>VDFB02270651.1:650757138-650767300 GCA_007258455.2 Sequoia sempervirens | reverse complement strand
TGTGTTCAACATTTCAGATTTGACAGAGTATCATGAAGGTGGCGTAGAGGAAGTACCAGCAATGGAACAGTGTGGGATTCCAGCACCTGCTTCAGAAAAGGAGGAGATTGAAGAAATCTTGGATAGTTGTGTGGAAGCGAGCACGTAAAACGTAGCAAAGATGAAGAATATCTGGTGAAATGGAGAGGAAGGTCTGTGGAAGATTCATCTTGGATATCTAAGGCAGTGGTTGACTGGTTGGGTTTTCCTCAACCATCTGAGACGTGACGGGGTCACTTCTCAAAGTACCCTGGGTCTCTGATGCAAGAGCATCCAAGGGTGTAAGGGCAATCTTGCATCACCCAAAAAGATAGCTAAATTTCAAGTTTCTCAATTTTGTGAATTTTTATATTTTGATACCCTGGCCATAATGAAATTCCCAATTTTACGGTTCTTCATTTCTGTTCCCTCAGTTGAAAGATATCAAGTGTTTCTTTTAGTTTCCCTGCATTTGCACCCTGGTAATCTTCTCGAGGGGGATTTGAGGCACTTGGGAAATTTCTAATGGCTCTCAAACTTGCCAAAATCAGCATAGCAAATTTTGAGCTGCTCTCTTGACTTCGTGACCTTTCCAACGGTTCGAACGGTTCGCGAATCGAGTCCCTGGATCAAAAGTTATGACCCCGGGAAGTTGGCACACTTTCTAGAAGATACCATTGCAAATGCTCTTTGAAATTTGAACTTCATGTTGTAAATTTTCGGCGCCAAACCACCTAAACTCAAATTGAATGTTGTTTTGGCTCCAAAAAATGAGGAGCTCTATTTATGGGTGGGTTTTCTAATTTTTGGGTAACTTTTTGGGGACAAGCTCGCATATTGCGAAAGGGTTATTCTGTAGCTTTCTGTAGCTTGCATGTGTTGTAGAACTTGGGGATTTGAGATCCTCTGCATGTAAGAAGTTCCATTTTCTGAATAATAAAATTATTCTCTAGTTTGTGGGTTATTTTCTGTGTCTAGGGTTTGTGCCCTCATCAGAGGAGGAGAAGAAGAAAAGGGACACTAGATTCCAAGGATTCTATGTTGAAGAAAAGTATCCTATCAAAAGGATGAACATAATAATTGACAACTTTGAAAGATTATATGTTGAACTAGAAAAGAAACTTGAGGGTCAGTCTTCAAAACCCTCCAAGCTGCCCATCAAACCAAGTGGTATTGTAATCATAGATCCCTCACCAGACACTACCACAATACAATCATAAGCATCCCCTAAGAAACCAAGTCGTAAAAGGTAGAAGACACATGGAGTGGCCCCCTTAGTGGCATATGAAATAAGTGGAGTAGGGGATACTGAAGAGGTAGCCGATGTACTTTTGAATTTTAAAGATGATGAAGTTGATAAACCACCGCCTAAGCTTGTAAGCGAAGCTCACAAACAAAAAGAAAGAGTGGATATACATGGGCATAATGATCAAGAAGTGCATGATGATGAAAGGGTGATTGTTTCCCTTATATTTATTGAAGATGATGAATTTATTCAAACTCCTAAGTTTAAGGATTTTTGGTTTAAGATGAAAATGAAAGAATTTGAGGAGAGAATCCAAATTAATAAGATGGGCATTGAGGAGTCACAACATGACCAGATTGTTGCCCAGACTCTTGAAGAACTCAAGATTAATGAAATTACTATTAACCCCCAAGAAGTAAGAAAATTGGTCTTAGAAAGCAATATACTAATTATTCCTAGGATGGAGTTAAAAAAATATTCTTACTGGTTCAAGTAAGAAGCCAAGAAGATCCCATGTTGGTTTTTGAATTCAATTTAGATGAGGGAATGAGTAGCACAGGTTACAATCCAAGACTTGAAACCCTAGCCTTTTGGACAAAGCAAAAAAGAACAAAAAAACCAAGATTGCTTGATGTTGTAGAAGAAATAAGAGGGATTGCCATGGTAAAGACACTTCAAGGCACATCTACATTAGAGGCAACTAATATGAAAATGAACTCAACAATGTTTACTAGGGACGCGGTTAAAGCTATGGAGCTTAGATTGGAAGAATATGAGAAAGCACAAACTTATCTGAATGATGAAGTGAATAGGTTATTCATAGAAAATGTGAAATTGAAAGAGCGGTTGAAGGGAGAAGGTCCTTCCCAAAGCACAAAATTAATAGTATACCAACCCCATACCATCCAGACTAATACATGTGCAATCAGTGTTGAACAAGTAAATGTGCTAAAACAAGAAATTGAGAAGTTGAAAAAGACTAATGAAGAAACAAAGGAAAGAGCAAAGAGAGAAACCCTCAAGGTATTGGAATATATCTTGGAGCATAGGGTTAAACTAATTGTGGAAAAATTGAAAAATGTGTATGAATGTTATGTCTCCTTGTCACAAGTAGTTGATTAGATAAAGGCCCATGTACCTATATTGGACCCCTTATTCAAGAAATGACAACCTGTACATCACACCTTAATGAATTTGTGTAGAATTTTACAAAGGAGTGTTTAGGCCCTTGAAACTTTAAAAGCCTACTGAGCAAATGGTTTGAATGGTCATAAATGAATTTGAATACATATCTATAGAAGACCAAAAGATCAAGGCAAGAATTGATTCATTTCACACAATAAATTAGTGGTCCATGCCTAAGATACTAAGGGATGATTATCAATTGAAAGGCTCCAAGGATTGGATAGATGAGTTTAGCAAAATTGTTCCCAACCGCCTCACTAATTTATAAAAGAATGGTGACATAAATATTCATCGCCTCAATTTAACCTTGGATGGAATAATTGCACTAGATGTTGGATACTCAAAATTCATCATGGATAGCAAAGGGTTGTTAGATAGTAGATGGAAGAGTCACTTGGCCAACATACAAAAAATCTAGGAGTACAAATGGTCTCATGATTGGATGGTGTACCAATGGAAGCAGACATATCTAGCTCCCCCATAAGAATAGGCCTTGCACTAAAGTACCAAGCCTTGCATATACTATCATGGAGAGAGGACCTTGCCAGATCTGAATGATCATGGGTACCTTATGATGAGTAATGGACTTCTATATCTTGTGAGTGCTCTGGACTTCAACATCTAATCATTTCTCTTCACTTCTCATTTTTCATTGCTTTTATGTAATCCTATGTAAACAACAATAATTAAGACTTTTTGATTTATGTTAAAAGTGGGTAACTGAAAAGACACTTTTTGACATGTTAGTCAAGACAAAATTTTCAAAATGTATTGTAAAATATTTTTGAAGATCAATAGAATGAAGTTATAATTGGTGGCCAAATTCTGGTTTCAATTATTTGTTGAAGTGAATTAATGAATGTTATTTTGTTGTCTCCAATTTGATCTTTCCTTGTTATTTAAATCAATATATCAAGGGTATATCTGGTTTATCAAAACACATTTGCTGTCAAACAATTCATTTTGTACTACATTTTGGTGTCAAATCTTTGGTAATTATGGTTAGTTTCATTACATTGAAATTCTGAATTTTGGGAAATTATATATAGTAAATAGATTGATGGTTGTTTGGATAGTGAAATTAGCTCTCTTAGAAATTAATTGAAATATCTTGTCTTGAAATATATAGAAGGATTATTTTAATTAAAGAGGATTTTGTGGTTATTTTTGTAACAATTATTTTACAGTGCAACTAGTTTGCTATTTTCATTCAAAATGTAGGTCATGATCAAAGTCAAGCACATACCAAGAAGATGGTACTCTACTTCAAACACTCAACCTCACTTAGTTTAGTCTACTTACATGGGGATATCAAGGAAGTTTCTAAACAATTAATATATATTATTTGTTATTTGTGAAGGAGAATCCTATGAGATTCAATATGGAAGTGGATCAATATCCAATTTCTTAAGTAAAGATGATGTCGTAGTTGGGAAACTTGTTGTGAAACATTAGGTAGTAATTTTTGGATGTTAAGGCTTCCCAGTTGGATATCAAAGATCTTTTCTCATCAACTTAATTTAGAAATTATGTATAAATGGATTATTTCATGGTGCAGGTCTTTACTGAGACAATACATGAACTAGGGTTGACATTTTTGCTATCCAAGTTTGATGGCATTCTTGGGCTTGGTTTCCAAGAAATTTTTGTTGATAATGTTGTTCCAATATGGTTAGCCTTCATTCTATAATAGGTCAACTTCATTCTATAATCTGATCGTATCACCTTTCTTAAATTTTGAACAAGGTTATGAAATCAAGGGTTTAATATGCATATTTTAGGCCTATGTTGAACACTCTGTTTAAGGCATTTGTTGACAAGGCTACAATTTTTTAATTGATTTATCTTTCTGTTGTGTTTGGACTTACTTTTGTAAACATATTATTCTATGCACTTTTATTATTTCTGAATTGAGACCAATATTAATTTTGTTGGTTGTATTGAGGCACAACTTCATTCATGGTAGAAAAGGCAGCACCCTGTTGCTCATATCGGATGGCACATTGCATATAAAGGAGGAAAGATTCTAGCTAGGATATTGTTGACTGCATTGAAGGAGAGAGCTTCATATATGGGATAGGATCAACACTCTCCTTGGATTCTACACATTACAACTTGCTCCAGGAAGATTTCCCATGTTGTATAAGTTTTAAGAGATGAAAGGGGCATGTGCTCGCATTGAAGGCTTCAAGCATGCATTTCCATCATTATAGAATTTTTTTGGAGAAATTTCTTTCTTGTAGTCATTTCTATGCAATATTGTAACTCATATTTTCAGTCTTGTGACTGAAAATAATAATTGTAATACTCTATTTCTAAGTTGTAACTAGAACACCTTTCTTTTATTAATAAAGTTCACTAATTTTTCCTTCTCAATGTCTGTATTATTGTGTACAATTGATGATTGATGTGTTTTTTTGTGTTTTATGCTTAAATCCTCAAATATTAGTCAATTAAAATGACTTAATATACTACTAATTGACATCAATTAATAATTAAATTGACTAAATACTACCAATTGATAGAAATCAATTAACAATGAATAAATATGACTAGATATATAACCAGTGAAATCAATGAATAAAAAATGACTAAATATACTACCAAATTGATCAAAATGATGATTAAAATTAATGACTAAATACACTACTAATGCACAAAAATCAGTGAATAAAAACAACTAAATAAGTGACCAGTTAACAACAATCAATGACTAAATATATCAGTGAATAAAAAAATGACTAAATAAGTGACCAGATTACATCAATCAATGACTAAATCAACAACTAAATATGTGACCAGTTAAATATATCAGTGAATAAAAAATGACTAAATAAGTGACCAGATTACAATAATCAATGACTAAATCAATGAATAAATATATTAGTGAAAAAAATGACTAAATAAGTGACTAGATTACATCAATCAATGACTAAATCAACGACTAAATATACTACCAAATAAATCAATCAAAACAACTAATAAATGACTAAAAATGGTTTAGTCATCAATCTGGTCGCATTATATATGACTGGAAATAAACTACTAATGGTCACATAACTAAGTTTAGTCATTTATAAGCAATTTTTAGTAGTTTTTTCAATTGTTTATTGTTGTTTCTATACTAGTGCACTGAAACCGCCGTCAGAGCCACTAGACATACCAAGACCACCAACCCCCATTCCATTATAAATCCCATTGATAAGGACAAAGCTGCCCCCATGAGGAAGAACATTGAATCCTAGGGGTATTCTACTCGCTTTGATAGTAGGAGGTAGGGCAGGAATGAAGATGTTGACGGAAGGGCCTATTTCAACTAAGCATACCAATGTCATAGGCATTGAGACACCAATTTGTCTTTCATAAGTGTCCAACACATGATCTCTGGTAATAATTGACCTAGGGTTATAAGAAGGGATGTATGCTTCCATTAAATCAATAAGGCCACAAAGAAACTCTATGCCTGTTCAATCCTTGTCTAGCATATATCTAATCTCATTAACAACCCTAGCGGGCCTAGCCATGCTTTGATCTCTCCCCAAGTGATTTGCAAGATCTAATAGCCTCCTATCTAGAGCAATGAGATGCTCTAAGGGATAGGGACAAATTCATTCTCGTTCAAAGGTGGAGTTGAAGGGGAGACAAGAGGAATAGGGGCATGAGTGGTTTCATTGAAGAAACTCTTTTCTACTGCCGATACCATCTCCTGGGAGTAAAGAGATGTAGTGATCCTTGTAAATTCCATTTCTAAGTGTCATCGCTTGCTCCTTCTAACAACATATCCAAAATTCGTAGACTGAGTTATGAAGCTCATAAAGCGTCACAATGCACAAGCCCAAAGCCTACGTAGACATGAGAGAAATAACCTCAACACAAAGAAACAAATATTACAAGTTTCACATCAGGTTCACCAAAATGTAGAGGGGGACCAATTGCTCAGGACCCCAGGTCATGGGAGGGTCTAGAGAACTCAGCTACCCTAATCTACCTCAAACTAAGGATGAATGAATTGAAAAGGTTTAAGGAATTGTTTAAGATAAGCTTGATATTTAAGGGGGTGAAAAGAAAGGACAACTGATCTATCACTTCCCTTCTATCAACCTTAGAATTTAGGAAGTCAAGTGAGTAAATCCCTAAGTCTAGACTATAACCTAGGTAGCTCTCTTCCCAAGGACTCTAGTGCAGAAGACAGATGAAAAAGCGACATGCTAGCATCTCAATCAGGCACTGGCATCTGTACATATAGAGAGTACAAAGTACAATCAATATTGGTAAAGAACTTACTATCAACATGATAAATGCAGTTTTATATTATGAGAGAAAGAAGAATGCAACTAAAAGACAAATAGTAAGAAGAATACTTTAACTTAAAATATAGAATGATTATGAGAAAAATGATGAGAAAGGGTGGAAGAAATGCAACTTATGATTGGTCCAACCTCCTGCAAGCTCCACACAAATGAAATACCTACACACAACAGAACGAGGAAAAATATTGGGGCTATTTCAAGGCTTGCCATAGTTAGACCCCCGTTTTGGTACTCCCACCTCCACGGACAACCAAAATAGCCATGATAGAGAAAGTACAATAAAGAAAGTTTTGAAAGGAAGAATACCAAGCAATGCTAACAACAATATGCTACTAAATCAATACAACGATGCTAAATGAATGGACATCACCTCCCAACAAGATGCTCTCAAGGCACGTGAAGGAAGATGTGATCTCAGAAGCTTGTGAATGTTAATGTTTCCACAACAATGAAAGGAGTAAAACCAACAAAGTGATAACTTGGAGCTTCAAAAATGGTGAAAGTGTTGTGAAATGAAGTGTGTAGAAGTGAGTGTGATCAAGTGAGATTGAAGAAGATCAATTGAATAATTGAGATAGTGAAGTTTGAAGATGAAATGGGAGGAAAAAGAGCCATTCAAGGTTAATCAAAGGGGCAGAGGCATTATGCTTTGTCACCAATGAAGAAGTGTAATGCCTCTGTAGATTCTAGAGGTGGGGATCCTGTCAGAATGGTAGCACGTCGCATAGACGTTTGCACGTCGCACTAGCGTCCCTAATATAAATTCCCCCATTGACACTACAGACAACTACCAAATGGGTGGAGAGTGGATGAAGGATGTGGAATAACATTGCTGAGTTTATTTTTCTAAGGTAAGGGATGTAAATGGGGAATTTGCAAGGGGTTTAAATTCATGCCATTACAACAGGCAATGTAAACCTTCATCCCATTAGGGGATTAGAGCTGAATTGGATGTGGAGTTCTCTTGAAATTGAAGCCTAACCCATGGTTGATTGGGCAAAATCTTGATGAATTGATGGTAATGGTGAGATTGATTCACAAAAATTCTCAAAGCTCAAGTATGAAATTGGGGTTTGGTTGCTCAAATGGTTGTGAAGGAATTCTCAAGTAAAAACATAAGTATTTATAGATTTTTAGAATGAATTAATGGTTAAGATTGAATTAGCTAATCAATGGAGGAAAATGGATGAGAGATGAAGACATGGATCAAAGATCAAATCAAGGGTTGATAATGCATAATGACATGGATCAAAGATTTTAATCAAAGGTCTAAATTGCTTGAGACAATAACAAATCCATTGATTTTAGGAAGCATGTGGGAGATAATTCCATGTGGAGGGAGAAATTTAAATTTGAAAAGGGGAATATTCCATGAGAATATTTTTGAATGATTGGAGGATTAGAGGAACAATTAGCTAATTAAACAATTTAGAAATATCATTTAATTGTGCAAGTTGGAAGAATTAAGATCTTTAATTAAATAATTAGGAATTATTTAGTCAAATAAAAGATGGAATTTAATTAAATAGTTTAACATTATTTAATTAAAAGAGAGGATAATTAGTGTGAAGATGATGAGCTAATCAAATGAAATTAATTATTTGATTAATAGGAGAAAATAGTGAATTTAACTAAATAATTGACATTATTTAATTAAATAGATGAAACAGGTGAATCAGATGAGAAATAGTGTTAATATGCGAAAGCTCAGTGTGTTATATGCTTAGGAAATTTTTAAGTGTCTACATTTTGACACTCTTTGTAGTGAGGTACTTGTTGCATTGCTTCAAAGAACTGATACTGCTTAGATCAATTTTTTTTTCTTTTCGAATGCCCCACTGTGCCTCAATGGTCAATAGAATGCTGGTATGCTACCCCCTCGAGAGATTAAGTAAAAAAAATAACTTTTGAGTTGATATCATGATAAGATTATGAGATTGGTTTGATTGTGAAGAGGATGAGAAATATGTCCTAAGACCTTGATGAAGCAACCATGATAGGCTACAAATTGGAAAATGGATTTATAGGGCTAAAACCCTAGGTTTGGCAATGCATATATATATGAATTTGGGTCAGTTTCCAACTCATTTGCACCATTTTCTTTTGAGAAATTGAGAGATGATCTTAGAGTGATCCCACTTAGATTTCCTCCAAAGAACTTGATGAGATGGCACACAAAGCACTTCCTACACACTGTGAGGATCGAGTCTATGAGTTCCAGTGGCCACCCAACATAGGACCACCAACATGTACCCTGAGAAAATTCTCTTGCATACATTTATAATAGCTAAATTTAGGTTAGAATTATGTCAAAGAAAGGTGTTGTTGTTAGGAAAATGCTTCTAAAACCTAAAGTGACACCTCTACAAAATATGGTGACACCTTTGCAATAGGCATCATAGTTTTGCATATGCGTGGGAGTTTTAAAAATCTTTGACACATTTTCCTTTTATCGATTCTTTTGCATAAAAATATAGTGATGTGTTTGTTAAAATAGCGACACTTTTTAGAGGCTTGCTTTTGCACTAGTGATGCCGAATGGCGATTCATTTGTATTAGGGCAACACTTGTAGGATGGCGATGCTATTACAAAATAGCAATGCACTTTCAAGACCAATAATGCAATGCCTTTGTAATAAAGGCTTCCTTTTGTAATCTAGGGATTTTGACTTAGAATTTTTCCAATTTTTTAGCAAATTGATGTTGTGCACATTATGTGTGCAGGATATCTTCCATCATCTACTTTCCTGAGAGAGGAGACTATAGATATTGGAGTGACTTACCAGATTAAAAGATCTAGATGTTATATTTATAAGAGTGGTTGGATTGTACTACATTGCATAAATGCTCGAGATCAAGACACATTTAGTGCTAATGATTACTTTAGTGGAGCACTGACACTTAGAGACTTCCTCCTTCCACCTTTCGATAAGAAATGCCACAATTACCCTTGAGGATGTTTGGAGGATCCTACGGGTACCCATTCATGGAGATTGGGTCATTTATGATGGATATATTTTCCTTTAGGCCATATTCCATGTAATGGGAGTGGAGGACCTTTTGCTAGAGGGCAGATAGATTGACCTGCGATGCTTTGTTGGCACTGCTAGTGATCTCACATTGGTGATTGTGGGACTGATCATGGAGTCATGTCTCTTGATAGGAGGTTTCAATTATTCAGCCCAGGATGGGGTGTTGTCTTATAGAGGATCATGGAGGATGCTTGTGGTTATGCTTGGGGCCCTTGCATACTATCCCATTTGTACCATGACATGCACCAGGTGGTGTACCAAGAGGGCGCTAGCATATCCATAGGGGTGGCCCAACTTCATATATGGGCATGAGAGCATATTGCAGTGCTTAGAATAGTTGTTGCATTTAGAGATATAGATGAGGATGATTT
>VDFB02270651.1:650504242-650757038 GCA_007258455.2 Sequoia sempervirens | reverse complement strand
TGCAAAATATAAAATCTGAGTACAAATATCAAGCTTACAAATCTTTTTGCAAGTGAGCAAGAAAGTAAGAAGTAAATCTGAACTGAGAAAAACTAAGTTTTTCTCCAACTTATAGTTCCAAAGTGTCTCCAATAGTGAGAATGGAAAAATCTGCCTGAACTACTCTCCAAAATAGAAACTTGAATGCCATTTTTGAGCTCAAGAGAAAGGCCCCAAAATTAGTTCCCAAACTGCCTCCAAACTAGATGAAAATGATGGAAACTTTCTATCTCAATTGAGTCGACCCAAAAGGACTCAAAAAATCAGGCCTAAACTGACTGAAAAACTGAAATAGAAACTTCAGTTTGCCCAGTTTTTTCTATTTCGCCCAAAAGACTCAAACTTAAATAGGAAAGCTCTATCAAAACTTAGCTACATTTTAAATAATGATTACTAAGAAAATTTATAGCAACATTTCCTTTGTAATGTTTTACAATTCTTGTAGTTTCAATTTACAAAAATAGGAGGGCTAAAAAGACTTGAGTCTTGACTTCACCTTACTTGACTTTATCTTCTGATTTTTTGTAGTAATACAATGAAACTATTGATTTTGATAAAAAAATTCCAAGTACATAGTATTAGACATTTGATTTTTTCAAAAATCAGAAAACTAAGGTATTGAAGGCATTTTATTTTCCTAAAAAATTAGAAAATAATCAAGGCACAAAGCCATAGGTTTTGCACAAATCTTCGCCAAGTAGAATATTCAAGGCCTATTTGATTTTCTAATAAAATTATAAAAATAAGGTATATGACCATGCGATTTTCTCCAAAAAGAAACCTAAGGCATAAAGCTCGACCTAGGAATAAAGGGTTGCAACATTAGTCAAGGCATTTAAATTTTTAAATCAATGTGATAAAAATTACAAGTTTGAATTAGGGCAATGGAGTAAACCCTAAAATAAAACCGTTAAGCTCCTCATTTCTCTCATTCATTTTGCAACCTTGAATTTGGAAAAGCATTGCTCTATCCAAGCCACCGCCATGAACTATGGTTTTGAAAATCAAAATCTTCAACATTTTTTTGTTTTTGTGAGATTCCATGGAGATTTCTGCAGGAAAATGTGTGGTAATTCATTTGACACAAATTTGGACAATGTT
Source organism: Sequoia sempervirens (assembly GCA_007258455.2). Lineage (NCBI taxonomy): Eukaryota > Viridiplantae > Streptophyta > Pinopsida > Cupressales > Cupressaceae > Sequoia > Sequoia sempervirens. The sequence continues at coordinate 650,755,898 of VDFB02270651.1, read as the reverse complement.
CTCCATTTCAAAAGCATTTTTCTAGCTTTTAAGCAGTGGCCCACCATAATTTCTGGTGTGTTTCTTCTTTGTTTTCCTTATGTTGATATCCTCTTTCTCTTTGAGGTCGCCATGATTGTATTGGTTCAAGATTTGGGGATTTTCTGTGGGAGAAACCTCCAGGCTTTGAGAGTATTTTCTTCACAGCATGAACTTGGGTAAGTCTCTATCATTCGAACCTTGCACCATTTCTTTATCTTTTGCAAAGTATATGCTTGATTCGAGCTCAAAGGTTACAAAATGAATGAAGATTTTTTTTTTTACATGCTTCTTTATTTCCTGAAGCTCTTCCATATTCCATGGTTGCTGCTCCATTAGGGAATTCAAGGTTTTCCATTATGTGATAAAAGGTTCCATGTTGCTCATTATTTTGAAAGAACTAAAAAGGTATTACTTATGTACTGAAGGTCCTAGACTCACCATAAAACCACAGACCCAATATCTATGATACTCAGTTTATTTCTTTCAAGAAATGCATTCTTGCTTCTAAGACAAAATGGTTTATTTTTCTTAAAAAGTAAAAAAGCATCTGATCTTTCCTCCATTCTAGGTTTATCTCTTGAAACCCCACTTTGAGATTATTCAACATTTTGGGTGCTCTTCCATTTTCTGTAGAAACCCTAGCTCCGTTACAATGCTCTGCTTGATGCTTTCAAGAAATACATACTATGCTTCTTAATATGATAGAAGAGAAAGAATATGTTTACTTTTCTAAAAGTAATGAGATGCATATTGTATTTCATTCTGGGCTTGGGTTTTGGAAACCCTCTCTTGAGCTTAGTGCATATTCTAAGTATCTTGCATTTTTCCCTCAAAACTACTCACAACTGCCACTATATTTTTTCATTTTCAGTTTATGAAGAAATAAATGAAAGTTCTTTTCTTTATTTTTAAGCATCAAAGGCTTTGTGGGTTTTCATTCACTACCTTGGGTTTTCTCACTTCCACAAATCCATCACTTTACTTTTGAGAACATGAAAGAGAGAAAACTTTTATTATGGCATCTACTTCCCCTTACCATGGTTGTAGAATGTACACACAATCTCCTCTTTTCAGCTTGTTATCACCATTCAAGCACTTACACATAGATGAATGCAATAAAGGCCATCATGTCAACAACCCCTTCATTGTACTGAAACTTATTTTAGAATGCTTACACTTGAATGACAGAATCATCTATCTCTATTTTCATTACACTTGCATTTTCTTTCACTGGAGTGTTTTATACCTTGGCATTGACATTGTTGTTGTTGTCAATGTCTTGAGCTCTTCCAAAAAGTGAATTCATTATTTTCTGCCCACTGAGCCATCATTGTTAATGTTATGCTTGACTCCTAAGAGATACATTCATTTCTCTTCAATGATCTCTTCACATTCTTTATAAATGTATCTCATGTTGTTCTAGTTGTTTCCCTATTATGAACATTGCACTCTTTTAGTCCCCTCTATGTGAGCTTTGCTTTCCATTGTACCTTGACTCCTTGATGGTTGTACCTCCACTGTATCTACTTCAAATAATAAAACAACAACAAAATTGATGTATAGCAGCAATAAGAGATATGAAACAAGATGAAACATGCTTGCAAACAAGACTTCTTCAATGAAGAAATGATGCATTTAAATTATGTTCTGCACTTTATTTAGGCATTCAAATGAGCTTATTGCGCATTTTTTATTTTCACTTCATTGCACCTAAATTGATTGTCATGAATGAGCAATGAGTTTGAGGCTCTTGTAGTCATTTTATGAATTACTCCTTCAACTGAAAATGTTTCTATTTGAGCATTATGAAGGTGAATTCCTATATCATTTCCCCTTTTGAGAATCAAGGGAAACATGTTGGTCTCAACCCTTGTGGGAGCCCATTTTTGTACCACATGTTATGATGTCTTCCGAAATGAATCAGAAACATGATTTATCCTATACCTGAATAGTGAACGAACATGTTAGATAAAAACAATGAAGCTCAATGCTCCTGTGATGTTTTGTTTTTCAAGCTCTCTTGCATACATCTAATGTTTGTTGATCTAATGCATCATAAAAATGTGTTATATTTCTATTGATAGGGAACATAGGAAGATTCATATTCAGAACTCTAACAACTCTCTTATCATGATGCAGGTTCACTCAAAGATCAAAAGCGAGGAGGAGCTAGTAGCAATGAAGACCAACTCAAGACTTTAATCAAGCAATGATGGATATGTCTTTTCTTATATGCTTCTTTTCATCTCTTTATCTTCAAATGTATAGAATATCTCTTATGTTGCATTGGTTCAGCTATTCCCATGGCTTGTGTGGGACATTTGAATACTCCTTTCTTTCCAATGAATATAAATGCAACAAGTGTGCAATTCTGTGTATATTTTATTTGGAAAATGAATGAAACATCGTGAAATGAATGAAAGCATTAAAAAATCAATGAAAGAAAACTCGTATGATTCATGTATTCTCCTTATGCTGCAAAGCATTGAATGACAAAAAAGAATTCAATCTTTTTAGCACCTCCCTATTGTAACACACTGCACTACAAAACTGAATTCTCTCCTTTTACTTTGATATGCAATGGTTAAGCATGGCATAAATATGTTAGAATTTTTTTTCACCTTAAAATAAGAATAAACTACTTCAGCTTTGCCAAATCGAGTTGTAGGTGAAAAATTGGTAACGTTTCTAGCGATTTTTGTTGAATGATTTCCTACTAAGCATATACACCAGTTGCCTTAAACAATTCATTGGGCACATAGTCAAATATGCCCCCTTCTCAAACTCAAAAAACCATGAAACTCAACTGTAAACTACTCCAAACAATAGCAAAAAAACAAAACTAAAAGCAACTAAAAGGCCTTGGTGGCCAGAAAACATGTGCAACAACACTTAGGGAAAGAAAACAACTGAAATGAATATTCTTTAAGAACTTATTAGCTGAAATATAACCTAACCTACACTAAACAAATGAATAGGCCCTTTAGACGAAACCATTAACTGGATTTACAAAGTAGTTTCCTTTCTTGATCAAGTGAATAAGCCTTTCCTACTTGTAAGCAGCCAAACAGGGTTGTGGAAAGGGTGGGCATTAAATGAACATAGGAAAAACTTCTTTAAGAAATAGAACAAATACATATACCTGCTAGTTTTGACTGAAAGTGCAGCCATTCTGAGGTGGACATGTTAGTTGTCCCTCCTCTCCTTGCTATTTTCCAATTGGGCTAGATGTCGAATGGGACATCCTCTTGACAAACTGATGTGAAAACAATCAAGGCTGATTTGTTGTTCTGTTGCCTTATTACCCTTGTTGTCCTCATCATTCACTGACTTGGGCTTTGGTTCGCTACAAGAATTCAATAGAGTAGCAAGCTCTCTACAAGTTGAACAGGTAGGATCTTGACACTCAAGAATTGAGGTGTCTTGGAAGGATTGATTCTCTTCAATCAGTTTTCTTAACTGCTCTTTAAGGGAGGCTACCTCCAATGTATCTATATTATCTTCTCCTTTTTCAATTGACTCTTGAACCATCACCTCTCTTTTCTCTATCTGATCCATGCCTTCAATCTCTTGATTATGCTCTATTTTAGGCATGTTATCATGCATACTGCATTCTTGAACTTCCACAACAACGTTGTCCTCACTCATTTGTTCATGGATCAGATCTCTATCAATGTGGTTTCCATGCTCTTGCTGATCACAACTTGTCACCTTTGTTAGCTCACACATATTCTCTTTATCAATAGGAACAAATAAAGGTAGCTCCTCAAACAACTCAGTTGAAACATGTACCTCAATATTTTTCTTCATTTCTACAACCATTTGTTCCTAATTTTCTAGATATTCCTCATTGTTGTACCAACTGGATACCTCAAAATAGTTATCAATATCCTATTGTTCTAACTGATCTTGGTTTTCCAAAATCTGCTCTTGCCCCTGGCTTGCAGCTACTATGGGTATGAGCATGCTTTCTTCATCTTGGTCAACAAAAGAAGGTATCTCATCATACCAAAATAGAGACTCCTCCTTCTCATCACCCCTTCCTTTCTTTTTATCTGCTTGTTGTGTATGATTAACCCAGCATAAATCCTCACCTTGAAAATTCATTAGTGCTACATCATGCTGGACATATCCAAGATGTGAACTCTATTGTTTTATATTCTCATTTAACACACTTTCTAAACCAACATAGCTATTTTGAACCATTAAAGCTTGGTTCCTTATACCATTCATACATGTAGCTTGATTATGAGGTTGGTTACATGAACAACACCAGTCACACTCTTGTGACATGTTATTTTGTGTAGGCACAAGCTCTTTTGAAGAGTTGGAAGCATTAAGATTGTAAGGTTGAAAGGCTCTAGGATTGAAATTTCTCCTTTGGCCTTGAGAATCAGCTTGAAAAGGTGGCCTACTTGGTTGATTAGGTTGATATGGGGCTTGATAAGGTCTATGCTCTTGACCAATTTACATCTTAAGATTAACAAATTCATTGCTCATAGTCTTGCTGAAAGATTGCAACATACCTTTTAGCTCCTAGATTTCTTAGAATGGGTTTGGAACAATAGTTTCTTGGGCTACCGCTTGATATCCTATTGCAGGAGCAGGTGGAACATCAGCTAAAGGGGGTAATGACATAGGGGTAGGTGGTTGGACTTCAGGAAAAATTGGCATAGGAGGCCTTGGGGATATTTTACCAACTTGAATAAGGCAGTTTTCTACTCTAATAGCAATATTATAAGTGTTAGCAAGTGTAAACCCACCCAAAGATTGAATCATCATAGAAATTTCACTATTCAAAGCCTTTAAAAAATACAAAAATGCATGTTGAGGTGAATACTTTACTGTCATTGGAATCCTATCCTAGGTCTTCTATAAATGGTAGTTAAAATTTGACATATGCTCATGAGGAGCTCTCTTGATGGTACTCAACTACTCCAATAAGGACAAATGATCTGATTTGTCCTCAAACTACCAATGCAAGCCATCACCCAACTGATCCCATGTTGCAATCGAATTTTCCGAAAGGCCTCTAAACCACCACAAGGATTTTCCTTTCAATGAGGCAACCAAAATTCTAAGTGCAACATTCTCTTCAGTGATATTATAAATTGTGCACAACGTTGACATATCTCGAATGTGCTCAACAGGGGTGGTTTGATCTTCTCCAGTGAAACATGGTAGAATTTTGAGGGCTGCAACATGAATATAATCATGTCAAGCAATAAATAATGGGCTTCCCCTAGTAAAAGGTGCAAATGCAAACAACCTTGCCATCACTAGTACTTGTACTAGTCTACACTCTTCTCATAACTAACTGGTTACACTAGATCTCCATGCAAAACTAGAGAATAGAGTCACCAGATATAAACTGAAAACCTCTAAAGGTTGGAAACACTGATGCATATACCATAAAAGCAGCTTAAAACATGAAAAAAATTCTCTGAAACTAGCTTAAGAGTCCCACCGGGCGTGCCAAAAGTTGTTATCAATCAGGATTGCGCCCTAGCTAAGATTGGCTCAACTATCCTATTGAAACATGGAAACACGCTCAAGTTGTGGGTGACCTATGGCAAGAGTGAGATAGGGATGGTTCCCCTGGTGGATCACCTAATCTAAATGAATTTTCTAAGAAAATGGTTTAGAAAGATAACTTGAAATGAAATCCTAAACCTAATGGCAATGCACCAAAACTTCAACTTGTTTTGATGACTTCACTCACAATCAATTTCTCAAAACATTAACTTTCACAATCTCATCTAAAACATACAACTCAACAATGATTTGCATGAAGGCTCAAAAATTGAACACAACACACAACTTGAATCATATGAAACCCTTGCACATATATTCACAATAACGAGACATAACCAAGGATCTAATTCTTATTATCACAATGAAACATTGAATCAATACTAAAAATATATGACAAAATATGAGATAGGAATGCTCTATTTTTTTTATTAAAATTGAAGGAGTATGCAAAATATCAAATCTGAGTACAAATATCAAGCTTGCAAATATTTCTACAAGTGACCAAGAAAGTAAGAAGCAAATATGAACTGAGAAAAACTAAGTTTTTCTCCAACTTATAGCTCCAAAGTGACTCCAATAGTGAGAATGGAAAAATCTTCCTAAACTGCTCTCCAAAAGAGAAACTTGAATGCCATTTTCAAGCTCAAGAGAAAAGCCTCGAAATCAGTGCCCAAACTACCTCCAAAATAGATGAAAATGATGGAAACGTTCTATCTCAAGTAAGTCGACCCAAAAGGACTCAAAAAATCGGGCCTAAACTGACTGAAAAACTGAAATAGAAACTTCAGTTTTCCTAGTTTTTTTCTATTTCGCCCAAAAGACTCAAACTCAAATAGGAAAGCTCTATCAGCATTTAACTACATTTTAAATAGCAATTACTAAGACAATTTATAGCAACATTTCCTTAGTAATGTTTTACAATACTTGTAGTTTCAATTTACAAAAATAGGAGGGCTAAAAAGACTTGAGTCTTGACTCCACCTTACTTGACTTTATCTTCTGATTTTTTGCAATAATACAAGGCATCTATTGATTTTGATTAAAAAAATTCCAAGTACATAGTATTAGACATTTATTTTTTCAAAAATAAAAAAACTAAGGTATTAAAGGTATTTAATTTTCCTAAAAATCATAAAATAATCAAGGCACAAAGCCATAGGTTTTGCACAAATTTTCACCAAGTATAGAATATTCAAGGCCTATTTTATTTTCTAATAAAATCATAAAAAGAAGGTATATGACCATGTGATTTTCTCCAAAAAGAAACCTAAGGCATAAAGCTCGACCTAGGAATAAAGGGTTGTAGCATTAGTCAAGGCATTTAAATTTTTTAATCAATGTGATAAAAATCACAATTTTGAATTAGGGCAATGGAGTAAACCCTAAAACAAAATCGTTGAGCTCCTCATTTCTCTCATTCATTTTGCAACCTTGAATTTGGAAAAGCATTGCTCTATCCAAGCCACCGCCATGAACTAGGGTTTTGAAACTTGAAATCTTCAACTTTTGTTGTTTTTGTGAGATTCAATGGAGATTTCTGCAGGAAAATGTGTTATAAGTCATTTGACACAAATCTAGACAATTTTCTTCATTTTGAAAGCCTTTTTTTGGCTTTTAAGCAACGACCCACCATAATTTTTGACGCGTTTCATTTTTGTTTGCCTTCTATTGATATCATCTTTCTCTTTGAGGTCACCATGATTGTATTGGTTCAAGCTTTGGGGATTTTCTGTGGGAGAAACCTGTGGGCTTTGACCATATTTTCTTCACAACAGGAACTTGGATATTTCTCCTATACCTACACAATGAACAAACATGTTAGATAAAAATAGTGAAGCTCAATGCTCCTGTGATGTTTTATTTTTCAGGCTCTCTTGCATACATCTGATGTTTGTTGATCTAATGCATCATAAACATGTGTTATATTTCTATTGATGGGGTACATAGGAATATTCATATCTGGAGCTCTAACAACTCTCTTATCATGATGTAGGTTCACTCAAAGATCAGGAGTGAGGAGGAGCTAGCAGCAATGAAGACCAACTCAAGACTTTAATCAAGCAATGATGGATATGTCTTTTCTTATATGCTTATTTTCATCTCTTTATCTTCAAATGTATAGCATATCTCTTATGTTGCATTGGTTCAACTATGCCCATGTCTTGTGTGGGACATTTGATTACTTCTTTCTTTCCAATGAATATAATACAACACTTACGCAATTTTGTGTATATTTAATTTGCAAAATGAATGAAACATCGTGAAATGAATGAAATCATTGCAAATGAATGAAAGATAACTCTTATGATTCATGTATTCTCCTTATGTTGCAAAGCATTGAATGATAGAACTGAATTCAATCATTTTAGCACCTCTCTATTGTAACACACTGCACTAGAGAATTGAATTGTCTCCTTTCACTTTGATATGCAATGGTTAAGCATGGCAGAAATATGTTAGAATTTTTTCACCTTAAAATAAGAATAAATTGCTTCAGCTCTACCAAATCTAGTTGTAGGTGGAAAATTGGTAATATTAAGGTCATTTCATGGTCTAGCAAGTTTTTACAGAAATTTTATTAAAAAATTTATTAGTATTTGTGCACCTCTAATTAAAGCAATGAGAGGGGATAGAAAGGATTTTAAATGTTTTGTCCTTGTCATTGCACCAAAAGGTCCACATGTCAATTCCTATTACAAGCATTAGATAAGATCCATAGGGGGTGGTTAAACCATGTCGTGAATCACGCAATTAGTGCTAACCAAGGGGTGGAAGAGTTGAGCTTCCAACAATCCTCCCTAGCGTAACCATGGTATTTGAACCTGCAACTTGACACTGATACCAATTGTTGTCCTTTCCATTGCACTAAAAGGTTGACCTATCAATGCTTGATAAAAGCATCAGATAAGATCCATGGGAGGCAGTTAAACCATGTCATGAATCACGCGGTTAGTGCTAACCGAGGGGTGGAAATGTCGAGCTTCCAATAAAATATACTATAGGAGCATCAAAGAGTTTTGATATGTTGAAGAAGAAAGTCATAAAGCAACCTGTTTTGGCACTTCAAGATTTCAATAAGGTCTTTCAAGTAGATTGTGATGCTAGTGGCAATGCCATAAGATTTGTTTTGAGTCAAGAAGGTAAGCATGTTGCCTATTTTAGTGAGAAGTTGAATGATTCTAAGAAGAAATATTTTGTCTATGATTAGGAGTTTTATGCTATATTCAGGATTTGTAGAAATGGAGACACTATTTGTTTCCAAAAGAATTTTTTTTATATACTGATCATCAGGCTTTGTAGTATCTTAATAGTCAAGGAAAGTTAAATCAAAGGCACTTAAAATGGGTTGATTTTTTGTAGAGTTATACTTTTGTTTTCAAGCAGAGGAGTGGAAGGTCAAACAGAGTTGCATATGCCTTAAGTAGAAGGAAAAAATTGTTGATAGAGATTATCATAGAAGTTGTTGGCTTCAATGAACTCAATAGTTTGTATCCTGAAGATACAATCTTTGCAGAATCTTGGAAGGCTTCTTTAGAACCTATTACATTGGATAGGACAAAATGGTTGGATTTCTTAATCCAAGATGGGATGTTGTTTAGAGGAAGTAAATTGTACATTCCAAGGAGTTCTATGAGAGAGAATGTAATCAAGGAGAAGCATAAAGGAGGATTGGTTGGATATTTTGGTCGAGATAAGACCATTACTCTTGTCAATGAGAATTATTACTGGCCATAGTTATAGCAAGATGTGAGGAATTTTGTACAGAATTGTAGAGTATGTCAGATGGAAAAAGGAACAAGTCAAAATATTGGATTGTATCAACCATTACCTATACCTAAGAGGCCATGGGAAGACATTAGTATGGATTTTTTTGTTGATTTTCTAAGGAAACAAAGAGGGCATGATTCCATATTTATGGTGGTGGATAGATTTTTGAAGATGGCACACTTCATTCTGTGTCATAAGACTAGTGAGGTTGTTCATGTTGCAAAGTTATTTTTCAAAGAGGTGGTGAGACTACATGGTCTACCCAAGAGCATAGCTTCAGACAGAGATACCAAATTTGTTGGTTATTTCTGGAGGACATTATGGAAATAGTTGAAGATAGATTTGAAATTTAGTTTTGCACACCATTCGCAAACTAATTGACAAAAAAAGGTGATGAATAGGAGTTTGGGAAACCTATTGAGATGCTTAGTAGGAGATAAGCCCAAGGGATGGGATTTGATTATAACACAGGAAAAATATTCATACAATAATTATGTCAATAGGAGTATTGGTAAATCCCCATTCCAGATTGTATATGGGAGTAGTCTAAGGAATGTTTATGAGTTGTAGTAGATAGAAAATGGAGAAAAGAGTAGTGATGAGGCTAAATATTTTGTAGAGCACCTGAATAACTTGCATGAAGAGATAAGGAATCACATCAATTAGATGAATTCTTAGTACAAATCTAAGGTTGATCAAAAGAGGAGATTTAAGTAATTTTAGGTTGGAGATGATGTCATGGTTCACCTGAGGAAAGAAAGGTTCCCAATGGGAATGTATAACAAGCTGAAAATGAAGAAATTTGGATCATGCAAGACCCTGAATAAAGCATGATTCTAGAAATGCTTATGAGGCAGAGTTTTCTAGTGGAATAAACATTTCTCTTGTGTTCAACATTGCAGATTTGACAAAGTATCATGAAGGATATATGGAGTATGGACTGATAAAAGAACAGTGGGATATTCTAACACCTACTTTAGAGAAGGAAGAGATAGAAGAAATCTTGGATAGTCATGTGGGAAAAAGTATGAGAAACAGACAATATGAACAATATCTAGTTAAATGGAAGGGAAGGCATGTTGAACATTACACATGATTGTCTAAGAAAAAGGTTGACCATCTTGGTTTTCCTCCAACACCAATGAAGTGACAAGATCACTTCTCAAATTACCCTAGGTGTCTAATGCAGGAGCATCCAATGGTGTAAGGGAAATCTTGCATCTGTTTTTCCTTATTTTATTTTGTTTTTTTTAGTCACATGATGGAACTTAATGGGTGTAAGATAGTCAAACATCAAAAAAGGTGAAAAATGGTCACTTACAATTTTTAGTAATTCAGCCTAAACGGGCTCATATGGACCTGAAAAATTTACCCCAAGGAGCGGACTGAAAAATATTTTTAGTGGTAGAATAATAATCTCAATACCTTGTTCCGTTTGGGAGATATTAAAGTTTTCATCCCTTTAAATTTCTCGAATACACCTTCAAATTCAAATTTGAAAACCTTAGAAGCTCCAAAAAAGCTCAAAAATGGACAAATTTACCTTTAGGTAATTTAAGTGTTGTAAATCTCTTTAAGAGCTTTCCAACGATATATTATACAAAATCGGACACCTACCTAAGTCAAAAGTTATGGCTCTGGGAAGCTACCCCAATAAAAGTCAATTTCATTAAAATATCTTCATGGGCAAGAAATCAAACAGTTGGACTTTCTATGACAAAAAAAAGGGGAAAGTTAAACTTTCCAGAAGATTCTAAGATGGTTATGGGTGTAAAATAAAGGGTTGAGTGGAGGTTATAGGAGGTGGCTCCATGATTATAGATGGTGTCTCTGAATAATATATTTTCTTTTTAGAGTTGATTTTGATATAATGAATCAAACCCATGAGGCTATAGCCTTGTATTTTTTGAATCCGTAATTTCATTTTTTGAAAATAATTGAAAGTGGGTTGTTTTCTATCTTGCATTTTTTGTATTGATATTGGTTATTGTGTTTTGTGTGGGTTTTGGGCAGTGTGGCCCTCATCAAATATGAATGTCGTATCATCAATCATCTCATATATATATAAAGAATGAATGTCATGATACATGTTAGGTGTGGGATATATCTCAAAAATATACATGAGGCTATCAAAAAAGCTAATGAATGGATATACATCAAGTCTACATCAAAAAAATAGCTATACATAGCTATCCCTAGGTCCCCTAGTCCTCTCTTTCAGGTCCTCTTGGTGGTAACTAATGTCCACCTAAGGGGCCATCCGCTCCTCTTGACTGGCCTACTAATGGACCCCTCTTTGATTTGCTTGGATTTATAGCACTCCTCTATGAAAAACTAGGTCATCGCATATGGGAGGGAACCTGCATGTAGTAAATAGTCATATAATAGGATGCCTCAGCTACTTCCTATGTATAAAGAGAAGTAGAAACCACATGACCCTAAGCTTGAGCTGTGGTCTCCAACTTTTTCCTACATGTAGTCTCCTATGCCAGTTGTAACTCTACATGTTGTTTCTATTTCCTCTCAGTGTCTCTCTCAAAACGGGCCTAGTCTCGCTTCTGGCTCAGGGTGTCTCACTCCTAAGTCCTCTGATCTAGCTGCACCTAGAGTTGATCTCATTCCTTGTAGGCCTAATCTCTCTCAATGGTCCTCTAGTCCTACTCCTGAATAACTACTTGTAATTTCTTATCAAGAGCCTCGAGCACTATTGTTGCCTAATGTTGTTGTGGAACAAGAGGTGGTGGACCTAGTGGTGGACCTGGAGGTGGCCCATGTGGTATTTGTCCTGGGACCTACCTTGGCACCTGTCCTAGAATATTTCCTCTTCATCTTCTACCTCATTTCCCTCACTTTCATCTACGTCCCCCATCTACCCCTGCCAAATTAGTGATTCTAATAGGTCTATGCTATGCAAACCATGCATCATATCTTGGGGTAGTCCTAGGATCATCTAACCCACTTGTGTATAACCAAGGAAGAGGTACCAACTAAAAAAAATAATCAATAGCTCAATCTAAGGCACCATCTGTGGTCCTGAATCTATAATATCTTAAAATTTATGAGTTTTACATAGCCCTATAGTCATCTACTAGAGCATCTTGCTGCCCCCCAAACTATCGAGTAACCTGATCTGGTAGATATCTCTCAATAAATGTGAATAAACAAACCCGTGAGCCATCAGGTTTGTTTATAGTAGCTCAGATGTTTAGCATCATCCTCCCAATCTTGCATCTTTATCCATAGCCCCAAGTGAAATGTGCCATGTTATCAATGACTTTCCACTAGTATTTTATGTCCCTTGCACCTGTATAATAAAGGGTGGTCATTTCATCCTACCGATACATGATCAAATCATCCTCATCTATATCTCTAAATGCAACAACTATTCTGAGCACTACAATATGCTCCCATGCCCATTTATGAAGCTGGGCCACCCCTGTGGATATGCTAGCACCCTCTCGGTACACCACCTGGTGCATGTCATGGTACAAATGGGATAGTATGCAAGGGCCTCAAGCATAACCACAAGCATCCTCCATGATCCTCTATAACACAACACCCCATCCTGGGCTGAATAATCGAAACCTCCTATCAAGAGACATGACTCCATGATCAGTCCCACAATCACCAATGTGAGATCACTAGCAGTGCCAACACAGCATCGCAGGTCAATCTATCTTCCCTCTACCAAAAGGTCCTCCACTCCTATTACATGGAATATGGCCTAAAGGAAAATATCTCCATCATAAATGGCCTACTCTCCATGAATGGGTACCCGTAGGATCCTCCAAACATCCTCAAGGGTAATTGTGGCATTTCTTATCGAAAGGTGGAAGGAGGAAGTCTCTAAGTGTCAATGCTCCACTAAAGTAATCATTAGCACTAAATGTGTCCTGATCTCGGGCATTTATGCAATGTAGTACAATCCAACCACTCTTATAAATATAACATCTAGATCTTTTAATCTGGTAAGTCACTCCAATATCTATAGTCTCCTCTCTTAGGAAAGTAGATGATGGAAGATATCATGCACGCATAATGTGCACAACATCAATTTGCTAAAAATTTGGAAAAATTCTAAGTCAAAATCCCTAGATTACAAAGGCATTGCATTATTGGTCTTGCAAGTGCATCGCTATTTTGTAATAGCATCGCCATCCTACAAGTGTTGCCCTAATACAAATGAATCACCATTTCGGCATTGCTAGTGAAAAAGAAAGCCTATAAAAAGTGTCGCTATTTTAACAAACACATCACTATATTTTCATGCAAAAGAATCAATAAAAGGAAAATGTGTCGAAGAATTTTAAAACTCCCACGCATATGCAAAACTATGATGCCTATTGCAAAGGTGTCACCATATTTTGTAGAGGTGTCACATTAGGTTTTAGAAGCATTTCCCTAACAACAACACCTTTCTTTGACATAATTCTAACCTAAATTTAGCTATTATAAATGTGTGCAAGAGAATTTTCTCAGGGTACATGTTGGTGGTCCTATGTTGGGTGGCCGCTAGAACTCACAGACTCGATCCTCATAGTGTGTAGGAAGTGCTTTGTGTGCCATCTCATCAAGTTCTTTGGAGGAAATCTAAGTGGGATAACTCTAAGATCATCTCTCAATTTCTCAAAAGAAAATGGTGCAAATGAGTTGGAAACTGAGCCAAATTCATATATATATGCATTGCCAAACCTAGGGTTTTAGCCCTATAAATCCATTTTCTCAATTTGTAGCCTGTCATGGTTGCTTCATCAAGGTCTTAGGACATATTTCTCATCCTCTTCACAATCAAACCAATCTCATAATCTTATCATGATATCAACTCAAAAGTTAGTTTTTTTGCTTAATCTCTTGAGGGGGTAGCATACCAGCATTCTATTAACCATTGAGGCACAGTGGGGCATTTGAAAAGAAAAAAAATTGATCTAAGCAGTATCAATTCTTTGAAGCAATGCAACAAGTACCTCACTACAAAGAGTGTCAAAATGTAGACACTTAAAAATTTCCTAAGCATATAACACACTGAGCTTTCGCGTATTAACACTATTTCTCATCTAATTCACCTGTTTCATCTATTTAATTAAATAATGTCGATTATTTAGTTAAATTCAATATTTTCTCCTATTAATAAAATAATTTATTTCATTTGATTAGCTCATCATCTTCACACTAATTATCCTCTCTTTTAATTAAATAATGTTAAACTATTTAATTAAATTCCATCTTTTATTTGACTAAATAATTCCTAATTATTTAATTAAAGATCTTAATTCTTCCAACTTGCACAATTAAATGATATTTCTAAATTGTTTAATTATCTAATTGTTCCTCTAATCCTCCAATCATTCAAAAATATTCTCATGGAATATTCCCCTTTTCAAATTTAAATTTCTCCCTCCACATGGAAATATCTCCCACATGCTTCCTAAAATCAATGGATTTGTTATTGTCTCAAGCAATTTAGACCTTTGATTAAAATCCTTGATCCATGTCATTATGTATTATCAACCCTTGATTTGATCTTTGATCCATGTCTTCATCTCTCATCCATTTTCCTCCATTGATTAGCTAATTCAATCTTAACCATTAATTCATTCTAAAAATCTATAAATACTTATGTTTTTACTTGAGAATTCCTTCACAACCATTTGAGCAACCAAACCCCAATTTCATACTTGAGATTTGAGCATTTTTGTGAATCAATCTCACCATTACCATCAATTCATCAAGATTTTGTGCAATCAACCATGGATTAGGCTTCAATTTCAAGAGAACTCCACATCCAATTCAGCTCTAATCCCCTAATGGGATGAAGGTTTACATTGCTTGTTGTAATGGCATGAATTTAAACCCCTTGCAAATTCCCCATTTACATCCCTTACCTTAGAAAAATAAACTCAAAAATGTTATTCCACATCCTTCATCCACTCTCCACCCATTTGGTAGTTGTCTGTAGTGTCAATGGGGGAATTTCTATTAGGGACGCTAGTGCGACGCGCAAATGTCTATGCGGTGTGCTACCATTCTGATAGGATTTCCACCTCTAGAATCTACAGAGTCATTACACTTCTTCATTGGCGACGAAGCATAATGCCTCTACCCCTTTGATTAACCTTGAATGGCTCTTTTTCCTCCCATTTCATCTTCAAACTTGACTATCTCAATTATTCAATTGATCTTCTTCAATCTCACTCGATCACACTCACTTCTACACACTTCATTTCACAACACTTTCACCATTTTTGAAGCTCCAAGTTATCACTCTGCTAGTTTTACTCCTTTCATTGTTGTGGAAACATTAACATTCACAAGCTTCTGAGATCACATCTTCCTTCACGTGCCTTGAGAGCATCTTGTTGGGAGGTGATATCCATTCATTTAGCATCATTGTATTGATTTAGTAGCATATTGTTGTTAGCATTGCTTGGTATTCTTCCTTTCAAAACTTTCTTTATCATACTTTCTCTATCATGGCTATTTTGGTTGTCTGTGGAGGTGGGAGTACCAAAACGGGGGTTTAACTATGGCAAGCCCTGAAATAGCCCCAATATTTTTCCTCGTTCTGTTGTGTGTAGGTATTTCGTTTGTGTGGAGCTTGCAGGAGGTTGAACCAATCATAAGTTGCATTTCTACCACCCTTTCTCGTCATTTTTCTCATAATCATTCTATATTTTAAGTTAAAGTATTCTTCTTACTATTTTAGTCTTTTAGTTGCATTCTTCTTTCTCTCATAATATAAAACTGCATTTATCATGTTGATAGTAATTTCTTTACCAATATTGATTGTACTTTGTACTCTCTATATGTACAAATGCCAGTGCCTGATCGAGATGCTAGCATGTCGCTTTTTCATCTGTCTTCTGCACTAGAGTCCTTGGGAAGAGAGCTACCTAGGTTACAGTCTAGACTTAGGGATTTACTCACTTGACTTCCTGAATTCTAAGGTTGATAGAAGGGAAGTGATAGATCAGTTGTCCTTTCTTTTCACCCCCTTAAATATCAAGCTTATCTTAAACAATTCCTTAAACCTTTTCAATTCATTCATCCTTAGTTTGAGGTAGATCAGGGTAGCTAAGTTCTCTAGACCCTCCCATAACCTGGGATCTTGAGCAATTGGTCCCCCTCTACATTTTGGTGAACCTGATGTGAAACTTGTAATATTTGTTTCTTTGTGTTGAGGTTCTTTCTCTCATGTCTACGTAGGCTTTGGGCTTGTGCATTGTGACGCTTTATGAGCTTCATAACTCAGTCTACGACTTTTGGATATGTTGTTAGAAGGAGCATGCGATGACACTTAGAGATGGAATTTACAAGGATCACTACATCTCTTGCCTCCCAGGAGATGGTATCAGCAGTAGAAAAGAGTTTCTTCAATGAAACCACTCATGCCCCTATTCCTCTTGTCTCCCCTTCAACTCCACCTCTGAATGAGAATGAATTTGTCCCTATCCCTCAGAGCATCTCATTGCTCTAGATAGGAGGCTATTAGATCTTGCAAATCACTTGGGGAGAGATCAAAGCATGGCTAGGCCCGCTAGGGTTGTTAATGAGATTAGATATATGTTAGACAAGGATTGAACAGGCATAGAGTTTCTTTGTGGCCTTACTGATTTAATGGAAGCATACATCCCTTCTTACAACCCTAGGTCAATTATTACCAGAGGTCATGTGTTGGACACTTATGAAAGACAAATTGGTGTCTCAATGCTTATGACATTGGTATGCTTAGTTGAAATAGGCCCTTCCATCAACATCTTCATTCCTGCCCTACCTCCTACTGTCAAAGCGAGTAGAATACCCCTAGGATTCAATGTTCTTCCTCATGGGGGCAGCTTTGTCCTTATCAATGGGATTTATAATGGAATGGGGGTTGGTGGTCTTGGTATGTCTAGTGGCTCTGACGGCAGTTTCAATGCACTAGTATAGAAACAACAATAAACTACTGAAAAAACTACTAAAAATTGCTTATAAATGAATAAACTTAGTTATGTGACCATTAGTAGTTTATTTCCAATCATATATAATGCGACCAGATTGATGACTAAACCATTTTTAGTCATTTATTAGTTGTTTTGATTGATCGATTTGGTAGTATATTTAGTCGTTGATTTAGTCATTGATTGATGTAATCTAGTCACTTATTTAGTCTTTTTTTTTCACTGATATATTTATTCATTGATTTAGTCATTGATTATTGTAATCTGGTCACTTATTTAGTCATTTTTTATTCACTGATATATTTAACTGGTCACTTATTTAGTTGTTGATTTAGTCATTGATTGATGTAATCTGGTCACTTATTTAGTCATTTTTTTATTCACTGATATATTTAGTCATTGATTGTTGTTAACTGGTCACTTATTTAGTTATTTTTATTCACTGATTTTTGTGCATTAGTAGTGTATTTAGCCATTAATTTTAATCATCATTTTGATCAATTTGGTAGTATATTTAGTCATTTTTTATTCAGTGATTTCACTGGTTATATATCTAGTCATATTTATTCATTGTTCATTGATTTCTATCAATTGGTAGTATTTAGTCAATTTAATTATTAATTGATGTCAATTAGTAGTATATTAAGTCATTTTAATTGACTGATATTTGAGGATTTAAGCATAAAACACAAAAATACATATCAATCATCAACTGTACACAATAATACAAACATTGAGAAGGAAAAATTAGTGAACTTTATTAATAAAAGAAAGGTGTTCTAGTTACAACTTAGAAATAGAGTATTACAATTATTATTTTCAGTCACAAGACTAAAAATATGAGTTACAATATTGCATAGAAATGACTACAAGAAAGAAACTTCTCCAAAAAAATTCTATAATGATGGAAATGCATGCTTGAAGCCCTTCAATGTGAGCACATGCCCCTTTCATCTCTTAAAACTTATACAACATGGGAAATCTTCCTGGAGCAAGTTGTAATGTGTAGAATCCAAGGAGAGTGTTGATCCTATCCCATATATGAAGCTCTCTCCTTCAATGCAGTCAACAATATCCCAGCTAGAATCTTTCCTCCTTTATATGCAATGTGCCATCCGATATGAGCAACAAGGTGCTGCCTTTTCTGCCATGAATGAAGTTGTGCCTCAATACAACCAACAAAATTAATATTGGTCTCAATTCAAAAATAATAAAAGTGCATTGAATAATATGTTTACAAAAGTAAGTCCAAACACAACAGAAAGATAAATCAATTAAAAAATGGTAGCCTTGTCAACAAATGCCTTAAACAGAGTGTTCAACATAGGCCTAAAATATGCATATTAAACCCTTGATTTCATAACCTTGTTCAAAATTTAAGAAAGGTGATACGATCAGATTATAGAATGAAGTTGACCTATTATAGAATGAAGGCTATCAACACTAACTAGATTGGAACAACATTATCAACAAAAATTTCTTGGAAACCAAGCCCAAGAATGCCATCAAACTTGGATAGCAAAAATGTCAACCCTAGTTCATGTGTTGTCTCAGTAAAGACCTGCACCATGAAATAATCCATTTATACATAAATTCTAAATTAAGTTGATGAGAAAAGATCTTTGATATCCAACTGGGAAGCCTTAACATCCAAAAATTACTACCTAATGTTTCACAACAAGTTTCTCAACTGCGACATCATCTTTACTTAAGAAACTGGATATTGATCCACTTCCATATTGAATATCATAGGATTCTCCTTCACAAATAACAAATGATATATATTAATTGTTTAGAAACTTCCTTGATATCCCCATGTAAGTAGACTAAACTAAGTGAGGTTGAGCGTTTGAAGTAGAGTACCATCTTCTTGGTATGTGCTTGACTTTGATCATGACCTGCATTTTGAATGAAAATAGCAAACTAGTTGCACTATAAAATAATTGTTACAAAAATAACCACAAAATCCTCTTTAATTAAAATAATCCTTCTAGATATTTCAAGACAAGATATTTCAATTAATTTCTAAGAGAGCTAATTTCACTATCCAAACAACCATCAATCTATTTACTGTATATAATTTCCCAAAATTCATAATTTCAATGTAATGAAACTAACCATAATTACCAAAGATTTGACACCAAAATGTAGTACAAAATGAATTGTTTGACAGCAAATGTGTTTTGATAAACCAGATATACCCTTGATATATTGATTTAAATAACAAGGAAAGATCAAATTGGAGACAACAAAATAACATTCATTAATTCACTTCAACAAATAATTGAAACTAGAATTTGGCCACCAATTATAACTTCATTCTATTGATCTTCAAAAATATTTTACAATACATTTTGAAAAAAAATTCTTGACTAACATGTCAAAAAGTGTCTTTTCAGTTACCCACTTTTAACATAAATCAAAAAGTCTTAATTATCGTTGTTTACATAGGATTACATAAAAGCAATGAAAAATGAGAAGTGAAGAGAAATGATCAGATGTTGAAGTCCAGAGCACTCACAAGATACAGAAGTCCATTGCTCATCATAAGGTACCCATGATCATTCAGATCTGGCAAGGTCCTCTCTCCATGATAGTATATGCAAGGCTTGGTACTTTAGTGCAAGGCCTATTCTTATGGGGGAGCTAGATATGTCTGCTTCCATTGGTACACCATCCAATCATGAGAGCATTTGTACTCCTAGATTTTTTGTATGTTGGCCAAGTGACTCTTCCATCTACTATCTAACAACCCTTTGCTATCCATGATGAATTTTGAGTATCCAACATCTAGTGCAATTATTCCATCCAAGGTTAAATTGAGGCGATGAATATTTATGTCACCATTCTTTTATAAATTAGTGAGGTGGTTGGGAACAATTTTGCTAAACTCATCTATCCAATCCTTGGAGCCTTTCAGTTGATAATCATCCCTTAGTATCTTAGGCATGGACCACTGATTTATTGTGTGAAATGAATCAATTCTTGCCTTGATATTTTGTTCTATAGATATGTATTCAAATTCATCTATGACCATTCAAACCATTTGCTCAGTAGGCTTTTAAAGTTGCAAGGGCCTAAACACTCCTTTGTAAAATTCTACACAAATTCATTAAGGTGTGATGTATAGGTTGTCATTTCTTGAATAAGGGGTCCAATATAGGTACATGGGCCTTTATCTAATCAACTACTTGTGACAAGGAGACATAACATTCATACACATTTTCCAATTTTTCCACAATTAGTTTAACCCTATTCTCCAAGATATATTCCAATACCCTGAGGGTTTCTCGCTTTTCTCTTTCCTTTGTTTCTTCATTAGTCTTTTTCAACTTCTCAATTTCTTGTTTTAGCACATTTACTTGTTCAACACTGATTGCACATGTATCAGTCTGGATGGTATGGGGTTGGTATACTATTAATTTTGTGCTTTGGGAAGGACCTTCTCCCTTCAACCGCTCTTTCAATTTCACATTTTCTATGAATAACCTATTCACTTCATCATTCAAATAAGTTTGTGCTTTCTCATATTCTTCCAATCTAAGCTCCATAGCTTTAACCGCGTCCCTAGTAAACATTGTTGAGTTCATTTTCATATTAGTTGCCTCTAATGTAGATGTGCCTTGAAGTGTCTTTACCATGGCAATCCCTCTTATTTCTTCTACAACATCAAGCAATCTTGGTTTTTTTGTTCTTTTTTGCTTTGTCCAAAAGGCTAGGGTTTCAAGTCTTGGATTGTAACCTGTGCTACTCATTCCCTCATCTAAATTGAATTCAAAAACCAACATGGGATCTTCTTGGCTTCTTACTTGAACCAGTAAGAATATTTTTTTAACTCCATCCTAGGAATAATTAGTATATTGCTTTCTAAGACCAATTTTCTTACTTCTTGGGGGTTAATAGTAATTTCATTAATCTTGAGTTCTTCAAGAGTCTGGGCAACAATCTGGTCATGTTGTGACTCCTCAATGCCCATCTTATTAATTTAGATTCTCTCCTCAAATTCTTTCATTTTCATCTTAAACCAAAAATCCTTAAACTTAGGAGTTTGAATAAATTCATCATCTTCAATAAATATAAGGGAAACAATCACCCTTTCATCATCATGCACTTCTTGATCATTATGCCCATGTACATCCACTCTTTCTTTTTGTTTGTGAGCATCGCTTACAAGATTAGGCGGCGGTTTATCAACTTCATCATCTTTAAAATTCAAAAGTACATCGGCTACCTCTTCAGTATCCCCTACTTCACTTATTTCATATGCCACTAAGGGGGCCACTCCATGTGTCTTCTACCATTTACGACTTGGTTTCTCAGGGGATGCTTCTGATTGTATTGTGATAGTGTCTAGTGAGGGATCTATGATTACAATACCACTTGGTTTGATGGGCAGCTTGGAGGGTTTTGAAGACTGACCCTAAGGTTTCTTTTCTATTTCAACATATAATATTTCAAAGTTGTCAATTATTATGTTCATCCTTTTGATAGGATACTTTTCTTCAACATAGAATCCTTGGAATCTAGTGTCCCTTTTCTTCTTCTCCTCCTCAAGCCTCTTTATGATTTCCCACTTCCTCTTCCTCTGAAAAACTTCATCAAGTGTAAAGAAATTTCTTATTACATCTTCTTCATAATCTTTTACATTGGTAATCCTAGCTTTAGTGAGAAGTGTTTTCTTTATAAAATTAATATGCCTTTCAGGATCAAAGACCCTTTCTCCTCGTGACTTCAATGAATACCCCATCTTCAAATAGTCTTGTAGTTCTTCAAGAGTATCAGACCCTACAGATAGCTCCTCACATTCAGTTAGGTCAGGGAGGAATGTCCCCTTTTTTGTCTTTTTATAACATCATGCTCCATCCATAACATTTTCCACATAAATTCTAAAAATTTAATTTTAATAGAAACAAATTTAGGTAAAACATGTGGGGATTGAGGACACCCATAGACCCTTGTTATTGTTTGGTCTGCTAACAAGAACCAGTCACCAAAATTGTGAGTGTTTCCCTACTCTGGCTTCAATGCTAAAGGTCTTAATAATTGCATGGTTTTATTAGGCAATCTTGGTGAAATATGACCAAGAGCGGCCATGACCTTTATTACGAAATCATCATGAAATATTACATAATCACTATTTTTACATCTACTATCCCAAATGTAACACCATTTTTGTACAGGCAACCTATTCCCTTCATCATCAATCATTCCCAAACACATTCTTTTAGTCCATATATTTATGTTTTGGTACAATATTAAATGACACGGCAGAGAGTATTTCCTAAAAGTGATGGGAGCTAAGTTCTCTCTTGAAAAAATCCCTCATGTAGCCCTTTCTCAATTTCAGCAGCAAATTCATACTCAATGTTGACTTCAGGATTTAGCATCTTCATTTCCATCATCATGAGATACGTTGGCATCCTCTCTTTAGCATCTATTCCAAGCACTTGGAAAAAAGAAAAAAAGTTCTTTTGAAATATACTTGAAAGTCTTCTATGGAAAATGGCTCAATTTGGGAGGGGGAGATAGGTTTCCTCCTATTGTTTACACCCCTAGTCATGTGTAAAGGAAGTTCATCACTCCTGTAGGTTTTTCTCAATCTCCTATAATCCTCCTCACTTTTATCCAAGTTGATCTTAGTGATAGCTTGCTTGTTTAGCATAAAACACTCTATAATTGCTTCTTTAGTCAGCACCACTAGTGGTGAACCATCTGGAATTCTTTTAGTCCTAGTAGTCAAGTGATAATATTGTTCCAATACTTTAATAAACTCAACATATATGAAGACATTTGGGACTATCAATTTGGCCAAATCTAAGGTCCAAGGATTCAAAACTAGAATCTTGTCATCCCTTTTTTCATAGAAGTACCAAAATAGATCCCACCCTTAGATAGGGATAATTGGGTCTCTGCATCCATGGGTTGTATCTTTAAACACCTTTTTGAATCCTTTATCTATAGAATTAGGTAGCACATCTAAAATGGATTGTTATAGGGACCTCTTCTTTTATTTAGAAATTGTGGACTCTTCCTTTTTACTCACACGTTGACTTCTTTTGGGTGGCATGATGAAGAATTTACTCCTAGTTTATTTCTTTAAGTGTCTACTTGTAGAAGCAAATTCAATTCTTATACACTTGCTACAGAGGATTTCTGTGAACTTACCCGGTGAAATAATAGTTGCAAAGTCTTCTTGCTTGAACTCCCTTGCCTTCAATATGTTGAGTTGTGTGAATGATTTCCAAAATTTCATCGAGTCCCAAGTAATATTTGTTGTTGAGCTCATTTACCTCACTATTAATTTCAATTTGTACAAAATATTTCAGAATCTACCCATATTTTGAGTTTGAATACATTCCTTTGATCTTGGGAAATCAAATGGTATAATCATTAAATTCTTTGACAGCTTGTACCGCAGTACCACTCTATCATTTCAAGACTGTTGCGGCATAAGTAGTACAACCACCCCGTGCACACCCCTTTGGACTCCTATGGGACAACGGGTTAATTCTAGCGGTTGAGTGATTATTCACTGCCATACCACTCTGTCATATCAAGACTGTTGTAGGGTAGCAGTATGGTAGGGTTAGCAATACTACCACCCCGTGCACACCCCTTCGGACTCCTATGGACAACAAGTTAATTCTAGCGGTTGAGTGATTGTTCATTGCCATACCGCAATTTCACTGTTTACCCCTTGCGAAGCTACGGTTTACTTTAGTTGTTAACATGTTCTCACCACCACCCTGCAATATTCATATTTGGTTGTCGCAGTATTGTGGTAAGCATTTGTACATTGACCTATATATCCCACCAACTTGTGCATACCTCTATTGACTATTGCAGTAGTGCGGTATTGGATTTTATTATGAATGCAATATTTTAGATATCATTTTATTGAAAATATTGAAAAAATTTCTAATTTTGCAGTCTCTCAGTTTTAGTTTTTAGTGTCAGTTAGACCTAAGAGATCATTTTTTTGTTTGTAATGGGGAGTCTTAGTTCACCTAATGTTAAGATATCTATATGTATTATTAAATCACAGATGTTCATTATATGTTTGCATCTAGAAAACATATAAGACATACAAGAAATTATATTCTAACTAAAAAAAATTAATTTCAAATTTTCAACCAAAGTAAGAAAACTAAGAAGAATGATTGAACCTAACTTTAAATGCACTTCAAATCAGCAGTGAACATCTCAAGTTTTGTATACAATGTACCAGCAAAATAATGATGATTACATTTGGAAATGTATCAGTAGAATAATAGTGAATAAGCATACCTATACTCAAATCTTTATTACATTCAATAATAAATTACACCATACATATAACCAAATTTTAGGTGACAAAACATCATCATAATCATCTGCATTTCTAGCAAGATCAGAATCTTGATCATTCGTGTCTGCATCTGCTTGATTTTATTCCTCATCCTCATCTATGAAATGCAATGAATTCTTTCCCAATATCTTCATTGGTAATAAAAATGTCTTCTTCAAACAATCCATCATCGTCTTCATCCACTTCTTCAAATGTTTCTTGTAAATTAACATATTTCCCATCAGGCATTATATCAACAACTTCCATGAATTTTCATTTTGAACGAGACTATGTTTGAATGACATACGACCATCTTTGGCTTCTTACATCATCAATTAGAAATTATTGGTTAATTTGAAGAGGGGAAACATACGGCTCATTCGTCTCTAATAAAAATTGTCTTGTATTTGCATGTACAAATCCATACTCATCAAATTGTACTGCGGATGGTCGGATCCACTTACATTTTAATAATATAGGACTATTTTCACCATAGTCCACTAGAATAATTTGTTGGTTGAATCCAACATAAAATTTCTTCTCATTTTCATGAAGAAATTCAACACTAACAACACAATCACAATTTATCTTTCCTTGGTCTTTTTCTTCCACTCTTAAATGACTACCATAAGCCCGCACTCCACTAAAATGCATAGCCCATAAATGTGGAGATTGTGAAAGCTCACTTTCCTCCGTTTTTATATCTTGACCTTCTTTTGCATCATTGATTGCATTAGCAATCCATTCTTCAAATTTTGGAAAAGAATCACCTCTAATCAAATTAGCATGGTGTCTGCACTTTTGAGGTCGATGTTGCATCAAAGCTTGATTGTCTTCTTCATATTTTCTACATAGACTATTAATGTACAAATAGTAAGATTGATAATATAAATGTGTAAATGCAATTGATTAAATAATTTATTGTGTAATTTTTTTTTACCTGTGCCACTTATCGAACGAAGATGTGTTTTGAAGAATATAGGCATGTATCACACTTTTTTCTTGATGTGATAGCTTAAAGTGACATCCATTTCCTTCTAATACTTCACCTGCAACTATCTCTTCTTCATCATTGTCCCATACACACCAATTGACATTTTTAAAATCCTTCATATATTATGTGCAAAATCCCATGGCCTCTTGCATTGAATATCCCTTAGACATGTTGCCTTCCAGTTTTTCCCTAGTAGGATTTTTTTTTTCAAAACCTTCATATATCGTTCTATAGGATACATCCATCTTGTTCTTATCGGGCCACAATGCTTTAGTTCATATTGTAGATGTATCAAAAGATGCATAGAAATGTTAAAGATTATTGATCGAAATTCCTGTTCCAATAGACAAAGGACTTCAACAACCTCCTCCCTCAAACTATCAAAGTTCAAAGGATCTAATACATGTAAACTCATTCTCTTTAATATTAGGCCCAACCTTATAACTTCCAATCTTGGCCCCTTTTCCAAACTTAATATATTTACCACAATAAGTAAAATATTCTCCATTATGACATGATAGTCATGGGTCTTGAGGCCTCTTAAGCCATTAATGTCAATTTGGATTCTTATACTACTACTTACATATACAATGGGAAAGTGAGTCTAAGACATCAATTGTAAGAATTGTGAACATTGTTCCTTTGTCCAAACAT
This sequence comes from Sequoia sempervirens, assembly GCA_007258455.2. Lineage (NCBI taxonomy): Eukaryota > Viridiplantae > Streptophyta > Pinopsida > Cupressales > Cupressaceae > Sequoia > Sequoia sempervirens. Next base: position 650,729,662 of record VDFB02270651.1, on the reverse strand, counting down.
AAGGAGCACTAGGTTTTCTATATTTTTCATCATATTTTTCAACCCAAATATTTTGACGAATGTTTAGTTGTAAAAAGTCTTCACATGATGAAATAGTATCAAAAGAACCAAAAAGAGTTTCTATAATAGCATAGGCTATATTTTTCTTTGTATGCATAAAGTCAACAATATCCCTAATGGCTATATCCTTAAAGTATGGCAACTTATAGAATTTGCACAACCTTTTTACACTGCTTTCATTACATGGATCATATCTATTACCAGTAATCCCATCATTTTCAATAAATGGCATTCATTTTTTCCATTCTCAACAATGTAATCACCCGTTATTAGCAATGATGCTTCATGATTCTCTTCTTGACCATTGAACCATGTTTTTTGTTGATGATATGGATGATCAATTTAAGGTAAACATGATATCCACAATAAATACACTTATGCAAACTTCTTGAGTTCCTCACAAAATCCTTAAAGTTGCAAGTAGGACATCCATGGTATCCATGAACATTAAGACTAGACAATGTGCCATATGCAGGAAGATCATGAATCATAAACAATAAGGAAGCTCTTAAAGTGAATTTGATTGAATGACCATCCCTTAAAGATTGAATTTCTTCAATTCCTTTCCATAATTCCATTAGTTCATCATATAATGGCTCTAGATAAGCATCAATTGTATTTGAAGTCACACTTTTCTTTCCTGGTATAATCAATGGTAGCATTAAGAAAAATGCTTTAGTTGCTAACCGTGGAGGCAAGTTATAATTTATTAAAAACACTCCTCCAAGTTGACCATTTAGTACTTTGATCTGAGAATGGGTTCTCCCCATCTAGAGCCAAACCCAACCTTATATTATGAGGATCTTGAGAAAAATTAGGCCATTTGTTATCAAATTACATCCACATCTTAGAATCAGGCACATGTTTTCCATCAATGCTCTTATTTTGGGCATTCCATTGCATAAGTTCAGAAATTTCTTTGCACCTATACATTCAAAGTAATCATGGGATTACCAGAAAGTGGTGAAGAACCTTTCTAGGAACCATAGTTGATTTCAACCCTTGTCTATACCTCACTTCATGACATTTCATACATTCACTCTCACTTGCAATATTCTTGTGAAATAATACACAACCATTCACACATGTGTGGATGTTTTCATATCCTAAGCCTAGCTTAGTGTTTTCTTTTCTACATTGACTTCATTGTGTTGGAAATGTGGATTCAGGTGGTAATAACGAACTCAATAATGTCAATAACAAATCTACACACTCATTTGTCCAACCAAACACCACTTGCAAGTTAAGAATTTGAAGGATTGTTGTCAAATGACTTAACCTGCAATTAGCATACATAGGATTTGAAGCATTCTCCATCAACTTGGCCCAATCATCATTTAGACCCTCATTCAACATTCTATCAACTTCAAACCCTTCATCTAACATTGTTGCCTCTTCATCTATGTTTGGTGCCACTCCATCTATGTTTGTTGCCTCTTCATCTCTCACACCCTACCATTCTATCATATCTTCATAATAATTGAAATTCTAAGGGCTTATACCACTATGCCCATATCGTATCATATCTCGATAAATCTGACTTCTTTTTTTCACATTTCCACCAAGACAGTCATTACATGGACATGGATATTTGTCCATGTCCCTCTCATCGGCTATTATCTTTTAAAATGCATGGTATTGATCCCTAGTCAACCTTCGACGTTGATCCATCTATAATGTTCTACACATAGCAACAAAAAATTATAGACTAAGAGACAAAAATTGGTTTTTTAAATGAAAGGAATTTCCATAGCAATAGAGTCATATAGAGAAAATAAAATACAGAGTTTAACTAATGAATTGTAAAAAATAGATTTTTGTAGTTTATATTCAAATTGATGATTACATTGCATTGCACATCTTTCAAACTCAAAGCATTACTTCACATTGCATAAATAATAACTAGATGTTGATGGATGAAAAAATTTCAATTACAATACTTTTTACAAAGTCAACCTAAGCAGTTATGCAATTACTTCATGTTGCATAACTAATAACTAGGAGCAGTTGCCAATTTCATTTACTTGTCATGGAATTCTATGAGACCACATTTCTTTGAGGAATTTTTTCAAAAATTTCACTGCCTTGTTTATGCTACCACATTTTTCATACATGTTTACCAAAGCATTTTATCAAACAGTTCACTGCCTTGTTTCTATGGCTAAAATCCTAAAACAAGTTCTTTCAAACAAGCTATGGATGCTTGGAAAAAATCTATCAAAGCATAATAGTAAGCAATAGCATAAACAAGGCAGTGAACTGATTGAAAAAATGTCTCAAAGAAATGTGGTCTCATGGTGATGGAATGCCATGAAAATCCATAACAATTTGCTTGTCATGGAATTCCATCACCATGAGACCACATTTATTTGAGGCATTTTTTTTCAAATTTCATTGCCTTGTCTATGCTACCACATTTTTCATACATTTCTACCAAAGCATTTTATCAAATAGTCCACTGCTTTGTTGTTATGGCTAAAAGCCTAAAATAGATGATTTCAAAAAAGCTAGGGATGCTTGGAAAAAATCTATCAAAGCATAATAGTAAACAACAAGCTATGGTCTCATGGTTTTTTTTGGCATGAAAATCAGCGTGATTTTATTTGCATTTTTTTGCAAGTTTTAAACACATTTTTTTGGCAATTTTGTTGTTTGAAATGGGGAAAAATCTTTGTGGTCAGTTTTGTGCACTTTTTAATTGTAGGATTCTCACAATTAGTGAAAAAGGTAGTGTTCATGAAGGAATGGAAAATATGTGTAGAGCCTTTGAATTATACTTGTACTATGCAATGGCATTGAATCATTAGCAAACCACTTTTTCTTCACTACAGGGCAACATTTTCTTGTGGAACAGTTGACTAAGACAACTCTTGTTAAAACTGACCACCCTCTGATAAAATCTCATTCATATTATAATATTGCACGATCTTATCATAGTAAAGGTGATTATGACACAACTGGCCACTACTACATGGCATCAATCAAGGAAATTCAGAGGCCATAGGATTTTGTGGACAGGTTCAATTGAAGCTGGGAGATCTTAAGAGTTATTTCTCAAATTTTGAAAAGGTTTTGGAGGTCCACCCTGAGAATTGTGAGAGCTTAAAAGTTGTGGGCCATATATATGCTCATCAAGGGCAGGCAAAGAAGTCTTTAGGAATTTTAAGAAAGGCAACTCACATAGATCCACATAATGCCCATGCATTTATCAAGATGGGTGAGATATTAATATCGTTAGACCCCAATGCAGCCTTAGATTCTCTTAAGATGCCAAAGTCTCTTCTGAAGAAGAGAAGAGAAGAAGTACCCATTCAATTGTTAAACAACGTTGGGGTTCTTCATTTTTAGCATGATGACTAGAGTTGGCTCAACAAACTTTTATGGAGGCATTAGGAAATGATGTTATACCTCTACATAAATCTGTGTGGTTAGTTTTGTGCATTTTTTACTTGTAGGATTCTCATAGTTAGTGAAAAAGGTAGTGTTCATGAAGGAATGGAAAAGATGTGTAGAGCCTTTGAATCATAATCATACTGTGCAATGGCATTGAATTGTTTAGAAAACCATATTTTCTTCACTACAGAGCAGCATTTTCTTGTGGAATAGTTGACTGAGATAGCTCTTGTTTCAACTAACCACCCTCTCATGAAATTTCATTGATATTATAATCTTGCACAATCTTATCATAGTAAAGGTGATTATGACACCACTAGCCAATACTACATGACATCAGTCAAGGAAAGCTAGAGGTCATAGGATTTTGTGGACAAGCTCAATTGAAGCTGGGAGATCTTAAGAGTTCTCTCTCAAATTTTGAAAAGGTTCTGGAGGTCCACCCTGAGAACTATGAGAGCTTAAAAGTTGTAGGCCATATATATGCTCAGCAAGGGTAGACAGAGAAGGCCTTGTAAATTAAGAAAGGAAACTCGCATAGATCCACATGATGCCCATGCATTTATCAAGATGGGTGAGTTATTGATATCGTCAAACCCCAATGCAGCCTTAGATTCTCTCAAGACAGCAAAGTCTCTTATGAAGAAGAGCAAAGAAGAAGTACTCATTCAATTGTTAAACAACATTGGGGTTCTTCATTTTAAGAGTGATGAACTAGAGTTGGCTCAAAAAAATTTTATGGAGGCATTAGGAAATGGCATTTGGGTTGAATTCATAAATAAAAGCCCGAGTGTCAATTTTGTAGTTTTCCCTATGCTCCTTAAGGATATGAAATTCTTCCATTGACTAGAAGAAGGTGTTGTTTCACTTGAGTTACCATAGGATAAAGTCACAACACTATTTAATCTTGCTAGGTTGTTTGAACAACTACATGATACTGAAAAATAAAATATTTTATATAGGCTAATATTGTTCAAGTTTCCTGATTATGTGGATGCATATCTACATCTTGCAGCCATGGATCAAGCTCGGAATGAGATCCAAATAAGCCTAGAATTGATTGGGGATGCACTTAAGGTGGATAAAAACTCATCAAATGCTTTATCTATGCTTGGAAAAATGGAACTGAAAATAGATGACTAACTTAAAGAAAAAGAAACAATTAAAGTTGGACAAAGTGAATCAGATGCAAAGAATTCTTATGTTGGCATTTCACTTGGAAATTGGAATTATTTTGCACTTTTTGCAATGAGAGGAGGGATCCAAAGCTAGAGGCACAACATCTTGAGAAGGCTAGAGAACTATATTATAAAGTGTTGGCACAGAGACCAGGAAATGTTTATGTTGCAAATGAGGCGGCCATTGTGCTAACTGAAAGGGGCCAATTTGATATTGCAAAGGAAATTTTTACAAAGGTACAAGAAGCTGCAATAGGAAACATATTTTTTTAGATTCCTAATGTGTGGGTAAATCTAGCACATGTTTACTTTGAATAAGGATAGTTTGCACTTGTAGTGAAAATGTATCAAAATTGTTTGAGGAAATTCTATTTTGGCATTGACACCCAAATTTAATTATATTTAGCTTGAACACATTATGAAGAAAAATAGTGGAAAGATTGTAAAAGAACATTATTAAGAGTAGTAGATTGTAACTACTATAATTTGCAAACCAAAAAGCTATAGATTTTATGTTTAATGTAATGAGGGTTTCAAATTACTTATGAATTCACTACAAAGGGCGTCTCCAAATCTGACTTCTTTATAGAGGGCCTTGCCGACTTCAAATTTGTTGCAGCAAACTCCCAATTCCTTGCCCTTGCCCACCTTTTCAAAATTCTACAAGTCCTCTCCAAATCTTTATCGCCCATGCAAGTAGCTGCTATAACTGATCAAAATGCCTCAGTGTCAGGCTAACCTGCAACTAACAAATGAAGTGAGGAATATTTCTACAATGAATGTGAATAAATGCAAATAAGCACCAATACATCGATGCATGCAATACATCATGCCAATAATTGGATGAAATGTGTTTTTAAAATTGTCTAATTTGTATTTGGTGACTAACTATTTAGTCATTTTTATTTTTGTGACTAAATAATTTTTTTGTCAATGACCATATTAGTCATTTATTTACTCTTTTATAGCTGAGTTGCAAAAAATTTGTAGAATTTAGTCATTTTTAGTTGTTGTGACAAATTTTTAGTCACCTAGTCAATTATTTGCCAAATTCTACTAATGGTGGTGGTCACGACGGTGGCTCCAGCAGTGGCTACAGTGGTAGATCCAGTGGTGGCTACGGTGGAAGCCTTGGTGGTGGCTCTGGTGGTGGCTCTAGTGGTGGCTCTAGTGGTGGCTCTGGTGGCGGCTCCACTGGTCCTATGTCTTCATCTGATCTTGTTCTAAATGCCCTGTTGCAAAATATGGTTCAAATACAAAACCAGCTAGCAATTCTATCCCAAGCCTCTACCCAACCCATATTTCAACCTTTCTTCTAACATAGTCCTTTGTCGGTGATGATTTTGAACACTCCTATCCCTCAAGGGATGGAAATTCCTAAATTTGAGAAATATAGTGGTAAAGGAGACCCTCAAACACACATGTCAGCATTTAATGTGATGTGTACAGACTTCTTTCACCACAATGCATTGATGGCCAAATTATTTCCCCAATCTCTCAAGGACACAACACTAGAGTGGTATTGTTCCTTGCTTGAAAACTCCATATTTTCATTCGATCAACTTGTTAATCAATTTCTCTGGCAGTTCAAGGCCAACATCAGGCTAAAGATGAATTTCTTGGATCTCATCCAATGTAAGCAAGGAGAGCATGAGAAGATTATTGATTTCATTACTCGATACCAAGCACTCTTTTCATAAATATCTTACCCACTACCCAACTTAGACATACATAAGGTGTTCATTAACAACCTGCAATGACCTTGGCAGGAGAATTTTTCCTTATGTATCCTTATTTTTCACATCAGTGTGTGGCGTTGCGGGAGTATCAACAGACGATTGATTAGTTTGAGGGATCTTCCTCATGTTCCAGTCCCGAAGGAAGATCTATAGTATCAATTTCAAGAAAAGGAAAATTTATTGCGAATGTAATCATCACATCTAATGACAAAGGCCTCAAATGCAACAAATAGTTCACAAAGTTTTATGAGTCTTATTCTTCTATTTGTAGAAACTATTGAAATATAAGGTTATAACATTGGAATATCCTCGACCTCTAAGAGAGACTTATCTCGACTAGTATGATGGGAATGTGTTCTTCCAATACCATCATTTCCATGAGCATGATACCAAACATCGTATGTACCTCTGTCATGAGATATAGGATCACATCGATGACGGTACCATTCACCTCGATGATAAAAAGCAGAATACGAATAATTGGGTGGCTAAGGTGAATAGTGAATTGTAGATTTATACAGACCCATTTCTTTCTCACTCTACAAATTTAATTATTGATCATTTTGGTGCTTCTCCCAAGGCCTCAACATGTGTAAATGTCATTTTTTTTACTCACAGCCCTCCCCCTCAACTTATGACTAGTTCACCAGATGTAAGTTTTACATTACAGGATCTACCCATGGATAATAAAGCATCTCCTCTATATATTCTCACTCACGTCAATGGAAACATTGTGACAAGCGTCCTTGTGGATCTCGTGAGTTGCGTGAACGTTATTATAGATGAGACTCTTTTGTTGAATTCTTTACAAAGCGAATAATATGAGAAGATGAAGACCACTATACACACCCATGATGACCTCTCTCTTGCTCCTTTTGGTTCTATAACTCTTTTCATCCTAGTAGGACCTAGGGTCGTGAATACTACCTTTGATGTTATTCCAAAATCTGACTTGTTCAGAGTGAAGCTAGGCATCTCGTGCCTAGTTTCCATGAACGGAGTCACTTATGTTATTCATAAATGTCTAAAATTATCTCACAAAGGTGTAGTGCATGTTGTGGATGACACTAGATATCAGTCGTTGGTATCACATGGGGGATATTCCCTAGATCATTTTTGGCCCTCCCCGGTCGGTCTACTTCCTCCAAGGAGAAACCTTCTTATCAAAATTACATTAAGTATAAGACCTTGGGCAAGGTGCAACCGAAAATGAATTACCTTGTAGTGCAGCAACAAGCTTCCTATTCCTCCCAAAAGGGGAAGGGGAAACCTGCCCACACTTAGGGTCCTTCTTCCTCTGTAATTCCACTACCTCTACCTCTTTCCCTATTGTGATTCCTCTGACTTCAACCCCTATGTGTCTCTTAGGGATTTTGATGGTGCTCGCTTGGTGGAAGGCCAAGTGTCAGGGGTTTAACCATCTTGTCTTTCCCATGGTTCCTTGTCCCATCTTGTATGGTAAGGGGAAGGGTCCTCGTGGAGTTACCACTACGTCTCAGCCTCCATGACGTCCTACTGCTCCTACCTCTAAGGTAGTGATTGGGAAGAGCCCCATTGTCGAGGCACTTGAGTCTTCTTCCTTGCATGTTGTTGTTTCTGCTCCTGCATCTCTTCCTCATGTTCCTATCTAGGAGTCACTCCCTCCACTGAAAATGGATGTGATGGATACCCCGATGACAGAATAAGAGCCTCCTGCTCCTTCTCAAGCTATAGCCTCTAGCTCTTGGAGCCAAAGAAACTACCTTGCATGCGAACATAAGCACCAAAGGAAGGCTCTAGCCGTTGAATAGGCTGCTTTGTAGGAGAAAGAGGAGCTAGTAGCTCGTATTTTGGCATCATTTGTTGTGTCCTCCTCTTCCACCCCTTCTACTTCAATTACCGCCACTTCAAACTTTCTTTCAGCCCCCTTACAAGTGTGGATGATCCTCACCCCAAAAGGGTGCAAGTGTTCATTTATCCTTCAGTTGAGCCTCCCCTCTTGATGTTCCTTCTGAACATCCCACCTTTTCCGAAACCCATGGATATGTCGAATACCTCGATAGTATTTGTTGTGGTTTTCTCATCTTCCTCCTCACCTTCTACTTCATCTATGGGGATCCCACATCCTCCAATGAAGTGCAAGTTGGAGGAAGACCCTACTTCTAATGGGGGTCAAAAGAAGGGATCGCCTTCTTCGGAAGTTGGTTCTATGTTGGCTTGCACTGTCCTAGTGACAGAGGCAGCCCCAATGTCCTCAGAATTTTTCACTACCCCCGAGTCTTTTGGTGAGGTTAGTAGTGGATCTTGGGCACCTCCTTCATCACCTACTTATTTGACACATGGCACTCCCACCAAGTGCATGTTCAACTTGATAGACAATTTTGCAACTCTGTCGGCGATTTTTGCAAAATCAATGACGTTTGCCTCACAAGAGTTGAGTGAAGAAGACCTTGAGGGGCCCTCTTCCTTGGCTCTTATCTTAGGATATTTGGAGGGTTCTCCCCTTGCTATCCTACCCTTGTAAGCTTGTCTTCCTTCCCCTTATAATGATCTAGATTAGTAGAATGATGACCTCTTGGTTGATGAGGACTAGGGGGCACCTCTTCTTTATTTGTAGATTAGTTTATGTGTGTGTTGTATTTCCCTCGTGCATGTTTTAAATGTTCCTAGAGGACCCTTGTCACCCTTGTAGTGCTTGGATATAGGAGTGTTTTGTGTCATAAAATTCTCCTAGTTATCACATCATTCTTCTCTTTGTTGTCACATGATTTTTTACAATTAGGGACGATGCAAAGTGTTGGGAGCATTTAGGCCTCCCTTCCATGTTGACCAATTTTTTTTATTTTTTATTTTGTTTTCATGTAACTTTCTTCACATGGTCTAATATAGTATGTGATTGATGATAGTTCATATATATTATTATATTTATCTATTTATATTTATGAGAAACTCTAACCCCAAAATATCAGATCGCCCTATCTCTTGTTTGTTATGTCATTGTTTGTCCTTTCTTTTTTATCTCTTCTTTTCTTTCTTTTTTATGTTGTGGTGCTTATGTGTTGTCCCTCCCGTGTGTGACAACATTACCATGGTTACATCTCGTCAGGTTCCACGGACCACAACATCACTTTCATTCTTACTTTTCTCTCCTTAGGATGTCACGTGCCTCTAAGTTTAGCAAACACCATCCTAAGGGGTGGCTATCATACTACTTCAATTTTCAAAAAGGTGTATTTTGTGGCTAATGAATCCTTGCTTGAAAATTTCTTATTTTTCAAAATATTTTTCAAAAACTACATTGTTCAATATGGACCCCTAGTAGAATTTTGCTTTCATCATGGATTCATAAGATAGAATCTAAAAAATTGGCTTTGAGAAGGGAGCACTTTTTCTGATGAAGAAGTCTAAAAACTTTCCCTTGCGAGGGAGTATTCTTTCTTTCAAATTCCTTGATGAAAGAAAATTTTCAAAAGGATTCCTTGATGCTAGAATCATTGGCGAAAAATGTTATCACTTTTCAAACAAAGCATCCCTTGAGTGGACCCCTTGTCTTTTGAAAGGTTCTCGGGGGTCGTAACTGTTTATCTATCTGCTTGCATGGATTTTTGCTATCTAACATGTTTTTTATGTGGATTAAAAAGGTGCTTTGATTTAGGACCCGTGAAGCTACTTTTTCAATCAAGCTTGGAGATACGAGGACCTCAAGATTTCCTTATAGGACCAAGCACCTATAAGGGCCCATCAAACTCTATGGAGCCTCTCACATCTAGCCTTCCCCAGGACCGAGCACCTGGGGTGCCTCCTTTGCAAGTCCAAGGACCTATAAAGCACTTTCATCCTACGAGATCTCTTTGTTCAACTCTATAGGACCAAGCATCCGTAGAGCCTTTTTTCATTTCCATAGGTTTGTGGATTTGCAGTGCATGTTTTTTCAACTCTCCTCAAGACTGAGTACCTATGGAGTCATCTCCTCTTCCTATTCTTTCGGGTGTGTTAGATTACGGTCTACTTCCTCAATGGTTCAGGTATACTCTCTTTGAACTCTTTCGATCTTCTTTACCTCGCATTTGGTAGCACATATGCTCGTTAAAGTGAGGGAAAATGTAATGGTTTGAATTTTCACCCCTTGTAAATTCCCCATTTATATCCCTTACCTTAGAAAAATTAAAACCGACAATGCTATTTCATGTCCTCTATCCGCTCTCCACCCATTTGGTTGCTATATGTAGTATAGATGGGGTAATCTCTATCAGGGACACTAGTGCGGTGTGCAGATGTCTACGTGGTGCTCTGTCGTCCTAACAAGATTCTTGCCTCTGGAATCTGCATAGGCGTTACACTTCTCCATTGGCGATGAAGCATAACGCCTCTTCCAATTCAACTGACCATGAACAACTCTTTTGGCTTCCATTTCATCTTTGAAATACTATCTCATTTATTCAATTGATCTTCTTCAATCTCGCTTGATCACACTCACTTATACACACTTCATTTCACAACACTTTCACCATTTTTGAAGCTCCAAGTTGGCACTCTGCTAGTTTTACCCCTTTCGTTGATGCGAAAATGTTAGCATTCACAAGCTTACGAGCTCACATATTCCTTCACATTCCTTGACAGCATCTTGTTTGGAGGTGATATCCATTCATTTAGCACTGTTGTATTAATTTAGTAGCATATTGTTGTAAGCATTGCCTTGTATTCTTCCTTTCAATACTTTATTTATCGTACTTTCTCTATCATGGATATTTTGGTTGTTCGTGGAGGTGGGAACACTAAAATAGGGGTCTTGCGAGAGGTTGGACCAACCGTAAGTTGCATTTCTACCACCCTTTCTCATCATTTTTCTCATAATCATTCTATCTTTTAAGTTAAAGTATTCTTCTTGCTATTTTAGTCTTTTAGTTGCATATTGCTTTCTTCCATCATATAAAACTGCATTTATTAGGTTGATAGTAAGTTCTATGTTATTCTTGACTGTACTTTGTATTCTTTGTCCATACGGACGCCAACACCTGATTGGGACACCAGAGCGTCACATTGTCATTTGTCTTCTACATTGGAGTCCTTTGGTAGAGAGCTTCCTAGGTTGCAGTCTAAACTCAAGGATTTACTCACTTGAATTCCTAAACTCTCAGGTTGACAAAAGGAACATGATAGATCAATTTTCCTTCCTTTTCACCCCCTTAAACATCAATCTTATCTTAAATAATTCCTTAAACCTTTTCAATTCATCCATCCTTAGCTTGAGGTAGATAAAGGTAGTTGATTTCTCTAGACCCTCTCGTGACCTAGGGTCCTGAGCAGTTTGTCCCCCTCCTCTACACCTATTAGGTATTCATTTGCATTAATTTGAGATTGTATGCTTCTAATAAGACCTTGTTTAGTAATTGTTAGACAATCTCATTGAATATGGCTTAACTTGATCATTTTCTTGTTCATTTAGTTCAATTGTTTAGTATTTGATCTTGTTATCTAACCATGTCACATCCCTACACACACATGTACCTCAAAATTAAAAATATTCATGCATCCCTCAACACCAATTCATTCCACAACAATAATTCATCCCAAAAAACCAAAATCCTTCATTTAATTCATACAACATTCCTCAATCACAAAGCATAATTCAACAACAAATAATTCCCCAACACCAAAACATCTCATACAACTCATATAACATCCCTCAAAACATCCCCCAAAATAAAAACCCTTCAAATAATTATTCATGCATTCCCCAACATCAAACATACACTCTATCTATCCAACCACTTAATGACCCAAACAATGACTTGGCATTGCAAATCCAAAGATTACACCAAAAGATTACCAACATGAAACTAGGAAAAATGAATAAAGGCTACACTCTTGAAGATATTTTTCCTTATCCATTTGATAGAACAAGAGCTATGACACCCATCCCCTTAATTTTGAAATGCCTAAATTTGAAAAATAAAAGGGAAGAGGAGATCCACAATAACACGTATGAGAGTTTTACATAGCATGCCTAATGGTTTCCTACAATGACACATACCTCATGTTCCTTTTCCCTATATTTTTAGCAGAACAAGCTATAGAATGGTTCTCTCACCTACAACATGGTATTAGGACATTCCAAGAACTAGTTGAAAAGTTTTATATGTTATTTCTCCTACAACATAGAACATGAAATATCCATGATTGAGTTATGCAATACACAACAACAAATGAGAGAAATTTTCTTCATTCCTACAAAGATGGAGAAATCTAGCTAGTAAATGCAAATGGCCTATTCCCAAAAAACAACTCATGTACATTTTTGTTCAAAATATTAACACTAAAATTGGATCACTTATGAGTAAATGTACCAACTCTTTTGACGAGATCATAGAAAAAGGGATAACCATTGAGAATTCCCTTATTTCCAAGGGACTTGTTAAAATATACAATGACAACAAGGACCATGCATCAAACTCTAATGAAAAACCTCACCTATGGGCTAAAAAAATAGTGTTACCAATGACGGTGTAGTGGATGCAAAATTTGTACAAAATATACAACCACCAGCAAACAATCAAAACACAAATCACCCAAGGGACCACCAAGACAAAACAACAACACTAGACAAAAGTACTCTCCATTAGGGGAGATTGAGATGGTCTTGAGAAAGTTAGTCCAAACATACCTTATCAATCTTCTAGAGCCTAGACAATATGATGAACCTTAATTCAAAACATCAAGGTATAGTGATTATGATTATCGTGAAACCATAGGATAAAGGTTCATAAAATACCAAATTGTATGAAACTCAAGAATCTCATCCAATACCTAATTGATCAAGGAGAAGTCAACATTGAGCAATGTCCTAGAACTTTCAAAAATATTGATCTAAAAATCTACAAATATCCAATCCAAAATCATGGTAAAGGAAATGATTCAAGTAAAGAAAAATATTATAATAAGATCAACCACTCATGATTTTGTAGTAGGACACATTGAAGAATCTAATAATTGCATTTTCATTGTCACTATCCCTAGTAGGAATCTTGAGTGTGGAGTCACCACATGACAATGGAAAATCACCATTCAAGGAGCTCCACCCAAATCTAAAATCTTAACTAAGTTTTTACCAGATGAGTATAACCTTATAGATGAGAAAATTCCAAATCAAATATCCATACTAGAGCTCCTTAGAATCTCTCCTGCACATAAATAGGTCTTAGACAAAGCACTCCTAGAATCATTCATTCCTACTAACATAGATATTGACCAATTCCAGGCCATGGTAGGATATATTACATCTACACGCCATATTGTATTAACTAAAAAAGATCTTCCTTCCACTACATACCACAACCAAGCTTTATATCTAGAATTCTTTGTCCATAAACATAAGATCAAAAGAGTCTTGATATATGGTGGATCAGGCCTAAATATTTTTACTTTGAAACTTTTAAAACAATTGGGATACTCCAATGGAGCCATAGAGAAATAAAAGATCATCACAATTAGATAATATGATGATAATGAGTGTGAATTAGAAGGGATAATCAAACTTCCTATCTAGATTTATTTCGCTATTGCAGAGACTACATGTCAAGTATTGGACCTTGATTTACCATATAACATCCTCCTAGGATGCCCATAAATACATTTCATGTAGGTCTTCCCTTCAACCTATCACCAATGCATTAAATTTCCCTATAATAAAACCAAAGTCACCATTTATGGGGACCAATAACCTTTCCACTATTGTAAAGAACTTGGAAGAAAAATATCAAAAAATCCTCCAAGTATGACACAAAGTAGGGTGGAGGTTATCAACACAAACTCAACTAAAAAAAAAATCAAATCTGGAACCCTAACTTGGTAGTTTTCTCTCAAATCCTCCTATTCCCCTAGTAGTACTTCAAACAGGGGTTTTTCCACATAATTTCTTGAACAAACCCAAAACCCAAAATCTGAACACCATTCCAAATACCCTTTTTTCCATTTGAAAACATATCAAATTTGCAGGTAGGGTTACTTTGAAACAAAGCCCTCAAATTTTGACTACTACCATTCCAATTAGGCCTAATTAGGTTTTTTTAACAAGGAAACAATATGGTATTCTATTTCCCAGCTTCAAAACTTCACTCCAAGTTATCCAACATGTCACATGGGATCTATATAAGCAATTTCCATCAACTAGAACAATCTCCAAACTTATTATCTACAAAACCCTAAGTCTACCTATCTCCTAAGCCTAATACATGATGATATTAGGCTAGGGCTTTATCAAGCTTACCTCTAACCCCACCCTTGCTCCTAAAACACTAAAAAAATAAAAAAAAATCCTACCTAGATCCATTCCACCAATTTTCAGGCCTTTTCACTTGTGGAATGGGCCAAAAACCATTTTTATGCACTCAAACCCTCCTCAACTAGGGTTTCTGGTTGTCTGAAGAAAAATTGTTATAACTCCTTTCAAATTTAATGAAAAATGATTAAATCAATTGAAAAATGTGGAATACTAAGTCCTTCATCAAACCCAACTCAAGTTAGAACATTTGCAGGTTGTACATAATCGTGCAGGTCTATGTAGCAACAAGAAAACACTATAAAACACAAAAAACAAAGTATACTTTATTGTTTGATCTCCAAAAACATCACCAGAAGTTTTCCTCGACCATGATAAGGCATATTTAAAAATTTCAAAAGATATCCCAATAGTTCCAAACTATTTTTCAAATACCCGACCATTCAACTTCCCTTACACACAAAAATGCAAAGTTGCTTGTGCAACTTTTGCAACTTTTTGCAAAACTTGACTTATTTTCCCAAAAACTGACCCCAAATGACTTAAATCAACCTAAAACATGAAACATGGTCTCAATAGACCTTATTACAAACAAAAAGTGACTGAAACACACAAAAACTAGCATTTTATCCCTTTTACATCATGAAGACTTAGGTGCCCCAGCACCAAAGTACCTAACAATAATATCACTTCATCTTCATCATCCTATATTGATCCATCCATTTTAACTTCATCACCCACCTCACATGAGCCCATTCTAGATATAAAGGTCTAATTACAAGACAACGATTGTGGAGACTATGATCTAAAAGGGTCTTTTTATGTAGGACAACTCCCATATCCTCCTAAGACATATGGCAAACCATACCATATAGATAAAACATCTTCCATTATCAAGTTTGAACCCATGGTTTTATCTAAATAGGGAGAGCTAAACAAAGAGGCTATAGAAGAAGACATCTCTAAATGGTTATACCAAGAAGAGAAAGAGCAAGAAACCCTACCCATTGATCACTATAGTAAGGGTTTCCAAATCATTAAGAACATGGGATTCACGAGTCAAGGTGGCCTTGGACTACGTCAAGAACCCATCATTCGAGAGAAAAGGAAAAAACATCAAGGACTTGGGTATTGTTCATTAGTTAATGTTACTCCTAACATCAAGAGTGCCCCTACTAAAGTAGTTGAAGTATTTCCCATGGTTGATACTTCTAATGATGATACTAATGAGGACTCTTCCATGTACATCACTCAATTATTTGAGAATACATCCATCAACACCATAACATTTACATCCTTTACATCCCCTTTGTGAGCTAATGACTTACCACCTGTATATCCCCAACTTATCAATTGGGATAAAAAAACAAGCACCAATTTTGAACATATTTGAAAATTATGATGCTATTGTCAAGTGTATGGGACTTAGAGATGGTATACCACTTGGAGACCAAAAGGTAGGATTTGACATAGAACTTGATGTACAAGCATCCTTTAGGGGGAAGACATCCTTTAGTCATAAAATAGAAAACATAAAAATAAAAAATAGATCCCCTAGTATAAAACATAATGTGGCACTTTCAGATCATGAGAAAGTAAAATTGAAGGACATATCCAAGGGTGAAAACCTCTTTGAGGCACTTTAGGACAAGTACCTGGGTGAAAAACTGGAAAACAAGTGTCATGTGTAATGATCACCATCTACCATTTATCAAATTATTTTCCATTCCATCCATATCCACCTACCTATCATATTTTTCCATACACACCTAGCCTGGCTTGATAATTTACAAATATCTAGTGTTACTCATCGAGTATCATCCTAGGATCACTTTTATTTATCCCATAATAAAATAATCCTACACCTAACTAGGGGAATTTTCCTAAACCTAGTAATTAGATTGGATCCTTGTTCATTATGTTAAACTAAAAATCTAAAAAACATCCAAATAGTCCAAAATCCGAAAAACATCAAAATAGTCCAAAATCCAAAAGCATCAAAATATTCCAAAATCCAAAAAAAATATATTCCAAAAAAAAGTACAAAAACATCCAAATAGTTCAAAATCCAAAAAACATCCAAATAGTCCAAAATCCAAAAACATACAAATAGTCCAAAATCCATAAATAATCAAATATTCCAAAAATACAAAAGCAATACATATTCAAAAAATCCAAAAACATTAGATATCTGAAAAATTCAAAAAAAGCCTCAAATACCCCAACAAGATTCCAAAAACATTAACATATTCCAAAAATTCAATAAAAAAAAAAAATCAACATAACTCGCCCATCCACAATAAAATCATCACCCATAACAAACCTATCATCACACTCATCTTTGACAAAGTGAGCAAAAGAAAATTCAATAATCATTGAAGCCTAGAACATTCATGAAAAATTGCAAGCATCGATCATTGGCGAAACAAACCCACTACCTACATACCAATTTCCTAAAACATTTAATTCAACATCTCAATCACTATCTTAACGGATATATTATTCCTATATAGTAGGTACATCCAAGATAACAATTACAATCTCTTTGGTAAGAGATATGATATCTTTGATATGTTTTGTTAGTTGGTCTTTTCTTTTGATTTATCTTTTTTGTCTCTTTCCACAAATCTTACTCGAAGCCACCTTGATCTTCAATATCTTGGTGTGTCTAGAGAAGCACAAAATGGGGCATAGTCATTGATTTCATCTACTATGTTTATGGGATGTTCTTGTAATACTGTAATGGAAAATACTTTCCTTTTGTTTGTCGAGGTAGCTTCAATCATAACAAACAACCCTTTAATATTAGGTTCTTCATTCCTTTTGTGCATTAGCCTATCTTTCTCTAATTTTTACACACATATCTAAACAAGGTTTACATATGTCTAGTATGAATAAGGATACTCCTATTTATTTGTAGAATCAAAGTCCATGCAATAGATACAACTCCACCCTAGTTCTTCATACCTTGGTGCATTGTGTCTACTTAATATATCAAAATAAGGATTGCTCTCAAAAAAAATTAGCATAACCAAAAGAAAAAGAAAATTTATTTTTCCCATTCTATTTTCTAATAAAATTCCCAAATCATCCCAATAATTATAGATTTCATTGACATTTGATCAAGATGATTCTTCTATCCATCATTATCCTAAATTATTTCTTCTATCCTACTCATCATACTAACTATTCTATCCAGGTATCATGACACAAACAAAAAAAATGCATAACATCCCTACATACACAAATAATTAGTATCATCATAACATCATATATATCTTGCATCCATAATCATAGCATTTTAGGACATAACATCATCAATCATAGCATCATGATATAGTCATCGTATAGGTCATCATAACATCATAAAAAATACAAAAAAATCATAGCATCACATCATGTCATCATCTAATCTAAGCATCACCATAATCCATCAAATCACATACCATAGAAAAATCAAATAGAAATAATTAAATGCATACATCAAATCACATAGATATTCATCACATGCATATAGGAGCACATCACATATAGACATCATATCTATAATAAAATCCTATCTGATATATGTCAAAAAACGTGTCATGATACATCATCCATATATACAAATGTATGTACAAGGGATACCAAGAGCCATGAATATACATATATACATCTACCTATAGGCATATCAAAAATGTGTACATAAAAAATATATGTACATCATATATACAAAGATAATCTACACTGAACTCCCTCCACCCTCCAACTGACCAGGAGAGGATGGAAAAGGAGGAACAACATATTGTACAACCTATTGACAAATTTTTGTGTGCCTAGCTAAGGATCTTGCACCATTGGCTACACTAGTTGCACTGGTTTCTATGGTGGAACCAATGGTGGTAGTCCCACTAAACCCCACCAACACTAATCTCCCTTCCAATCTCATTGATCGCGGGGCATCTGATCAACTCATAGCTAAAAAGCTAGGTTCCCTCCTCTCTGTTGGTATTTACATCTCATATAAGGTCCTATAAATAAGTACCATCATGTGAGTATCTCCTCACTTGTCCCATAACCTACATCATGGAACCCCTCCACTTGTCACCTCTGCTTGTTATCATCCATCTCTCTTTGCATCTCTCTCAGCTATCACTTGTGTCAACTAATACTCTAACTGCTATCACTGAGCTATCTTGGTGTCTCACTAGGTCTCTACCTACTGGTTCTAAGCTATCTTGATGTCTCTCTCAGAGTTCCTTTGTGCAATTTGAACAGATAGGTTTTTCCTCTCTCTCTTATAACCATCCCTCTCACTATGTGCCTAGTCTCGCTCTTATAGTGCAACTCCTAGACACACACCCTAATCCTCATCATCATCTCTTTATTTCTCATCATCTCCTCTATCCTCTCCTCACTCCTCCTATCCTCCTCCCCATCCCTCCACCAACACATAGTCTCCCCCAATCTATCATCATCCCCCACTTCTCCTAGCATTGGTCCTTGAGCACCGCTTCCTCCTCCTCCACCCCCACCACCTCCCTCCATATTCTACCTCAATGTGAAAACCCTACCTAGCTCAATGATCCACCTCATGGCTCCTCCATATAGATGTGTAAATTTAAGAATTCAGAAGGCTTCCCACCAAAGATCATAATCTGGGTTAGTACTTGCATCCCCTACTATTGTTATCCATGCCAACTAAACAAGCACAAGTCCGTCAAACTCCCCAATTGTTGATTTTGGGACTATCATATCCCCCTAATCTCTAATCTCTCATTGAGTGTGAGTATATATAGCCAAATCAATAGATGTATCCTATAACTCTCCAAACTGGCACCTGAATCATTCAAGCAAGTACCTCTCAATGATATGTGGAGTATGGCCAAACAACCACCTACTCTACTTATAGTAAAAAATATACCTAGCATCATCATCCCAAGCATCACAAAGAATCCAAGGCCTCCAAATTAACTATTCCATGTCATCAATGCATCTCCTCCAATAATCCAAATTTCCTAAATGATAATGTGTCAATGCAAACTCATATATATACACATAAGAAAAACCAATCCATCAAGGAGTATTTTCCAAAGGATGAGTGATGGTGATACTCTCCTGTGCCCAAATGTGGAGAAGAGTAACTCTACAAGATAAGCTAGAATAATGTCTATACACCACCTGATGCATATCATGATATAGATGGGGGAGCACACATGGCCCCCATGCAAATAAAACCCCATCTACAAGAATCCTCTCTAGGATGCGTCCCCAGCCAATAGAAAATCCCCTTGCTCGATGATCAAGAACAAGTACACCACAAATCAACCCTACTAGAACCAATGGGAGATCATCAAGTCTCCTCATCACTCATCTTAGGTCCATCTTGCCATCCTCAATGTCAAGATCATCATCTAAGAAGATGTACTCTAATGCCTCCTCTCCAATATTAGTGTCATATATAATGTCGGCACCATGAATGGGATCCTCAATATCCTCCATAAATCCTCTAAGGTGATCGTGGACTCTTTAGTAGGTAGCACAAATGTTTACCTCTCACTATGCCACCTCTCCACAAGGGTGGTCATCATCATAGTGTGTACTTGAATCTCTGGTATATATGCGATGTGAAATAAACCAATAGTAGAAATTTCTAATCCAAATCACTCAAAAAGTTAATCTCTTGCAACACCATAGGATGTTCATACAAACATAGTGCACGTAACATTAATTTGTCAAAAAAAGGAAAAAAACCTAAGTTCACTAGCTCTGTTATCAATTGCGACCTTTTAGAGTCAAATGTGACTCTAAAAATCTAATTTTTCATTTAACCAAATTATTTGCGACCTTATTTTCAAATGCGACCTGATATTATCATATGCAACTTTTCAAATGCAACCTATACCTAAACAAAAGCAATCTATTTATTCAAGTGTGACTCACTTTTTCAAATGCAAACCAAAACTATCATAAGTAGCATTTTGCATATCAAATGTGACACATCAGGTTTCAAATGCATCATTTCATAGTTTGATACATTTGATTACCTAAGTTTACCTAGCAATAAATGCATTCAAATTGATGTCTAGGGACCTAAGGGCTAGATACATACCGGTTGAGGTGCTCCAGCTAGCCTCTGGTTGCTGTCAAACTTTGTCTTCTTGATGTAAAACTTGTGGAACTCTAACCATCTTTGCAGCAATTTCGCACTATAAACTCACAAAGGGCTCTAGAACTCTCTAACTCTGAGTGTGCAAATGAGCCAAAATGACCTCCCTGGGCCTATATATAGGCAAGTGAACCCTAGATTCCCTCCATCCCACCTACCCTCATCCCATTTTCATCATATCCTACCTTTCCCAATTCATTTATTTTCCCACCTAAACCTAATTTTCATCCTCGTCTTCACTAAACCTATCCTATTTACCTATCATGAGCCCAGCCTAAAAAAAAATTCCAGTTGATCTCTCGAGGGAGCAACCTACCATCCAACCTTCATCCCTTCGTCCACTAGGGCACAATGGGGCATCTTATCACCATTTTTTCCATATCAACATGTCTTTGAAACAACATAATAGGGCATATGTCTCAAAGAGGAGAAAAATGTAGACACCTAAAAATGTTAATGAATTCTCCTAAATTTGTCATTTCCCATCATTATCACTCATCACCCCTTTCATCACTATTAATTAAATAATTTTTAATTATGTAATTATCTCACCATTTTCACTCATCAAGTTTTAATTAAATAATTTATAATTATTTAATTAAATTAATCATTTTCCCTCCAACCACTTTAATTAAATCATTTTTTAATTATTTAACTAATTCCTAATTAATCTTCCATATCCATAATTAAATAATTTATAATTATTTAATTAAAACTTGCATTATTCTTCCAATCCCATAATTAAATACTTTTAATTATTTAATTAAATCTTGCATTATTCTTCCAATCCCATAATTAAATATTTTGTAATCATTCAATTAAATCATGCATTCCTCTCATCTCCCATAATTAAATAAATCATTTAATTTATTTATTTTACATGTTCCTCTAAAAATAAATAAAATCATTATTTTATTTATTTCCTAATAATAAAGAATCTTGTATTTATTCTTCTAAATCCTAAATTTAGAGACCAAAGCCAAATTTAGTGACCTTTGCTAAATTTGGTGAGTTGACTAAACTTCAACCCTAGTGCACTCTCACTCACTTCACTTCATCTCCCCATGTAGCCTCATGCATGTTTCTCTTGATCTCTCAATAGTCATGATATATCAATCTCATCTCACATCTCACACCATTGATCTCAAATCCCTAAAATCTATAAAATACCCATCATTATATCATTCAATCCCTTCTCAAATTTGCAGCCAAACTATACTCAATTTTTATCACACTTTTTCTTAACAAGGTTATGCTAAGGTTTTATGAGCAATCCACATATCATCATAATAGCATAATTTTACACTTTTCAATGGAGTAAGGCTAGGCAATTTTTAATGGAGGTAAAGTAGATTAGATTATCTTTATTTACGTTATTTTCTTTCATTTGGATGTGCATGTACACTTCATTGATATTAGGTCCTTTTGATCTTTGAATTTGGATTCTTGATTGTTGATAATCATTTCCTATTTTCTTGAATTCATTGATCATAAATTTAATTCATATTCACATAAACATCAATAACGGTGGCCCTACATCACTTTATAATTCATTGTGCAAAGGTCTTCAGCAATAGTAGGGCCCACATATCCTTGATTTTTTTTTAAATAGTATTTTGTTCCCTCAACATGCCCAATTTTAAAAGAAAATCTAGAAAATTTAATAGTGGCCTCATTGGTTAGGACACCAATGCAGTTATCAAGACCACAATATAGAGGGGAAAGGATCACAACATGTTTCAAGGACTCTAGTGCTAAAACTGGACAATATTGCTAAACTTAGAAACTTGCACAAATGCTGGAAACTTGTGTACACATGCTAGTGTCCCACTTGTGTGCTAGTATCTCACCTTGGTGCTAGTGTCCACCAAGTGTATTGTAGTCCTCTAACACATTGTTTTCCCTCAATTCATCAGACAACAAGTACTTTTGGACCATTTCCAAGAAAAAATTGTGAATGAAAGTTGTCCCCCATAGTCTTTTGAGTTCTCCTAATTTTTCTATTTCATTGGTAGGTGTTTTTGTTGAGAAGTTATACCAATTCGTGCATTGGAAAATATGCCTTTGTACAAAACCAACCAATTGTGGCCTCTTATATTGAGGAGATTGTATTTCCTTGGATTGCCTATTATTTTAAGGGTCTAACCCATATGTCTAAGTCCCCTTGTTGATTTACATTCCTCCTAGGTAAATGCATTGTTGGTTTGGTGTTGTAATTCTTCCACTTGTGCCACATTTCTTAAGAAATGGTTGTCTTGTTCAGTGTCTTTGTGTAGTGTGACTCCATTGTGTCATATGTGTAGTGTTATTATGTTGTTTAAAAAAAAAAAATCAATCTAATATCATATGGGTCCTTGGTGGGACATTATATCTAGTATTAAAGTGTCATGTTCAAATGCTAGGAGCTCTTGTTTATGTGCTTTCTTTTGAGTGATGTGTGGTTGTTAATTTGATTACTATTATATCATTGCATTATGAATTTATGCCTTTCATGCCTTAGTAAGGCATCATGGATGGCTTTATGTATGTTCTAACCCATGCAATGGTTGTAAATGAAGGATTCCTCCTAGGCATTGTGTCATTCATCAAAATGGAAATGTAGAGGAGGTTGATGAGAAACCTAAGAATCCTCATGTGCCCCTTAAGTTATTAGTCTCCTTCAATATATTATAGTGAGATTGGCCCATCATATGGAAGTGTCCCATTTGGTGCATTCCCATCCTTAACAAGAAATCAAGGAGCGACATCAAGTTCAAGGGTAAACCCACAATAGTGGGTCCCAAACTTGGGATAGTATATTTTTCAATTTAGATGGAGGTGAAAATTAGGAAACACCTTTGTTTGAAGGTGAGTCAAAGGGTTATTTTTTGTGTAAATGGTATACCTTCATTCAAAGGTCCTTCAAATGAAGGTCCTAAAAGTGACCATTCCACCTTAGGCCCCATATTTCCTTAATTTTTTTCCAACATTGGGTTAGCCCAACAAATAGAATGAATGTGAGAGGATAATTTGTAAGATTGTAAGCACTCAAAATAAGCTTCCCAACAACAATAATTTTGAATATATTTAATTTTGTTATTATATTTATTTTATATTTTCTAGTCTTTTCAATAATCACCAAGGTTTGTGTTCCCCACAAATGAAAAAATAGTAAAATAGATGATAAAAAAAACTATCTACCCACTAGGTATTGGTGTCCTTATTTTAACAAAAAAAAAGAAATTAATTCAGATACATACAAAAAAATTATGTTGTATGTAAGTAACCTATGTCTAAATTATAGTTAATCTCAATTCAAAAATTTATAAAAAAATAAATTATGTAGCAAAAAAGTATGAAAAAATATCTGCTAACTAGATATTAAGTATGTTACAAATTTATGTTTAAAATTTTAATACTTTTATCCTTTCTAAACAAGGTTATGTTGTATAAAAATAAAGCCACTTTTCAAAATAATGTTAAGTGTAAAAAATAAGTTATTAAAAGTTACATAAAAAAATAAAAAAAATGTTTCTTAAAAAATTTTCAAATATAAATTTATAATCTACACACAAAATCTCAAAAATCACTAGTTCACATCATCTCCAAATTATAAATGGTTTGGTTGTTATAGGTGTCAAAAAAAGGGAAATTTGGTTAAAAATATTGATTTCAATGTCCCACTTTAGTCAAAAAGTGGGACACACTATTGTGGGATCACCTTGGAGAGAGAAATTACTTTAGGAGCCCTCATAATTCTAGAGTAGAGGAGATGTCAGCTCGGGATCCACCCCATGGAGGGTGGTATAGGCAAGTGGTAGATGTGGATGGTATTCTAAAAAGGCACATAATATATCTTCTTCAAGCCCATCCACCCACTTTTGAGGTTTCATCAACAGGTTCAAATGTAAAGAATTGGCTTCTACATTTGGGTTGTTGTTTTGTGATGCATCCCTATGGTAGCAATTTCAAGGCTCAATATGCCATCATGCACTTGTGAGGCTTTTGCTTCCACTTGGTGACATCAAGAGGATCAAAGGCATCATCTAGACATTTCCATTGTCCAATGGTGACCTTCTTGGAGAGGTTCCAAATACATTACCTCTCAAATAATTATAGGCAAAGACGTGAAGATGAGTTCCATGAGCTATGCCATCTTGGCATGATGGTTGATCAATATGAGAATCGTTTCTTTGATCATAAGTAGTATGGGAGCTCAACCAAGGATGAGAGGATGATAGTTAAGTGTTTTGTGAGAGGCCTAAATATTAGAATCAGTGGTGGTGTTTGATTGTTTGAGCCAAAGACATTGGAGGTCACAATGGAGAAGGCCATAATTATTGAGGACAATTTTTCTAGAGGGTTTGGTGGTTAGATTGGAGTGGTGTGACGTTCTCAACTTCAACCCACAAGATTTTCTAGAGCATCTTCAATGCCTTCTAGGTCTTGATAGTAACATCAAATGCAAAGGCCTTCATAGGCCCATTAGAGTGGGCAAGGTTTTGGTGGGCATTCTTCCAAAGACCATAATTGACAACATGCTAGGGATCCTCAATACAAGCGACTAGCACAAAGCGATCAGTCTAGCTCTAGTCACTTGAGTTTCTAGCTATCGAGTGCACCTGCACCAATAAACTCAAGTTAGGGGAGCATGTTTCACATGTGGCTAGTAGGGTCACTTTGTAGGATTTTTTCCTCATAGATTTGCACCAATTGTGCTCAAAGATTTGTAGCTTTAAAGATGACAATGGGAGATCTTAGTAGGTCTCATAGAGTATTTGTGATAGCAGATAACCATCGATCTAAGCATCATGGTACCATCATCAAGACCTCACATGTGTTGGATGGAGTTCATGTTTCCTTATTGATTGATTCTAGTGCTTCAGATTCTTTTATTTTTCCATCCTTGGTAGAGTGTTGTTAGCTAGTGGCAGTGAAGTAGAGTCATCATTGGCAGGTTGAGTTAGCTACTAGTGCTAAAGAGGTCGTGGACTCCCTTGTGCATGGATGTTTGTTGGATTTAGGCACCTTCACTATCATTGTTCACCTATGTATCCTACCTTTAGGATCCTACAAGATTGTCTTGGGTATGGATTGGTTAAAGGATCACCAAGCATGCATTGATTTCCAATGTAAGTCAATTGAGTGTGTTGATGACCTTAGTCAATGAGTGGGGTTATTTGGGGTTTAGAGACTCATGTCTCTTCACATGATTTCATCCAATCAATTGAAATAAAGAATGTAGAAGGGTTGTCAAATGTTTGTTATTTTTGTGAGTGATCTATCCAAGGGTGATTTTCATGAGGTGTCTCTTAATGATCATCCTATCCTTAGGGATTTTAATAATGTCTTTCTAAGTGATATTTCAAGTATACCACCAAAGCAAGATAGATTTTTCATATACCTTGTTCCCAGAGCAGATCTCATTTATTAGGCAACTTACTGGAGATTTTAGTGAGCTTTGGTTGCAACTGGATGAATTATTGGAGAAGGGTCACATTTTTCCTAGTGGGGCATTACACCAAACTCCAAGTCTATAAAATTTCACCTCTCCTAGAGACTATCAATCTCATTGTTCCAATCACCCTATGTTCCTACAATTGCTAGATCCTCAACTTCCCAAGTTCTAAGATCCTCAAGTGTTTCTTTTCCCTATAAATCCCTTCAATCCCCTATCCCTCAAACTCTACCTACTAGGTATTGGTGTCCTTATTTTAACAAAAAAAAAAAAAAAATTCAGATACATACAAAAAAATATTATGTTGTATGTAAGTAACCTATGTCTAAATTATAGTTTTGATTAATGGGAAAAATGGGTTTTGAATGGACTCGAAACCATTAACAACAGGTTTTGAATTGACCCGAAACCATTAACAAATAGGTATTGACGAGGTCCTGAAACCCACATAAAGAGACTCTGTTGCAAAAGAGTAAAACATAGACAACCAGCAACACCCCATAAGCAGATTAAGAATGATTAGTGTGAAAGTTTAAATCTGCAACAAAAGAAAAATTTTAATGGGAACCTTAAACCCAACATAACCAAGAATTAAAAAAGGAACTTGAATCCAAGAACAACCTGAGATGGCCAGGAAACCATCAGCTTAAATCAGCCAGACTACAACACACCACTTACCAGCACCAGCCAGTAGCAAACAACCAGAAATAACCAAGTAACCATTAGCCAAAACCAGCCAGACATCAGCACAACATTTGACAACACCATCCAACAAAACCAAAATCCCCACCTCAATAGGGGAGTTAGGGCTCAAAGAGAAACACTAAATATTCTCAGCACGGGCACAACACCAGTCACCCTGTAGCACCAACCTGACCCCCACTTTAATAGGAAGGGGCCCCCCTCTATAGGAGAGGAAGAAGTGAAGCCCAAAACCACAAAAAATAGAACTTCCCACTTGATCCATAGTCCACCTCTTCACCTCAATAGAAGAGGGCTTCACCTCCAAAGAAAACCACAGCTAAAAAACCAACGGGAAGTAGCTACACCCATAGTAGAGAGCACCAAAACCTCTTTTGGCAAAGAAGAAGACTAAAGCAGAGAGGAAAAAGTAGAGCATTCCACCACGAGCAACACAATCCCAACCTGGATCACAGAATAAAACTAAACCACCTAGCTATCTAGCAGAAAACCACTCAATTGAGCCAAAGCAGCCCAAGATAAAATAACCCAGTTGTGCCACAGCCACAACAACTGGCCACCCAGGAAAACCTTGGCAGCCACCAAGACCAGCAGCTACAACAACCAACCAATAAAAAAAAACAATAGATAAACAAAGGGGCCTAAAGAAAGAAGGAGAAGGCAAGGAGAGCCTCTAAGCAAAGAGAGTAGTGAGCTGGCAAGAGTGAAAAACAACATCCAACCCTACATGCCAATCAGGGTCTGAAACATGCCAAAACCTAACTACAAACAGCTCCACCAAAGGCAGACCAACAACCTCAGCTCCAAACAAAGAAATCATCCCCACAGAGGAAAAAACCAACACCAAGGGACCAAAAAGAGGAAGGGAAAAGCAAGGTAAACCTCCAAATAGAGAGAGTAGGAAGTCGACAAGACATTGAATAACAACCTCCAACCCTACACACCGGTCAGGGTCTAAAACATGTCAAGAACTCACCACAAAAAACTCCACCAGAGGAAAACCAGCAACCACAACCCTGAACAACAAACTCACCAGCACCAAGGGTCCAAAAAGAGGAAGGGAAAAACAAGGAAAACCTCCAAATAGAGAGAGCAAAAAATCAGAAATACAATGAAGACCAACCTCCAACCCTACACGTTGTTCAGGCTCTGAAACATGCCAAGAACTTTCCACAAACCACTCCACCAGAGGCAAACCATCCACCACAACCCCAAATAATGAAAGCACCCTCACAGAGGAAAAAAAACCCCAAAAAAGCTAGAGAGAACAAGGAGGTCCTGCAAATGGAGAGAGGAGAGGAGGCATAGCAGGAAAAAGCAACTTCCAACCCTTCGTGCCAAACAAGGTCTGAGAATAGGCCAAAAAACTCCTCCAACCAACCCACAACAAAAACACCCAACACCACACCTGGAGCCTCACAAGCAAATACAGGGGCCCCCAACACACATCACATCCACCGCCTAGCAAAAATCCTGAGCAACATAGGAAAATGTAGGAAAAACGTATCCCAAGAGTAGCAAAAGGGAGAGCAAAAGAAACACCAGACAGCAGCGAACCCATCAACAACTCTCCCATCATCCTCAGAGCTCGAACCAGCACAGGCCTCCACAGCAACAAAGAACCACATAGGTCCAGCTCGAACAAACCAAACATCAACAGGAAAAAACAATGGCCCAAGCCCAGCAGCCAAGGAAAGGTCTGCAAAGAGAAGAGAAGACCCACGCGGACCAGGTAGTCCATCCGTTTCTCCACCATCCTTTGGATCAGCCTCATCCTCCCCCACGCATCCATCAAAATTCAAACTATTTTGCTCGCTTCTCCCAGTCGACTGTTTCTCCATCTCTCAATCCTAGAGATAGTGAATGTTATTAGGGGTCTTGGTATATCTAAATTATAGTTAATCTCACTTCAAAAATTTATTAAAAAAAATAAAATTATGTAGCAAAAAAGTATGAAAAAATAACTGCTAACTAGATATTAAGCATGTTACAAATTTATGTTTAAAATATTAATGCTTTTATCCTTTCTAAAAAAGGTTATGTTGTATGAAAGTAAGGTCACTTTTCAAAATAATGTTAACTAAAAAATTAAGTTATTAAAAGTTACATAAAAAAATAAAAAATATATATTTCTTAAAAAAAAATGAAATATACATTTATAATCTACACACAAAATCTCAAAAATCACTAGTTCACATCATCTCCAAATTATAAATGGTCTAGTTGTTATAGGTGTCAAAAAAAGGGAAATTTGGTTAAAAATATTGATTTCAATGTCCCACTTTTGCCAAAAAGTGGGACTCACTATTGTGGGATCACCTTGGAGAGAGAAATTGCTCTAGGAGCCCTCATAATTCTAGAGTAGAGGAGATGTCAGCTCAGGATCCACCCCATGGAGGGTGGTATAGGCAAGTGGTGGATGTGGATGGTATTTTAAAAAGGCACATAAGATATCTTCTTCAAGCCCATCCACCCACTTTTGGGGTTTCATCAATGGGTTCAAATGTAAAGAATTGGCTTCTAGATTTGGTTTGTTGTTTTGTGATGCATCCCTATGGTGGCAATTTCAAGGCTCAATATGTCATCATGCACTTGTGAGGCTTTTGCTTCCACTTGGTGACATCAATAGGAGCAAAGGCATCATCTAGACATTGCCATTGTCCAATGGTGACCTTCTTGGAGAGGTTTCAAATACATTACCTCTCAAATAATTATAGGCAAAGACGTGAAGATGAGTTCCATGAGCTATGCCATCTTGGCATGATGGTTGATCAATATGAGAACTATTTCTTTGATCATAAGTAGTATGGGAGCTCAACCAAGGATGAGAGGATGATAGTTAAGTGTTTTGTGAGAGGCCTAAATATTAGAATCAGTGGTGGTGTTTGATTGTTTGAGCTAAAGACCTTGGAGGTCACAATGGAGAAGGCCATAATTATTGAGGACAATTTTGCTAGAGGGTTCAGTGGTTAGATTGGAGTGGTGTGACGTTCTCAACTTCAACCCACAAGATTTTCTAGAGTATCTTCAACGCCTTCATGTCTTGATAGTAACATCAAATACAAAGGCCTTCATAGGCCCATTAGAGTGGGCAAGGTTCTGGTGGGCATTCTTCCAAAGACCATAATTAACAACATGCTAGGGATCCTTAATACAAGTGACTAGCCCAAAGCAATCAGTCTAGCTCTAGTCACTCGAGTTTATAGCTATCAAGTGCACATGTACCAATAGACTCAACTTAGGGGAGCATGTTTCACATGTGGCTAGTAGGGTCACTTTGCAAGATTTTTTCCTCATAGGTTCACACCAATTGTGGTCAAAGGTTTGTAGCTTCAAATATGACAATGGGAGATGTTAGTAGGTCTCAAGAGTATTTGTGATAGTAGATAACCATCAATCTTAGCATCATGGTACCATCATCAATACCTCACGTGTGTTTGATGGAGTTCATGTTTCCATATTGGTTGATGCTAGTGCCTCAAAGTCTTTTATTTTCCCATCCTTGGTAGAGTGTTGTTAGCTAGTGGCTGTGAGTTAGAGTTATATCGGTAGGTTGAGTTAGCTACTAGTGCTAAAGAGGTCATGGATTCCCTTGTCCATGGATGTGTGTTGGATTTAGGCATCTTCACTATCATTGTTCATCTATGTATCCTACCTTTAGGATCCTACAAGATTGTCTTGGGTATGGATTGGTTAAAGGATCACCAAGCATGCATTGATTTCCAATGTAAGTCAATTGAGTGTGTTGATAACCTTAGTCAATGAGTGGGGTTATTTGGGGTTTAGAGACTCATGTCTCTTCACATGATTCCATCCAATCAATTGAAATAAATAATGTAGAATGGTTGTCAAATGTTCGTTATTTTTGTGAGTGATCTATCCAAGGGTGATTTTCATGAGGTGTCTCTTAATGATCATCCTCTCCTTAGGGATTTTACTAATGTCTTTCTAAGTGATATTTCATGTATGCCACCAAAGCAAGATAGATTTTTTCATATACCTTGTTCCCAGAGCAGATCTCATTTATTAGGCACCTTATTGGAGATTTTAGTAAGTTTTGGTTGCAATTGGATGAATTATTGGAGAAGGGTCACATTTTTCCTAGTGGGGCATTACACCAAACTCCAAGTCTATAAAATTTCACCTCTCCTAGAGACTATCAATCTCATTGTTCCAATCACCCTATGTTCCTACAATTGCTAGACCCTCAACTTCCCAAGTTCTAGGATCCTCTAGTGTTTCTTCACCCTATAAATCTCTTGAATCTCCTGTCCCTCAAACTCTACCTACTCCCTTACTCAATTAGAAAAATATGGTCCCATCATATCCATTCTTCTTCCCTAGTACCACCTAGCTACCTTCAAATCTAACTATATTGAGATATTATAATTTTTATCAAAAACAAATGTAACAAGTATAAATAGAAGTAAAAAAGAAAGAACAAAACATCAAGACAATATGGTTTCTACTCCTACAACAATGAAGGTGAGAATGACGTTTGACCCTATCAAACAAGAGATGCACTTTGTATATTTCACACCTCTTCCTAACAAGCCCAAACGTGTAATGCAAGCATCATATTATTGATTATAATTAATCAATGTCAACATGAAAGATGTGAGAGTGGATGATAGGTTAAATTACTAAAAGAGACCACCAATCTAGTGGCTCACAAGTACATTGTCCTAGAGAAAAAACTAAAGAAAAAATATATTGAGCTATAACATGTAAAAAAAACCTAAAATCTATAGAGTTTAAAGCTAAATCATTGGAGAATCAAGAATAGCCCTTAATGAGATAAAATCTCCACAACAAGAAGAGGGAAAAGGTAGGGTAGAAAAGGAAAAGTCTTATAAATTCAAAAAATGTTGAAAGAGTCTAAATATGTTATTGAAGAATATAAGAAAAATATTTCCACTAGAGAGGAGGACAAGAAACAAGAATTCACTACCTTGAACTCAAAGGATAGCGAGCTAACAAGCCAAATGGTCACTAAAATGCCATAAAGAAAGTTTTGAAAAAGAAAATAGAAGATCTGAAAAAATAACTACAACTAAAATCCAAAGAAGATTCCTTGCATAATAAAAATTTGGCACTCAAGCCAAAGGTAGCTACATAAGATAACCAATTAAGTAGATTCAAGAACCAAATTAATGCTCAAAATATTATGGTCAATGGGTATAAAGAAAAGAAAAATATCTTGAAGAAAGGCTTGGTGCCTACAAGCAAGTGGTTAATAAAATGGAGACCTAGATAGAGGAAATGAAGTAGTCAGAGGGTCACTAGGCTTGATCAAAAACCTATATAAATCCTGATGAGAGATTACTACATCTAGCAATCATTGATATGGTACAAACATTTTAATTCATAGATGCAATTCAAAATTTAAGCACATAAGTTCAAGCAAAGGTCAACTAGGTGTTAGATATTCTCTCATAGATGATAGAAAATGTCAAAACATTTGTTCAAAAGTTGTATGGCATGCCACAAGACAAGTTGATTTTAGTGGTCATCACATAGGGGACCATTGATATGGTCCTAACATTGTAATTCATAGATGTAACTCAAAATTTAAGCATGGAGGTTTAAGGAAAGGTCAACCAAGTATTAGATATTCTCTTGTAGATGATAGAAAATGTCAAAATATTTGTTTATCTAAGTTGTATGACATGCCATAATACAAGTTGAATTTAGTAGACATTCTGAATAAAATGATACAACCCAAAAAAATAAATGATATATTAGATAAGGAAGAACTTGCCGAGAGGTGAAAGACTCAACTAATAGTATTAGAGCAAACAATTGTAGACATGAAAGTGCATATTGATCAATGTGTTCAACAAGATTTACCCTCATCACTTGATGCAAATCAAAGGGTGTTCTCCAAGGAATAAATTTGAAAACTAATAGAAATGAGGAAGCAAGATTAATCATGTTCCAAGGATGGCCTTAGGCACCTTTAGTATAATTTCAAAGGTTCTTCAAGCCCTTGGCATAGCTAGAGGCCCAAGTTCATATAATTGTGATAAAGTTGGAAGGCATTTCTTACAAGGATACAATTGAACTAGAGTGCCTCTTTAGAGCCTTTAAGAAGATTTAAGTACTTGTAAATGATGAATGGAAAGCTCTTAAAATAGCTATGGGGAATCCATGAAGAAATCTCAAGTTGTAAGTTTATAGTTTTGAATTTTAAAATTTTGATTAAGGGACCCTAGCCAAATGGATTTATTTTTTGTGTTCCTTATTCTTTCTTAAGTGAAAGAATTCCTATAAATCACTATAACTATAATAATTTTCACTTCAATGGAAATAATCCTTATACCTTGGTGTATTTTGTTAGTTTTTACTCACCACCTAGTATTACAAAGCCTATGGAGGCTTGAAGGAGCATTTGTCATTTAATTTACTACATCATGTTTAACCTAATTTAACACACAAATATTTGTCATTTTATATAAGGGAGCTATTAAGGTAAATCCTTAGCATTATGACTCATCAATAATGGTGGCCCTACATGACTTTATAATTCAATGTGGAAAGGTCTTCAACAATTGTAGGGCCAATCGCCACTTGTAGCAGAGTTGGTTAGGGCTTGGGGTTTGCATTCCTTGAGGTCACAGGTTCGACTCCACTTCATAGTGGGAAAAGGAAAGGGTTAGTTATATTGTGTGTCAGTTCCTGCCCTGCTGACCCAGGGTATAGGAATAGACTTTGCCCCTAACCTCCTTGAGGTTAGATTTATTAACAAGGATATAAAGCAATTCTCAATAGGGTGACACTATTCAATCTCAGAGAGCATTCTCTTTTTGTTGGAATAGTGTTGTTCTTCCAAAGGTGGGTAGCTTTGCATGGTTAGTGATGAGAAAAAGAGCTCTAACAAGTGATCGGCTGGTTAAACTAGGAATCGCGGAGCCTTTCAAGGGTGTGTTGTGTGATCAAACTTTTGAAAATCATGATCACTTGTTTTTGCAATGTTCTTTTGCTTAGTCTTGTTGGGTGTTTGTCTTGGGAAAAATGAATTATAATACTCCCCTTTTGAACACAATTTGGGACCTTTTTTTTCTGCCCGGCCTATGCTTTACAAAACCTCTTTCTTTGCATGCATTTGGCAAGCTATCCCAGCATTGGTTGTATGGGCCATTTGGTGGGAGAGAAATAAACGTATAT
This sequence comes from Sequoia sempervirens, assembly GCA_007258455.2. Taxonomy (NCBI): domain Eukaryota; kingdom Viridiplantae; phylum Streptophyta; class Pinopsida; order Cupressales; family Cupressaceae; genus Sequoia; species Sequoia sempervirens. The sequence goes on along the minus strand of VDFB02270651.1, from coordinate 650,695,581 downwards.
TTAGGAAGACTTCCACTTCCATGCAATTTGTTCATGCTTTGATTGAAAAATCTATCTCAAAGGTAGTCAATACATGGGTTCAAAATCATAAAAATGTAGGAGCAATGTTTTCAGCTTGGGATAATAATATTTTGAAGAATTGAAAGAATATAATACTTCCATTTAAAGGAAGTTTGAAACAACCACATACTGCAAAGTTGGATAGGAGTTTTATTAAATGGTCACCACCTTCACAAGGTTTCCTAAAACTAAATTTTGATGGGGCATCTAGAGGTAATCCTGGTGTCTCAAGAGCAGGGTTTTGCATCAGGGATGAAAGAGGTACTCTCAAGACAGCCAGATCAATACACTTACCACCTGAGACCAATAATATGGTGGAATCTTTATCTCTTCTTCATGGGTTGCTTCTTGCAAGGCAATTACAAATCAAAGCAATACACATTGAAGGTGATTCGTTAATAATAGTAAATGCTTGTAAAGAAAGGACTTGTTTTAACTAGGCCTTAAGGTATGTTTTACAAATTGTTTGGAAACTGCTAGATGAATTTGAAGACTTCCAGATTTCACATACTTATAGGGAAGGTAATGCTTTAGTAGACCGCCTTGCTAATTTAGGATGTGATAAAAAGGAGATTTTTATACACAAAATAATAATAGCAATCAAGATTTCTCCAATATTCATGAGTTAGCAGAATTAAGAGAAGTAATAGAGAAAGATTGCATTTCTATATGCTAAGCTAATTCTTCCAAGGGATATACAAATCGTTTGTTCATATTTTACACCAAGTTGCAAATCATTCTAACAAACGTCATTAAGATGACATCAGCTATCAAACAAGTGATAGCGCACATGTGGATTCAGGGCTTAGTGTAGATTTGAAAAGACGGATGGCAAGGATTTTGTTTTCATCACATGGCTTGCGTACAGAGCCAAATTTGGAATTAAGGAAGATTGGTATAAGTTAGTCAAGTATTGTCCTAAAAAGTTGCTCATTGCAACCAAATTTGGAGGTTGTTTTAACACTACTTTGACATCTTATGCTCCGTTTTTTGTGAGATATCTTATGTTTTGTCTCCTACGAGTACAACCTCGGGATTGTTCATATCTTATAGTGATTACTTCGCATGATTAAAGTGTGGAGGTGGCATTTTGTTAAGTTTGGAGCATAAAATGATATTGATATCGGTACTTAATGTAAAACCGAGAGCACGTTGAGGCATCTAATATCTCATTCACCATAATACAACCCAGTACTTAACATGCCTAAACATCATTTCTTCACATGGCTTTGTAGTGAAGGTGGCAATTTCTTATTACAGAGATTGCACATCGCATGTGATTAGGCAGAGATTTGAAGATTATCCATTGTCAAGGCAGATTTTATTCGTGCCAACATTTAAATCCTTATCCTGACTACAGCCCTTTACATGGAAAATGGGGCATCGTTTGCCTTTATCAACAGAAGCTTTTCTAAAGGCAAATCAAAATATGCATTTGTATAAACAAAGAAGAGTTGATAAGTTTGTTGTCGTTGCAGGGTTTCATTTTTTGCTTGCATGCTTGGCTCAATGGAGTTTAGAGTGCATAATTACAGAGTCTCAGTGGACGTCAAACCATGGGAAGAACCATTTTCTCAATGCATCAAGAAGGAGCAACTTCAGTCTGTTTTCAAGGTAAATTGTTCACTGGTCATGAAGAGCATCCAAACAATTATTGGTGAAGAAATACTACATATAGATTCACAGAGGATCATTTTCCCAGCAAACATTTTGTTAGTGTTTTTCTCCAATATCCTTGATCTTGTGCAAAATTACAATACTTTAAAAGTCATAGCAGACAAAGTGGTGGTGGGTTGTTACTTGGAAGATAATGCATTACTCGGAGGGGTGCAAAAATATGATTTCAACAGAGGAGAAGGTTTCGTTGGGGGTTTGTTTCCAAGACACTTTCTTCATTATAAAAAGAGGTATGTGGAGGCATTTCATGGATTTATTCTATCAAATATGCATGAATCCTCTTCTTTTTTGAATCAAGCCCTCAACAAATATCACCATGAGTTTCATTTGGAAGAAGTGAACCAGTTTAGAAGGAAGTATCAAGCAATTGCCTTTCTTAAAACTCATCAATGCCTTCAAGGACTGCAAGTTACTACTGGGCCACTCATTTGTAGGAGCAACAAATTGGTTCATCAAATTCCTGATATAAATGTTACACTTCATTCTCAGGAAATAGTAGCAGGGAAAATGCAAGTGTTTTCACAAGGAATTCAAGATGAAAATTCAGTTTATTGTTCTTGTAGGGGTGGTGTTAAAGTAGGTTCATTTTAATGTATGGTAAACATGATGTTTTAGTTAGTAGAGTTTACTTATAGTTATAGATATAAAGCTTGGGTGTTGTCATGGGTCTTTGTAAATGATCATCACGATCATGGAATATATGGCAAAATCAGTACTGGCATTGTATAAGGGGTCTGCTAAAAGAACAAAGGGGTTTGTAATTAGTTGGATTATAGGTAGTCATAGATTTACTAAGATCGTTTTGTACTTTTTGAGCTACAACCGAAGGTTTTCTTTCTGGTTCTTTCTTGCTAGTATGATCTTCAGAACCAGATTTTGTATTACTTTATTTATATATATATATAATATAGATAGTGGCTTGCCACTTTCACCTAAAAAAAGATAAAATTGTAGGGCCCACATTTCCCTAATAAAAATAGAATTTGCCACGAAAATTTCTGATGATATGCCGCATAGCATTCTCAAGGATTTAGGTAGGAGCAAGAGGTTGTTATAGAGTAGTAAGAGTCATCCATTTTGCCACATCATCTTAGATCTAACAACACATGATTAGTCCAACAAAATATTAATAATTCTCAAGTGCAACAAACTCACTAGATCAATTGTGAATGTAACAACATTTGAACGCTGAGATAGGAGCAAGAGGTTTTTATGGGGTAGTAAGATTCATCCATCTTGTCATGTCATCTTAGATCTAACAACTCATGATTAGTCCAACAAAATCTTAATAATTTTCAAGCGCAACAAGCTCACTAACTCAATTGTGAATGCAATAAGGATTTAGTAGCATGTGTTAGGTTGTTTGGCAAATGGCAAACCTTTCCACTCCAACCTAAACATTTCCCTTTGTAGGGAGATCCATCAAGCGGGAATTCTCCTAAATTTTAAAATCCTCAACTATGCATACATGGGCATTAAGGAGCATTCAAGACATGCAACCACTCCTTCAAACAAGACATGCTAATACTCTTCATGAACAATCATGAATTTTAATGGTTGCATGCATAAAGTGAGAAATTTGAAATGGAAATCCTATTTAAGCATTTCACACCCTTTTGAAGAACACTCCATAACCAACAAGGCATGGATTGTTGTTATTTTTTAGTTTTTCATTCCAAAATATATTTTAAATCTTGGATGTTTTAGGGGGAAATTTTGTTAATGTTTGAGAAGTTTCTTCTATAAATAAAGGGCCATGTGTTCATTTGTAATACAATTATTTCTTTATAGACGTAAGCTCAACAAACCTTGAATATAATTTGATTTCTCAATTTTCTTTTGTTGAAGCTCTATAGGAACTTTTGTATGTCTAGAAACATCTAGCTTTTCATTATGTATAACTATACAAACACATTATTCAATATATGAAGTTGAGATTCTTGCTATCCTACTTTCAAATGTTTATGAATAAATTAGTTGTTGCAATTTTATGATCATATTAGTATTTTGTGTGCTTAAAATCTTTGTGAGAGATTAACAAGAAATCGTATTGTTCTAGGGAATCCCCTCTTTCGATTTCACTTAATTACATTTAGCCTTCCTCTTTTTTCCTTTGTCAAAATTAAACTTAAGCTAGATTAGACGAGGAGCCAACAATTAGTTTCAAATTTGTGAGACTTTTTATGCATAATGCCCTATGTGGCATTGGTGGTTGCTAGACAAATCTAAGCATCAACAACACCCATATAGTATAGTTTGATGCAATTGTTTAAGGCTATGTGGCTACATGTTTTTTAACAAGGATAGTACAATTTTATTTTATTTTAAATAGTGCAACAACTATAGTTTAAAATTTGAAAATTCAGTTGTAGAAGGAGAGTTGGTGCTGAAATTATGCAACCACAATACAAATTTGTAATGTAGTTGCACATGTTGTCTTCCCTCACTTAGTTTTCTTTTTAGATTTTACCTCGAAAGATTATAATTACTCAAAGTAGGAAAAATAATAATGGAGTCACTCATGCTAAAAATCTCCTAAAAACTTTGAGCAATGTCTACCAAAGAAAAATAGCTTAACATCATGGTACTATTTTATTATTTAATAATCATAGCACATAATTTGGATTTTTTTCTCCCATATCAATGGATCAACTAATGTAGAGTATTTGAAGTTCAGCTGTAGACAAAGGGTTGGAATTATGTAGCCACTGCTTACAAATTTGGCCCCTGAATGTACATTTTGTCTTCCCTCCCTTTTTACTTTCTTTTCAGATTTCCCCTCCAAAATATAGTAAATATAGATAGGCAGCCTGAAATATTCACCCACCCTTGACCACAAATTTGTCACTTCTGTGCACATTTTGTCTTCCTTTTTACTTTCCTTCTAGATTTCACCTCCGAAATTTATAAATACAAAAATATCATAATCTAGTAATTAATTAAAATAAAGCAGGAAAAAAATCAAGGAGTCAATGGCCCCCAAAAAAACTATAAAAATTTTGCGCAGAGCCTAAAAAAATCATCTAAATGATTGGAAGAGACCCGGCCGTAAGCAGCCATGCAGAACCCTGTTGTTAGCATCATCAATAATATCCACAAGAACATTGTACATGTTTAATATGATGGAAATGATTTGCTTCTGTCACAAAAAAATCTCCCACAACAATCTTTGAGATAAACTTGTTTGTTGTGTCACAATCACTACATATTGAAAGGCTCTTGAAAACTCTAGTATTTGTTCTTAGGGATATGTTTAAAATTCCAACTTCTTACTATGGTGGCGAAGGAGTACTCCCTTCTCCTAATTGCTTGTATCCAAATACCCTGCTTCCTTCACCTACCAAGAAACTCTATGTGACTTTGCATTAATCTCCTCTGTTTGTGGCTATGTTTTGTCTCAGACAGACAGCATGAATCATTTTATTACTTTAATCCAATTAGATCCACGTAACTATTTAGTTCATCTATCTTTTATTAGTTTCTTCACCTATTGAAAGCCAACACAACCACCCACTTCTAGATCAATCTTTGAACAGAAAATCTAAATTGCAAGATTTTTAGGGCCCAACTGGAAGAGCAAACTTTATATAAATTCTCTTGGGCATATATTTTCATGTGATCTACAAGCATGAAACAAACACGACAACACAACTTTATCATTTTTGCCTAGCATTTTGATGGTAATGTGTACAATTACTTCAAGATGATGTCTGACAAGTTCAACCATGTATGCATAATTGTTCACTATAGGCATCCCCGTAATATATGAAGTGTTGCTCACATGATCATATTTATAGCTGGCATCCACTGAACCTGGATGGCTACAAGCACCAGACACACAAAAAGGTTAAGTGGCCAGGGGTTTGGTTGAGTGCTTCGTTCTGCAAGGATTTTGAGGGCATCCATATAGTAGGCATGCATTGCATAGCTTACGATAACAGTTCATGGGTTTTCTATATGCTATTACATTTTGCCAACTACAATGTTTAAATAAAATCTGCTTTTGATTATGTTTTGATGGGTCTCCATACCTTGTTCCAAATTTGACACAAGCTATGAGAGTGTTAGAAAAGGTTGATGAGACTGGATTTACTTGTCTGTTATTAGTGTAGACAGTCCACATCATAATTCACCAAAACAAATCATATTCATCCTTTATGTGCATTAACAGAATAAATAGTTGTTTCATATGCGGAAATATAGAAAAAACTGTCCCCATATATGAAGTTTGCTGTTGAAAAGAGTAATGAACAACGACAAAAGAAGCATGAATCGACAAGTAGGGACAATAAAAACAAATGACAATAGCAATATCACAAGGAAAAACCCAAAAATTTGGAAAAACTCTAGATGAATGAGGGATCTCCACATGCTGCTAGCCTACGAACTGTGCAGTCATTCGTGACCTTCCCACAGGCCTTCAGACTTCTCTTGCACAAACAGCACTTTCCAAACACCATACAAGCTCTTGACTGTTCTCACACTTTCAAAAATCTTGCAATAATTCCTCGAAGGCCCATAGGCTGAAGCAACATAAGCTTTATCAACTTGTTAAGGAAACACTCCACAATGATTAATTGCAATAACCTCTCCTCAAGATTTGAACAAGAAAAAGTTTCAAGAAGAGTTGAAGAGGAGAACCCAATAATCATTGTAACTGAAAAGCCATCGATACATCTCAGCCCTTCCAAACCCGTTCTCTACTATCATTTACTGCAACATGTTCAGCCACAGCCAGAACTGTCCTGCATGCACAGTTTTGTCAAGACAGTTGACCACTGTAAAACTAGTGATGTGTTCAACCCAGTGGAACCCGTAACCATCTATTTTTTATCATTCCTAGTCATTCTGAGTAGTCAAGTCCTTAGTTGAACCTCCTCTATTTTTCTCCAACAATCTTTTGAAACTTGGTTTAGGTGTCCTCTTACAAGAATGAGCTATCAAGAGTGCTTAGTATATGGGGATCAACTTTCATGATTAGGTTTAAGTGACTGAGTTAGCTGATTATATGAACTTCACTGATCCATTTTTGGATCATGTACACCTGCCAACATCATTTGCTTAAAAATCTTGGAGGCTTTTCTAGTAATCTCTTTTTTCCATAAACATATATGATTGCAGTCCATGAAGCTGTGCTCCAATAAGTATTTTGTTAAATAATTTATGTGCTTTCTGTATTCTTCCAAAGTTTGTATAGATTTCTATTAAGCTAGTCAGAACATCAAATTTTGAAGAAAAAAATTGCTTAAATTATCTTTCATCGATCTCTGTACCCTTTTCTAAAGTTCCCACTGTGGCATGTGTTGAAAGGATGCTAATGAAATTTGATTGAATCTGACTATAATGTGCATTAAAAAAAATTCCAGGGCTATTTCAGTAGGTTTACATTATGTAAGACAATGCCTATGATTCTACATTTTGCAGAAATGTTTATCAGGGAAGTGACTGAGTCTGACAAAAATCCTCATCTGATTATTTTTTAGGATCTCCATAACTTGTTTCAAAGCTCCCATTTTGGCACATGGTGGGAATATGCTTGCAAAGGATGCTGAGTTTGGAACCCACCAATTGCAATTTCATAAAAATCTCCAATTTTTTTTTTTAGTGAAGCCCATTTTGTGCATATAAGAGGATACTTGTGATGCAGTCAATTTGATCAAACTCATTAAGGAGTGTTTTTAAACAATTGCCATGCTATTTGTATGCTGTGGGGTTTTCTGTACATACCTATTATGGTATTCATAACAATGAATTTAGGTTGAAATCAAAATCTAATGATATGCCACGGCTACTGAAAACGTGTTTTAGTGATTCATGTTTGCACATTTTGGGTAATAATAGTGTGAATTGATCTTAGAGAAACCCCTGCATTCAGTCAGCTGCAATTATCACAATCCATAAGATGTCTGGTTCAGTCATGTGATCAAAACCCTTGGGAGCATCCATCAAACTTCTAGACTTGTTATGCATGTTGATAAATCTGGTAAAGGTTGATAGTACACATGGGAATGTCATCTGCTTAAAAATATTCAACAAGACCATTTTGTTGATACCCAACAATTATTGTTGTCTATGTCACCACGTTTCAATATGGAATCGGATCAAACAATTAGTGTGATTTTTATAGAAGGAACTTATTTATGTTACATAAATTATAAATGGGATCTTTGCAAGCACAGAGAATGTCATAAGCCAAGGGAGTAATAGCTCATGAGATAGATCTTTCTTTGAGCTAGCAGGCAAATTGTTGAGGCAGCTTTTGACTTCACCTGACTCTTTCATATGATTTTATGAAGGAGGGTTGGGGAGGATTATTGAGGCAAGGAGAGTGAATAAATTGGCTGTATGTAAATGAATTGAGTGAAATGGGCACGGAAGACATAATGGAGGGTGAGTGGAGGGTAGAACGAGATGGAGGTGTGGTAGGAGTGATGATTTATGGGTAGACATTAGAGGGCATGAGAAGAAGGCTATGGGATGAGGTAGGATGGATATATGGTGCCAAAGCGAAAGAGGGTGAAAGGGATGGAATGGGTGGATGAATAGGAAATGTGATAGATTGGGTTCAAGAATGAAGGATGGTGGAAGATCCATGGTAATGAAAGGATAGATCATCGGAAGCATCATCAGGAGCATTGGTATCCTGAACAATAAGCATGTCCACGCCACATAAGGAGTAATTTCAAACCATCATCTAGGAAGGATGACTGTATCATTGCTTATAGCTGTAATGCCCTTTACAAGTTGTAATTTGGCAGCCATTTTACTCTTCTTTTGATTTTCAATTAACTCAAAATGAGCATCATGGTCATCTATGTCATTGTTATTGAAATGGATGGAAGTAGTGAGGTTTTCAATGATGGGCATGAAGGAGGCAGCCCAGTGGTAAGGAAGGGAATAGCCATGCACTTTAGCTAGGAGGACCTAGGGGTCTTGAAAGCTTTTCTGGAAAATAGGGATATATGAGCTTGAAGGTCAAAGATTTAGCAACAAAAAGACAAAATAACAGATTTGGGATCTGAAAACAAATGAAGGATAACCTAGGGCAATTTGTGTAAGTATCTGGGTTCACCAATCTATATGGAGAAATAAAATGCTTCTATCAACTACTCCTACACTAATCTAGATTTAATTTAAATGATCAAATCTAATCAACAACAAATCACACTAGATAAAAGACAGTTGTAACTGGAGTAACTGAAGGGAGATTGGATGTTTATTTATTTTGGCTTGATGTATGGTTGACCTTGTGGTTGACTAAGTGAAATGCTGTGACAAGAGATCTGAAACTGAAATCTGAATATGATCATTGATCAGAAAACTGACATTGGCACAGAGATACAATTGGTAGTAACTAAAAAAACCCAGAATTTCATATCTCTTCTTGATTTTTTCTGCCATGTCTTACTGAACATTGAGTGGACTTTGATTCTTCACCTGGCAGAGTCCAAGTCTGTTGATTATTGTAAAGAGATTTTGTTAAAATATCAAATATAGACATGACATTTTCAGCCAAATCTACCTCAAATGAATCAAGCTCTCAAGTCTCCCAACAGTAAGGGAGTTTATTTTCCCAAGAAAATGGCGTGCACCATTTCCACAGGAGCGAGACTGCAACAGGTCACCTAGTTTGCCACATTTATTTCCAAAGGTCATTCATTTTGCTTGAAGCTATGTAGCTGTTTTGCACTGCCAAATAAAGATTTGTAACTGTAATGCCAAAAATTGCATCTTATGCAATTTCACATTCCATAAACCTCCCCTTTAGAACAATTAAATCTGATAATGCAATACCATCCCCTTTTACCTAACCTTAATTTTGTCCTTAACCCATTCGTTATTGGGCGTTAAGGTGAATTTTTGCCACAGATGACCACGCGCCGCACAAATGGCTGTGTGCCGCACGAACGTCTTGAAAAGATTCCCAACTGCAATAGCCATTTGGACGTTACACTTCCCGCCTACCCGTGAGTGTAACGCCCCTACAACTTGCAGATGCACCAGAACGGTCCTTTGCGTGCCTATACTTCCTTCAAACCTCTCATTTTGGTCATTCATTCAATCTCTACCAATCTCTCTCATTCTTCTCCATTCTCAAGCATTCTTTCACTCTTCTCAAGCTTTCTACACCATCTTCTACCACCTTCATTGCACTATGGCTCTCTACATCAAAGCTTTGGTACTATTGGCATATCATTTTCGAGTTCAGTGGTTGCAACATCTTCCTTTCGGCATTCTAGTTCGCTAAAGGAGGGTAATCTCTTTTGCATTATCGTTTGATTATCGTAGCATATTGTTCTAGCACTTCTATTCTATTGTCTTGTCTATTTTATTTATATCTCTATCTATCTGGTTGTCTGTGGAGGTGGGAACACCTACATGGGGTTTTGACTAAGGCAAGCCCCTAAACAGCCCCAACCATTTTCTCGTTCTTATGTGTGCAGGTATCGAAGGTGTAGTTTTGTTAGAGGCTTCATTCTTGGACCTCTTGTGTCTCCTTTCTTCTTCTTCGTTTTTTTATCATTTCCTTTCCATCTAATTTAGTTTATGTTTGTCTTTATTTCTTTGTTATTTTAATGTACTTGTGAGTATTTAGTTATCGAAATAGTCAATAGGTTCTTTGCAGTTTTCTAAGGTAAAATAGGTTTTCATCTGTATGAGACTACAAAGCGCCACAAGGACATCTACATGCTGCATTGTTGTCCATGGCATGGCCGAGAGCTTATTGGTTTGTCCAAAAGACCTTTGCAACCTGCTCTTTTGGTTTTTGAAACTCTCCCATTTTATTCTACATAAAACATAAATAAACCTCTTCTTTACCTCATCCCACCTGAGCTTTGATACCTAAGGTAGTCGAGGAATATTCACCCTTTGAGATCACATCATTTCGGGGTGTCGAATTTACTCTACATTTTGGTGAACCCGATGTGAACTTGTCCCTTCTCTAATCTTTTATTGAAATTTTCTTCTCTCTTGTTTGGGCGTTTGTTGGATTGAGTGTTGCGACACTTTAATGAGCTTCGCAACCCAATCTACAACGTTTGGGCATGTAGTAAGAAGAAGTGTTCGACACTTATATATGAGTTCAAGACAACAATTCAATCCAACCCACCAGGGTCCTGATTTTGAAGAGTTCACTACAAGATTATTGCCTGGCTATATACCCCCCTTTGCATTAATGTGTCTACAAAAGATCAAACCAGTTCTCAACCCAATATCCCATCTGGATCCTCTTCTCCTATAGACCATGACGCTGCTCTCAAGGTCCCCTTTGAGCAGGTCCAGTCTTTGGAGGAGAGGCTGAAGGAGTTTGAAGAGTTTCTAAATCGCGATAATTTGTATACTCAAGTTGCTCCTATCATTTGTGGTTTGAGAAATCTACTTATTTCAAACTGTAAGGGTTCAGAGTTACTCCAAGGAATAGCTAATATAGTAGAGACTCATGTACCCTCATACATGACAGTCTTGAGCCACCCTCAAGATACCTAATCGAAGATCATTGGTACATAGTTGAATCTTCCGATGCCAGAGGTGTCCGTGCACATGGTGGATACCAACCCTTCTGTACCTTCTCTCACTTTTGTTGATAACACAAACACTGTGCCCCTTGGTAATCCTAGAGTCAATGTGAACCGCATTCCTTTGGGGTTTGAGGTTCTTGAACCCACATCCCAAGCTTTTGCTGCCATGACTAGTCAACCTCCCCCACCTCCACCATCTAATCATGTTTTGAACACCCTATTGCAAAATATGGGTTGAATACAGTCGCAACTAGCCAACTTAACCAGCACTACTTCTCAATCCACATTGCAACCCTATTAAATGTCTCCATCCCTCAAGGGGTAGAAATTCCAAAGTTTGATAAGTATAGTGGCAAGGGTAATCCGCAAACCCATGTCTCATCATTTACTACCATGTGTAGTGACGTTCTTTATTAGGATGCATTGTTAGCCAAACTATTTATGCGGTCCCTCAAGGATACTATGTTGGAATGGTTTTGCTCCCTTCCTAGCAATCTATCTTCTCCTTCGAGCAATTAATTAATCAATTCTTGCAGCAATTCCAAGCTAACATTGGGTCAAAGGTCACCACCTTTACTGATCTTGTTCATTGTAAGCAGGGGGCTCACGAGAAAGTGACCACTTTTATTGCTCGCTACTAGTCTTTGTTTTCTCAAATCTCTTATGCGCTGCTTGATTCTGATGTCCAGTGTGTGTTCATGGGAAATCCACAACTGGCATTGAGAGAAAACGTTCTCTTAATGAAATATCCCTCTTTTACGCACTTCGAGACTACCAACAAATGGTGACACAATATGGGGGTCCCTCCTTGTCCTCCCATCTTGATAGTCAGATAGCTGTGTCTGTTTCTGGGGAGTCCAAAAAGAACAAGGCAGTAGCCAATGTAGTTTTCATTCCTACTGAAAAGAACATCACAGGGCATAACAGAGTTTTCATAGAATTGTCTGAGTCGGAGAATCCTATGCCAGTGTTCTTCAAAAGTTGTTAAAAGATGGTTTAATCACTCTCCCAGAAATCGGGCCGCTACCCCATGACAAACCATATCCCAGCTAGTATGGTGCGCAAAAGTTTTGCCAATATCACCAAGTCCCCAGTCATGACACCAAACATTGTGTGCATCTTTGACATGTAGTCCAAGACCACATAGCAGTGCCATCCAGCTTGATGATAGAAAGAAAAACTCAAACAAATTTGTAGCTAAGGCTAACAATCAACTACAAATCTACACAAATCCCTTCCCTTCACATTCTACCAATCTAATAACATCTGCTTCATCTTCTGAACCTAGTCCTTCTAAGTTCGTGAACATGGTTTTGTTCACTCTATTTCTCCTACGAGTCATGTGGATAAAATTCTTGATATAACTTTCACACCGCATGACTTACCCCTTAACAAGGAACCTTCTCCGCTTTACATCCCAGCTCAAGTCAACGATAACATTGTAACCAGTGCTATGGTTGACCCTACAAGTTGGTTCAATGTTATCACAGAGGAGACCCTTTTTATTAACAATTTACATAAGGAAAAATGAGGAATCAAAGGCCACACTCCGTACTCATGATGGTCTCTCTGTACCGCCCATTGGTTTTATTTCTTTATCGGTCCTTGTTGGACCTAAATCTATTGATGTTCCATTTGTCATGATTCCTGAATCCGACTTGTTCAGAGTAAGACTAGGCATTCCATGACTAGTCTATGAATGCGGTCGCATTAGTAGTCCACAAATGCTTGAAATTCTCTCACAACACCAAAATGCATACTCTTCACGACACTGGATACAAACCACTTGTGTCGCATGGGGGCTTTTCCTTGGATCATTTATGGCCTGCTCTGATTGGACCTTTCCGCCTTGTGGGGACTTATTCTACAAGGCTTACTTTAGGTACAAGACTAGAGTTTCAGCCCCTAATGCTACCTTTCCACCTTCTCATGCTATCTCCATGAAGGCTTCTATGCACGTGCAGCAGTGTGCTTTGTCCTTTGTGCCTTCCTCCTCAAAGGCTGCAAACATGCATGCTCTCGTGGGTAGACCTTCTTCTAGGATTTCGCAACTTCCGACAATGTCCTTCATCCCTTCTACTATGCCTAGCATAGGAAAAGGAATGGCACCCGTGTTAAAGAAATTTAAACCCCAAGTCTTCCACCTAGCTTGTACGGTAAGGGAAAGCACGCGACCGAAGTTGGTCCTTCTCATGTTGTTCCTGCGTCTTGGCCCCCAAGGCCTCCTCCAGTTCCTCCACCTGCTCCTAAAACAGAAAAAGGAAAGGAAGCCTATGGTCGAGGCGCAAGTCCCTCTTTCCATGCCACCTCTTGTTCCTCCTTAGGAGCTTATTCTTTCGCCAGTGATGACTACGAAGACTACTCCAGTGGACTAGGACACCCCGAAGTCTTCTTAGGTTGCTATTCCCGGTAGTCATAGTTGTCGAAACCGACTTGCATGTGAGCATCGCGAGGCCTTGCAAAAGATTGAGGGTGAGCCTTTTGTTTCTACTTCTACTCCTGTCTCTATTTTTGCTTCTAACTCTATCTCCGCTTCCATTCCCATGTCTTTTATTATTGCTTTAGTGTTGCTTCCAGATTCTTCAACAGACCCCGATGAACCTTACCCTAAGCAGGTACAAGTGTTCATTGCTCCTTCAGAGCCTCCTCTAATCACCTCTCTACCTAACCTTCCTCCTTTTTCCGAGCCCATAGATATGCCTCACACAAAGGTCGTATCTTCTATGGCCCCTTCTGCTTCTCTCTCTTCCACTTCTGATGTGAGGGTTTCACATCCTCTGGTTAAGCATAAGTTAGAGCATGACCTTGACCCAAACGACGGTCACAAAAGTCTTCTATGTCTTCTTCATCTTGCTCTAGTTTGGCTTGTGCCGTTGTTGTGACGAATAAGTCACCTCCTTCCCTAGAGTTTGTCACTGCCCCTCTTCTAGAGGACGGCAGTGACTCCCTAGTTTCTCACTCTCCTCCTGTCCAGTCACCACACTTCACTTCAAAGAAGTTTATGTTTGACTCGCTGGAGGATATTCCGACTTTGTCATCCATCTTTACTAGATCGATGACGTTAACCTCGTAGGAGCTTGTCAATGGAGACTTTGAGTCAGCCTCCTCAGCTCTTGCTGTAGGTGAGTCGGTCAACACTGCTCTTGTTGTCCTCCCTCTCGAAGCTTGCCTTCCCTCCCCTTATAATGATCTAGATTGGGAGCAAGACAACTTGTTAGAGGTGTTGGACTAGAGCGATACCTCTTCTTATCTTTAGATTAGATTTGTGTGTTTGTTTATGTTTCCCTGTGCTTGTCTGTTTATGTTTGTGCTCTCTCCTAGAGGACCCTTGATACCCTTGTAGGTACTTGGATACAAGAGGGAAAATCTGTTGTAAACTTCTTCTCTATGTTTCATCATTCTTCTATTTGTCGTAAAATTTGCTTTTCACATCGGGGACGATGCAAAGTGTCGGGGCATTTAGGCCTCTTCCATGTTGACCTGAATTATTATTTGTCTTCATGTGCTCTTCTTCTCATTCCAACCTATTTGGGGGATGATGACAATTCATATAATTTACACTATCTATACATATGCATACATTTATGATCAGTTTTGACCCCGAATACTTGGATCCTCCTATGCTAATAATCTATGTCTCTGCTTTTTCTTGATGTTGTGGATTCTATGTGTTGTCCCTCACACGATAACATTCCATGAATACATCTCACTATGTATGACATGACACAACATCCCTCTCTGTCTCTCTTCTCCTTAGAATGACTCATACTCCTCTGTGTAGCACATATCATTCGATCCCTCTCTGTCTCTCTTCTCCTTAGAATGACTCATACTCCTCTGTGTAACACATATCATTCTAAGGGGGGGGGGCTATAATATATGATTATTTTTATTTTTCAAAAATGTCTTAAAAATATTGATGTCTTATGATCTTGTCGTCTAACTTGGGGGCAACCTGACTAGACTTGTCTTTTATCTTGATCTCGTCGTCTAGTTTGGGGGCAACCTAACTAGACTTGTTTTCTTTGTGACTGTTCTGCAACGCAGTTTGCAGCAGCCACAGGCCTATTAGTTTGTCGTATGGTCTCTAGCATAACACAGCTTGCTAGCCATACTTATCAACGTCGTCTTCGTGTTGATCAAATTTATCACGTCTATTTTTTGCTTTTTCGGCTAACGTTTTTGTTTGCAACTAACATGTTTGTGGTGAAATTGCAATCAGCTTTGCAGGATAGAAAACCCGTGTCCTCTTTGTGTCCTGGCTCAACTTTTCAACCGCATATACTGGATTGAAGACCTGCATCCTCTTCATCCTGGGTATATTCTCTTCAACCTTTTTCTCTCTCTACTTTAGCTCACATATGCTTGCTAAAGTGGGGGCAAAATGTAATTCCAAAAATTGCATCCTATGCAATTTCGCATTCCATAAACCTCCCCTTTAGAACAATTAAATCCGATAATCCAATAACCCTTTTACCTAACCTTAATTTTGTCCTTAACCCATTCGTTCCTAATCATCAAGGTGGATTTTTGCCGTGGACTACCACGTGCCACGCAAATGTCCCAAAAAGATTCCCGACTACAGTAGTCGTTTGGATGTTCCACTTCCCGAGGGAAAAATGTAATTCCAAATATTGCATCCTATGCAATTTCGCATTCCATAAACCTCCCCTTTAGAACAATTAAATCCGATAATCCAATAACCCTTTTACCTAACCTTAATTTTGTCCTTAACTCGTTCGTTCCTAATCGTCAAGGTGGATTTTTGCCACGGACTACCATGTGCCACGTGAATGTCCCAAAAAGATTCTCGACTGCAGTAGTCGTTTGGATGTTCCACTTCCCACCTACCCATGAGTGTAATGCCCCTGCAGCTTGCAAACACACCAAAACGGCCCTTTGCATGCCTATACTTCCTTCAAACCTCTCATTTTGGTCATTCATTCAATCTCTACCAATCTCTCTTATTCTTCTCCATTCTCAAGCATTCTTTCACTCTTCTCAAGCTTTCTACACCATCTTCTACCACCTTCATTGCAATTTGGCTCTCTACATCAAAGCTTTGGTACTATTGGCATATCATTTTCAAGTTTAGAGGTCGCAACATCTTCCTTTTGGCATTCTTGTTCGCTAAAGGAGGGTAATCGTAATCTCTTTTGCATTATCGTTTTATTATCATAGCATATTGTTCTAGCACTTCTATTCTATTGTCTTGTCTATTTTATTTCTATCTCTATCTATCTAGTTGTTCGTGGAGGTGGTAACACCTACGCGGGGGTTTGACTAAGGCAAGCCCCTAAATAGCCCCAACCATTTTCTCATTCTCATGTGTGCAGGTATCGAAGGTGTAGCTTTGCTAAAGGCTTTATTCTTGGACTTCTTGTGAGTGTCTCCTTTCTTCTTCTTTGTTAGTATTATCATTTCCTTTCCATCTAATTTAGTTTATGTTTGTCTTTATTTCTTTGTTATTTTAATGTACTTGTGAGTATTTAGTTATCAAAATAGTCAATAGGTTCTTTGCAGTTTTCTGAGATAAACTCGGTTTTCATCCATACAGGACTACAACACGCTGCAGGGACGTCCATGCGTTGTGTTCTCCTTAACCGAGAGCTTGTTGGTTTGTCTAAAAGACCTCTACAACCTGCTCTTTCGATTTCTGAAACTCTTCCATTTTTATTCTACATAAAACATAAATAAACCTCTTCTTTAGCTCATCCCGTCACCTGAGCTTTGATCCCTGAGGTAGTCGAGGAATATTCGCCCTTTGAGATCACGTCATTTCAAGGTGTCGAATTTCCTCCTCTACAATAACATTGTTTGTTCTTGTTGACATGTAATACAAGCCTTTTCCCTAAATTCCAGGGTAACCACGAATTCACAAAAAGGACACATGAGCCAACTCATAAAACATCTCACAATACAAAAATATGGCAGCTATTTTATTAGCGAAAAAAAGAAAGTTTATCAGGGTAAAAATAACTTCCCATAGTTCTACTTCTTTTCTACCTATTTATAAACTAGGCACATTTGTTAGGAATTTGCTGACTTGAGGTTTGGAGAGATTCCAAGTTAGGCTTACATTATACTAAATTTACTCAGGCCATAAGAAATGACTAACCAATCAAATCAATTTAGATGAGATTGAGTGGTAGCAACAGCTAACTCAAGTTTCTAATAATATACCATCAAAATATATAGGATTTATTTGATAATCCTAGTGGTCTAACAATTATTCATTACAAACTTAGTTGCATAATTAGTGTAAAGTGACTTGATTAAATGCACCAAAATGAATTAGGTTTTCTTCCAATTTGCTTTGAATACTAATGTGTGGTAAAATAATCAAAACCCAATACATTCAGTTTAATGGGTTGTTATAGGCTTCCATATGTTTTGGCATCTAGGGAGCCATTTCTTGGGGTCACGGACCATGGACCTTTTTATATATTTAACAGCAAATGTGAAAGCCATACCTTGACTTGTCATGCATGTCTTTTATATATTTGTCTAAGAGTTTCCCATTACTCCAATATCTTCAAACAGAACACGAAACCTCCTTGCATTCTACAAACTCTTGAGGAAAAAGCTTGAAGAGCTATAGTATCTATTCCATTCAATAATTGGCTGTAGTTCAAACTCAAAGTCCTCCAGTTTTTCCAAGTGTTAATGATCTTTGTTCCGTAAATATTTCTATTGAAAGATACCCTTACTTGACAAATGCTTCCCTGCTAAATTTGTGATCGTGTACATCCTCAATCTAGGTTAGGGAAATGTCCACATGGGCCATTTAGATAAATCACAAGCATCTTGCGCACCTTCAAGTTCCAAGGAACATATGGGTCTTCAGATTGTTCATGTAATTAAGGAAGAACATACTGGCATATTTACCCATTCTTTTGAAATTTATTTAAAAAAGGCTTCAAAATCTAAATGCACTTCTTCTACCAAAAGTATCACAAAAGCTAAAAAAGCCACACATTTTATGTGCTGCTCAAATCCTGCCATAGAAATGCCTCTGACAACCAGTTCTTTATTTCCTTTTTGAAATCACACAACCCCTACATCGGTCAATTGGGAAAACATCAGCACTGAAGGGGCTACCAAGATGTCTAATAATCTGGCCTGGTTTGATGATCTTCAGTGAGGATTTAGCCAAATTTCAAATAGTGTCTTGGTCAAAATAATAATAATGTCTTTTCTTCACTAAAGACTGGCCCTATCGCTCCAGCAAAGATATTTAACTATTGCATTGCTTCTTTCACCAACTTCGGAGTGTGTGAACTATTCATTGCACGTTGTGAAGTTGTCTACCTGCTCGGAGAGAAATCCCCTTTAATTTAAACTTGAAACCTTGTGTCTTCCAAGAACTGGCCAAGTGCTTAGTTAGTGAAACATGTAAGTTTTGGATATAAGGGTATAATTGAAGATGTGTTTCTGAAACTGAACTGATTGCGAGAAGCTTCAATTCTACAACTCTAGCTGATGCACAGGAGGAGTTGCCCTGTCCCTATTTTACAATTGTCCAAACCCCAAGTAGTGTAGCATACCTGGTATGAAGTCCCATTCTATCCTGTTAATTGTGTTTTGCTTTTATCTAAGGCTCTTCCAAGGGTCAGAAATTTATAGTAAAGTCTCTTTCCAAATGTCCTAACATTGTCATAATTACTTCTCATTATGATCAAGACAAAAATGACATCACCAGAATTAAAAGATATCCATAACCATTCTCAATATCACCAGTGATTCTCATTGAGACTAAAGTATGTCGAAACTATTGTCACCCATAAACTGAATTTGTACAGTATCAAAATTGATATTAATTGGCAAATAAGCTATTATGAGTTGAAATCACTTTAAAGCCTTCAAATACACTTCAAACAACATCAGATTAAAAAACTCACAAATTGATGAGAACCTTCGTAATAATAACTTCACATATTTGATAGGCTGAATAATTTTTCTTTGATTTCTATATCTGTATCATTTATTAATTTCCAAACAACCTTGTTTAAGAATCAAATGCTCAGGCTAACAAATATTTGCTGGAAGTAAATATTATGGACCCTTTCGAATGTTATAATGTTACTATTGTGGACCAGATCATAACACCATCACTGATGCACATCACCAAACTGCAATTGAGGTGCTCAACAGGAATTTTGACACCCAAAACAGACAGCAGGCAGAATTGTCTAAAAGCTTACTCACCTAAGCTGTAGACCACCACTAACAGTTCAAATAATTCAAAGTGCAAAACTGGTATCTTTCTAAAACATAAGATTCAAAAATAAACAATAGCGTAAAGAAAAGATCTCTATAGTGGGCCCCTTGCTGTGGCCCATCATCAGGACAACTGCTATCTTTCTGCTTTGATGCATAGTTCCCTGTAGAGCAGAGGTTGCCTTTTGATGTCAATCTTCATCACAGTAAACCAGTAGCATAAACTATCAACTCAAAATTCTACTAGAATGTCCTACAACAGTTTTAATGCTATTTGCATGAGTGGGTCTCGCACTGCATTTATCCCGTTTGGTTGCCATGTTTCAACACACATGAACATACATATGTGTGATCTCAAAATATATTGGTAAATTTCTTGTTCTGATTACTGAATTAATTTTAACAGATTTCATTCAATCAAGATAACATTGTTTAACAATGTCATGTTCAAGCATGTATAGACACTTACTCAACTAAATTATAATTACTGGAATTCTTATTATCTAATTCTTTCAATACAAATTCTTAAGATTAGAAAATAATAATATCATCTATGACACCCAAAGCAACAACAAATTCTAATAACAATGTTTCTACATAGTCATACTCTTTGCAAGACCAGGCCTATAAAATACCTATATCTCCAACCTTGAAAAGAAGTTTCAGTTATGATAATATACTGAATGAGAACAATTCACAGTTTACCATCCAAATTCATTAAAGATTCACCTAAATCAACAACAGATTCTAACAAAGGAATTGACAATAATGTTGGTACAATCTCAGTCAAAGACCAGGCCTCTAAAATACCTTTAATGAAAAAAATAAACACAGTTCTGGTGATACACTGAATGAAAACAATAAAAAACAGTTTACATATTCTTCCTCTAGCGACTGTTGTTAGTAGGCTGCTCTGGGATGAGTACATGTATGCTCTCAGGTGTAAGGGCATTTATGCCCTCGACCTTTGGTATGTGTGCTTGGGCTAGTTCAATTCCTCAAATATAGGTAGCTTGCTGTGGCTCTGCGGGTGGTTGAAGAATGAGCGGCCAATCATAAGCAGTAGTGACAGGTACTGATCATATTGTTGTATCACCCAGAAACATTGAGCTTGGGGATATTAACCCCATCACAACTAGTTCCTCACAAGGAAAGCATAAAGAGATAGATGGGGGTTGTCGAGTTCACCTTAATAATAAGTGAACACATAAATGACTGATTGCCCCACCTTTCAATGGCAGGTAGAAAGGAGTGCCTAAAGGTGGAGCCTCTTTCTCCGGGTAGGTTGAGAGCCCAAATGACTAGGTCAAATATTAGTACATCTAGTGTCTGAACTTGAAGGAGTGGGTTGGAATATGTCAACTAAAGGTGGAACCACTTCCTTCAGCAAGTGCCTAGTAGGTCGAAAAGGAGAATGATGTCAATGTTACATATGAGTATGAATAGCATACTCTTATAATCAATTACTAATAAGCTGCCTATCATAACTAGAGCTAGTATGTGGGGAGGGTGTGGAACTTAGCTATAAACCAGTATCATATATAGCCTAGCCATTGGGTATACCTGAGGTATAGATGCTACAAGAACTGAGTATGGTCGCTAACCAATACTATTAAGATTCACTATTTGTACAAGATAGATGTATAGTTATACCTAAAGATGCACAAATCACACCCTTACTGACATGGCCTACAAAATCAGCCACCTGTATTCGTAATTTTTGACATTCATTGTAGAATTGTAACTCAGCACGAAAAATGCAGTCTATTGCTAACAACAATGCAAGCCTATGCATGGCATCTCCAAGCATTTATCCACACATTGGCTTGATGCCAAGATTAGCATGTTACTTCTTTGTACTGAACGCTATGGTAAATACTAAAAGATTATCATGGCAGCAAAGCCCACCTGTTTTGAACATAGTACAAAATTGCCTCTAATGTGCACAAGTAATTGCTCTTACGTTGCATATAATACAATTATATACTGCTTTCAATCTTGTACTTGGAAATAGCACACTTTTATTTTATTTTGATAAAAATCAAAAATTAAATATCTATAGAAGGTGTTTCCAGATGTCAGTATAAGGGATGTTAACACATTTTAACTTCATAGCTTGAGTAAACCTCCAGAAAAATCTACTGGGATCAAGGAAACCACTAAGCATCTAAAGCTACTAGACTTCATGTGGCACCAGTCTGTAGAGTGTATTGGTCTTCAGTCCAACATTAATAATGACCACTCCAGAGAAACTCCCCAACGATCTGTATGAGTATTTCTCAGGTATCCATGCCTACCCATATGTGGTCTATTGAGCAGATCCTTGTTGCATACATGGTTGATCTCATTGGAAACTACAGATCTGAAATTTGGACTGACAGTTGTCATGCTTTGAGAGCCCATGGCCTTCTCAAAGTAAGCAGGCTCAAGATCCACTCAACCTAGAGGGTGGGTAGGGTGTGGGGGAAAAAGGATAGGTAATGGAGAAGAGATGGTTCAGGCTTGGGAGGGAAGGATGATGTGAATTGGCCAGACAGTTGTGGTGCCCTGTGAGGCCATGGCCTCCTAAGTAAGCAGGCTCAAGATCCACTCAGCCCCTTTGGTGGGTAGGGTTAGAGGGAAAACAGATCTGTAATGGAGAAGATATGATTCAGGCTTGGTAGGGAAGGATAGCATGAAATGACTAGTTTTTAAATATCTCATGTAATAACATACAATTTAATAACTTGAATTAGAAAACCAGGCAAAATGACCAAGTTATCAATTCACTTCAAATCCATCTGTACAATATTTTAGGTATATACCAACTTCATTCTGCATAGATATTTAGCAATAAAGTTTGGAACTAAACCAGCCAAAGCCAACAAAGTGGGCAGCAATAGTACAAAGGAGCATTTATGAACTCAATGGAAGATTATCGATACACCAACTCCTTTGTAACAATAAGAGAATCCTTATGCTTGTAATGCCTCTGAAACCACAAAAATGTCCTGTCAATTCACTGCTCCCAGCTGCACAAGTATTTGCAAAATAAGAAGATGCATGCCACATACATCAATCACAACCACACACCCACACCCACACATCATGTAAGGTAAGGCATATGACATAATAGCAACCAATCCAAAATGAAAATGGATACCGTGTAGCCATTTGTATTCACTTTTCCATTAGATTCCACCAGTCAATACACCCGTAGATATCTTCTCAACTTATTGACTGACAAAACTAAACTAACTAAATGTTCCTGAGAAGTAGGCCAACCGTATTGCCACACTGACTAATCATTCATGGGTGTCCTTTCAACACATTAGTTATCCTAAAGATTTTGCAGGCTATTTTCAGACCACCAAGTTCTTCCCTAATCATCTAAGGCATCAATAGTATAGCGAATTGCAGGGCACAAACATACATCAGGAATGGGAAAATCAAGATTCTTGGTATGCATTCCTTCTAATGCCCCTCAATTATGATACTTTCATTATTGTTATGAATATCATAAGTTACCTTATAAGTTTATCATATATGGCAGATGAATTTCCTACTCGTACCATCTGTGCCTCTTTTGCAGCCACATGGGCACAAACCTAGGGCTTACAAAGACATAAAGACTCATAAATATGTAGCATTTATTCATCATTTAAGATTCTAAAACTACCATAAATTTTGGACATTTTTCATGTTCTCTGCCTTTGAATCCCACTCCTAATTCAGCCAAATTGAGAATGCAAGTTGCAAATGGCTTCGGATTCTCCTATAAAAAATTTTGCATATACTGTCCACACAGACTTGCGCCAATGGTAGGTCTTTGCTATCTCTACACTCTTCACGTGTGCCAAAGAGTATAGATGACTTCCTACAGTAGTCTACACTCTTCCTTAGCATGTTAGCCTGCCTTAACTGCAATATGCCCTTGTTAAGCAGCTTGGTCCTTCCCACAGCAACCCTTATCAGGTGTGCATACATAAGATTCAATGAAGAGAGAAAGACACAGTGATGGAATAAGGTGAAGGGCATTAAAGACATCTATATTATAGCTCTTTTTCTGATCCTGTTTTGTGCACAGGATAATATGCCATCTGATAGTAAATGTCATGAAATATATCATGAAGGGGTCCTTATCTATAGTTTAATGGCAGTTCCTTTGCCTTGTCATTATCTCTCATCAATTTTGGAAGTTTCTTCTAGAAATAAGGTGAAGGGCATTAAAGACATCTATATTACAGCTCTTTTTCTGATCCTGGTTTTGTGCACAGGATAATATGCCATCTGATAGTAAATGTCACGAAATATATCATGAAGGGATCCCATACACCACCAAACTGGTGTCTCATTTGGTGGTAACCTAACAGAAAGATCTTTCTCTTTATTAATAACTGTATATGGTTTAATGGCAGTTCCTTTGCCTTGTCATTATCTCTCATCAATTTTGGAAGTTTCTTCTAGAAATAAGGTGAAGGGCATTAAAGACATCTATATTACAGCTCTTTTTCTGATCCTGGTTTTGTGCACAGGATAATATGCCATCTGATAGTAAATGTCACGAAATATATCATGAAGGGATCCCATACACCACCAAACTGGTGTCTCATTTGGTGGTAACCTAACAGAAAGATCTTTCTCTTTATTAATAACTGTATCTGGTTTAATGGCAGTTCCTTTGCCTTGTCATTATCTCTCATCAATTTTGGAAGTTTCTTCTAGAAACTATTTTCAAAAATAGGATTGATGGAACTTGAAATACCATATTATGAATTTTCAAGTCAAATGGATTGATACAAGCTACCCTTCTATTGCAATAGAAACTTTGCCTTCATTTTCAATTGTTGGATGAAGCATGCTATACCCAATAAATGATCAAATTCATGTGAAATATGCTCACTGTAAGCCATTGTGATTTTCAATTTCTATCCATGATCTCATCTGGGATTCTGAAAAAACTGGACTTTATAAAAACAGAATGATTGGCAATCCAAAAGTGACTATGGTCAATGCTAATCCTTATTGTAATTTTGTTTAAATTAGGTAGTTTTGCATAAGATGCTGCAAATATATTCCACGTTTGCTGATTGTAATAGGGACAAAATAGGCAACTGAATCCTAGAGGAAGATAGTTGATCAATTCCAAATGGATACCATAAACTAAAGTATTTTTAAGGGCTTTATGGCAGGCAAAGTTGCAGCATAGAGTCTCTTAAATCTTTGATTACATCAAAATGTTTTTGACTAGAGCCTAGGCATTGAAGAAGAGCCAAGTTAGATTAAAATAACATATTCAAGACCAAAACCACTAGGGCCTACCTCCCAAGAATGGATTTTAAAAACCGCTACCTGTTAAGAACTTAAGGTTTCCAGAGCCCATAAAATTGAGTAAAAAGCTTTTGAAAAATCATCTACACAGATTTCCCCAAAAGCTTTTATTCAATCACTATCTACTCGTCTAATAGATAACTGCATCTGGAAGCCAAATTTGAATGAAAACACAAGGTGATTAATAATTATAATATTATTGATACAAATTCTCCACAGAAACTTTAAAGTTTGTATCTCTCTCTCTCTCTCTCTCTCTCTCTCTCTTCTCCACAGAAACTTTAAAGTTTGTATCTCTCTCTCTCTCTCTCTCACGCACACACGCACACACACACACAAACTTAGTATGTATCACACACACACACGCACAAACTTTAAAGTATGTATCACACACACAAAAACTTTAAAGTCTGTATCACACACACACACACACATTCAGATTGAAGGTTAATGCATTTTGAACTGTCTATCCTTATAAATCCAATGCTGGAAATTGAAATTGATAATGAAATCCATGGGTACAGTTGGAAGATAGCATAAGATATAAATATGAAATCCTTGAGACAGGCTTGCCAAACCTCAAGTGAAAGCTGTCTTTGCTTGGAGGTTCTAATAGGCATGTAACCAGCAGGATCCCAATTTGACTACTACACATAACTAACACTTAAGGAGAAAATAGTTGAAGCATCTGCAGAAGAATTAAAAAAATCGCCAGATATTGCAAGTACAGAATCACTTTTTACTTTTTAAAGACAAAGGGCACTCCAATGTTGTTTCCGTGCCTTCCTTTCTGATGCTTAGAAAATATAAACTGCAAAAACTGAGAAAGAAATAATATTGTGAAAAAGAAATTACTGCCTTGTTATAGAAATTGAGCAAGATGACTTGATTATTAATTCCAATTGTAATACAATTTAAATGAATCGAAAGAATGTCCTCCTTGGTTGAACCATCTATACAATATGGGTACATATAACATACATTTAACAATCAGGTTTTTCAGACTGGATGATCCTGAACCATAGGAGAGAGCAACAATTTCGACAGCAAAGAAGCATGCATTTGCTTTAACAAGTCCAACTGCGAACCAACCAGTCATTCGAAAAATTAAAATCATTTTTACCATTCAAATGGATATATAAATAGGAGAAGATGCGTATTCTGAATTGATAGAGACCGTCCCTCCAGAAATTGGCTGAGTTGATGACCAATTCTTTTCCTTGCTCTTTCATACTGGCATAAAATGCCCTTATTTTAAAATTTGAAGAGGAACTGATACTTAAAAGTATAATTGAAAAGCAGCCGCGTAAATTTGCATATAGCTGACATTAAATCATCCAATTTTATCCCTGAAAAAATGTTCCTTTCACAAATTCAATGCAAAAATGGATAGACAATGTAGATGAGACAAAAACACTGGGAAGCTAAAACAATGTGACCTGCAGCTAAAATGGTCAGGGTACTGCCGCTTGTTTTCTGCGCTTCTGAAGGTGACATGGTACTCGGTTCCCCTATTACTCCACCATATGAAGAGTTTGAATGGGGCGGAGCCATGGGTGGAACGACAGCAGGAGGTGAATATGAGGATGGTGGATTGGGAACCACATTAGGTGGCGTTGGTGGAATTGCAAGACTAGGAGCTGATTCTGGTACAGGGGAAGGAACATGTACCTTAGGAGACGGAGAATTTTCAGGAGACCGGACAGGAGATTGATTGCCAAACATTTCACGAGGTAGAAGAACCCTGGGCACTGCAAATATTGCTAGGGGTTTCTGATCAAAAACTGTCTGGGTTATAGAAGCTTGAACAATACCTGTGTCCACAGTTGCTGAACCATTAATCCTTGTAATGTTTAGGGTGTACCTCCCAGCACCCATGGATTCTGTAGCCAATGTTGGTTGAACAGGATTCACTATAGATTCCAGAGATCCAAGAGGGTAATAAGAATGCAAAACATGGTACTTAAGAACGACGGCCTTGTTTTCAGCTGTAAGCCCCTGTAGTGTATCCGGAGGAAGAGCTGAAAATGCATCATCTGTAGGGGCGAAAAAGGTAATGCCAGCACCAGCCTGGTCAGACTCCAAATCTGAAGTAACCCCAGAAGCCACCATCATAGAAACAACAAAATTGAAGTTCTTGGCATTATCAAGAACATTGTTACGTTGATTGCGCCGTCATTTGGTTCAGATGAAGTAGAAAGATCAAACCCATAAGGTATGAGTATGGTATCTATGCTAAAAATGCTGATAGAGTAAGGAAATTCCTTGACAAGGCTTATGACAGTTGCAATTAAACCACCACCATACGGAGCAGGTGTCCTGATTCTGACTCCCACATTTTTGTCATAGGTTATATTAACTGAACCAAAATTTTTGGGTGCCATGCCTGTGGTTTGATAGAGTGTGGTTATGAGTGTACCCCCAGTTGTCATCCTCCTGAGCCTGTACCAATCCAGATACTCCAGAAGCACATGGTACTGGAGAACATATCGGATCTCATCAGATTTTGGCGGGTTCCCTCCATAGCCATTAATGAAGTTTACCATGACAGAATTGGACAAGACAAGTATGGTGAGAGAGGTCCTGTTGTTTATCTCCTTGGCCACATTGGTTTCTGTCAACAGATTATTGAATGTCTGAAACTCTGGGTACCCGCTCAAAAACTTTGTAATATTAAAACCAGGTGCTGCAGCAACAACAGACCCTGAAACCCAAATGCACATAAAACACAGGCACCAAAAGTAGCCCAAATGCAGATGCACCCTCATTATACTTCTACTTCTACTTCTACTTCTTCTTCTTCTTCTTCAATTTCTGATACCCACAAGCTTGCAATCAATCTGACCACTTGCGGATCCAGAATATTGCACACAAAATATATATATCCCCTCTTGGTTGATTTCAACTAACTAAAAATGTAGTAAAACCCAATAAACTAGTACAACATAGTGTAGTGCAATGTAGCATCTTTTGGTGCACAAAAACAACAAAAGACTGCTGCATGGTTTCCAACCTTTGTCTCAACTGGATGTCTCGTGCCTGAGAAATCCGTATTACATCGGATTTTTAATGCTGTAACTTCCTCATTCTTCTCCCTCTTCGTCGCTCTGGCTACAGCAACTACCATGGGTATCTACAATTTATATGTCCTACTCCACCAATGGCCAAACAGCCATTGTGGATTGAGGTAACTCTTCACACAGGACAACTACAAGCTGCCGATGAGATATACGATTGTATCAAAACATATCGGGTAAGTACCGTATTATAAGCTGTAAACAATGGATGAAAATCTTGTTTTACCTCTGCAATTCCAACTGTTGTATTTACAAGATTTCCCCATAAGATTTGTTTTACGTGCTCTATTTACCTTGGGGTACTTGGTGACATCATAGTGTCCCTCCTAATTGTAATGAATGGCCCAAGTTCCTAACATGTAATTTATAGGAAAAAATCGTTTCCTCTCATTTGGAGCCTATCCCTGGCCTAGGTGGGCCCTACTTTTAATCATAACTATATAATTCTATGCAACCATCATCTCAAAGTTGATAAATTTGCCTACTTTGTTTAGATGCTCTGCTTCAGCACAACCATTAACGCGGGAAGCAAATCCTACCGGTGTGAAAATGTGACTATAAACAAAACAAAAGTAGATACGTAGTTAATAATTATAATTAGAAAGTAGTTCAATAAATAAAGTCGATGGGTAATTAATAATTATAACTAGAAAGTAGAGTTTTTCTCCAATTCATTAATTTAGTGTTCATTTTTACATCAATTATTTTAGATCATATTAATGATGTATTATTATAAAGAGGAGAGTAAAGATATGGATTGCAACAAAATCTTGGAAAGAGAGAGGTGATTAATTCATGTATGCTTCACTTTTGTTTGCATCTTTTCTCCTCTTCTTTGCCCTCAACATTTACAATCCCACCTAACCCCTAACGTTTACAATTCCACCCAGCACCCTAACATGTCCCTTCTTTTAAAGATTTTGTTTGCAACCTATATCTTTATTCTTCTCTTCCTATGATCCAAAGTCGAAAATGTTGATACAAAAGTACATAATGTTGAATACCAAAATATTGAACACTAAATTATAATTGATTTTGTTAAAGTACAAAATTCTTGGTGTATGTAATTTCTTTATAAATTTGGACACAAAAACATACACAGTTGAATCCAAAAGCTTGCATCAATCTCAGGGACTATGGAAAACTCATTCCAACTATGTAATATCTTTATAAATTGATTTATATTTTGCATATAGTAAAGAGTAGAGAATGTCTAAAGAGTTTGATATAAGTAGCCAAAAAACATTAGTTTCAATATATATATATATATATATAAAATAAAGAAATGGAATGTATCTAAAGAATTTGACAATAATAAGTTACATAAATATTAAATATTATACTATAAATGTTACGCTTATAGATATCTTAAACATGTCTATCTAAAAGATGTTGAGGTATTTAGTATTGAATTTCTTATATTAAATTTATGACAATAAGTGATGAAAATATTACATTTTATGCTACAAATGTTGGTGCTCCTAGTATAGACATCTTAAATACATCTATTTAAAAGACATCAAAATAAAGTGTCTTACATGGATATCTCTTAATTTTTTTAAATAAATATATTTACCACATCTAAACTAGTTTTAATTTATCTACAATTTAAATAATTTTTTTACTCTATATTTTTAAGCACATAATTATATCATTAGTGCCAAAAAAAATATTAATGTTATATAAGTTATTTTATTTCTTAAAATACATAAGATTTCTAATTAAATGTAAACAAAACAAATTATTTACTTCATATGTTAACTTGTTAACTACATGTTTATTTTTTAAATAAAAATGTGTAGTTTGATAAAAATAAATGATTGTCTATTTTATTTTTTCATAAGAATACTAAATGTTAATATTAAACTAATACAAATGCACTTATATAGATAAAAAAAACAAACACAACTCATTTACTTTTCATTTAAAAAGGCATTTTTTGGTAATACATTTGTTCTACTTTTATATGCAGCTTTTAATTTTCTATATATTTTTTTATATATTTGTATGTTACCTTTTAATAGTTTAAAATTTTGATGTCTTTATATTATAAACCTAAATTTATTATTATATATGTAATATTAAAAACTTTCTAATAAATATAATAATGTTTTCACTATACTTTTAAATCAATTAATTGAATGACTAAATTAAGAAGTACAACACCTCATGAGACTTTAGATTAGTGTAATCTATATGTTGTTGAATTTTTAACTTTACATCATAGTCTGGCATAATCCCTATGTTGTTCAATTTCTAACTTTACAAGGGATCTTAAGCCTAAAGAAGATTAGAATAATATAAAATATAACGGAGTGCTATAATTATACTTTTTCATTTACCCAATCCATAAAGAGATAATTAGGATAACATTATAATCATTAAAAATTTGATATTAAATTTTTGTCATAAAAAAAGTAAAGTTGAATATAACTATATTAAAGTTTCAAATCCATCTTATTTTTATCCAAACTATTCACCTAATTATAATACTAACCTATATTAATGTTGAAATAAAAAAATTGGAACCTAAACTCATATGTTTGTTCTTAGCCCTATCTTCAATAAAATTCCCCCTCACGCAGTTCTTTGACAAGATGGTTGTCCTCCCATCTTTATCACATGCTTTGAGGTTTAACTCACTACCCTTAATTTTTTAATATTTGCTAGTTATGTGTGCTAACCAACCACTTCCAATTATAAACCTTCTATATATACTTTCATTATTACATTTAATATTATAGAAAAATAAAAACACCCTACAATAAATGTATATGCTAATTAAATGCAATAAAACAATCAACATCATAATCTAAGTTTAGAAAAGTATTGAATATATACTTAAATTGATAAAGAGTGGAGAATGCTCTTAACTCTATATATGATGAGGAATATTTTGTTGTGCTTTTTATGGTCATACTCAAAATTTCTATCATTTCTACATTAATAAGGTTTTGATAGACTAAAGCATAAATCATGCTTGTATGGACAACTTTGATACTCAAACTCATGGACCCAATCTTACATGCATGATCTTAAAACTTTTTTGAGAAGTTTGACTCAAGAAGGTTACTTAGATAGACACTCTTGTAGGCTACTACAACTATGTTTTTGGTGATCAATTTTATTTTTTTGTGCAAGAAGATCTTAGTTGATACATAAGAGTTGTGCAAGTGAATACCTTTGTTGTGCAGGTATCTCTCTTGCTACATAAGACATTTTTTGTTATGCTAATAATCATTTTGTGCCAAAATATGCAACATTTGGTTGATTTCATCTTGATCCCCTATTGTCTTCATTAAAGATGAGAACAATTAGGGTAGTGGCATGTATTTTCATTGTTAGGTTGTACATTAACAAATGGTTTTCAACAACTAGTTTTTAGCAGTTGGTATTCACTCCTCCACACTAACAAATCATTTGACTTAGCTATTAGGACATTTGATGGCTCATATGAGTTGTGTGGAGGTTGTTACAAATTAAAACAACATTGTATCCCTTCATTGAGCAATTATCATGGTTGGTCCCTTTGCTGGTAGCCATTGGGAGATCATTTTTTCTTCCCCCATATAGGTGTAAGGAATAGTTAGAACAATTTTAGCTACCAAGAGGGAGTTGTTACAATACTAGAAATAATTTCTCTTCCAAGTTGGAAAGTAGAGAAGAAAAGAGGGATAAAAGGAAGGTAGAAAAAGGATAGTTGGCTAAAACAAAGATAATTTAATATTATTGATTCGAAGGAGGAAGAGTGGTCAATTTTTAATGAGTTGTAGAGAGTAGATTGAAGAATAGAGGAGACTATAAAAATAATGTGTGACTCCATTAAGTCTATAAACTTGGAAAATCTCCTTGTAATAGCACTAGATTAGTGAGTGGGATGCTAAATTGTATACACTTCCTAAAAACAATTACCCATCGGGTTTTCTCTAGAGGAAATTTGTGTATATATTTTGTTCATTGTGTGCCCTTTTATTTGTTTTGGTTTTCCTCATTACTTTTTAGCATTTACTATTACAATTTGATTAAATTCATTATGGTAGATTAGTAAGAGTGGTTAAAGATAAGCTAACTTAAGAAATAATTCATTGATACATTTCTAAGTTATTGGCATACAAGTTTATAAATCAATAGAACCTTGATCTTGAAATTCAAGGCCTTAAAATATGTTTTCTTGAACTTCAAAAACTTATTTGGTTATCTATACCTAGAGGGTTGTGCTTATAAGCATTGGTAAGTCCTATTATCAAGTGGATGAATCATTGACTCATCTTGATTGTAGTTAGGACTAGTTGCACCAATTCCACAACATTTAAACAAGCTTAAATACATGACACACAAAATGTAAATGCATGTGTATATGTTGTTATGCATATGCAAATATTGGTGTGGTGATTGCTCTAGATGCTTTATTTAATTTTTTTATTGTAAGTGATAATGATTTATGATGACAATGTCACAATCTCTATATGGTCTAAGGTTTTGATCCTTTTATAGAATACCTAGCATTCAAATTTGAATATTTACCACCAATTAGCTAGTCTCAACTAGTTAGGATAGGGTTAGGTTGTGTCAATAACTAAATTTGGATATAGAAAAGCGGATTGAATCCCCCCTAGAAACCTTGACTTAGGATCAAGGAAGCCTTAGTAGTCATGACCTACGATTGGGAACAAGAAGGATGAGGACTAGCCCCATATCACTAGGGAATAAGGACTTAAGTTCAATTCAAATATAAGTTGAATGTTGATTCTTGAACAAAAATGTTCAAACTGGACATCAAACTACTATATAAGGGATAAAAAGTCAAAATGAGTCCATGATGAGTGAGGAAATGTACTAGGTATACACTTTTCACCTCTACAAATATGTAATACTCGTAGAAGTGTTTCCAATAAAAACTCAAACCTAAACACTACCTAATATATAATGTTATTTTGCCAAGTAACTCTTAATTTGTTAATAAAGTTGAATACTTTACAAAGAACCCACTATGGATCAAGTATTACTAAATACAAGGTTCAACACAACTAGAGATGAAGTCAAGAAACTAATTATTCACACACCCAAAACATATACACTTCCTAAAAAACCTATTGCACATCTCATACCTACTGAAAAAATCTATCCACACATCCCAGACCTACTAAAAAAAATCTATCCACACATCCCATATCTACCCAAAAAAATCTATTCACACATCCCATACCTACCTCCACCCCACCCCCAAAAATTACTGAAATTTTGTTTTATCAAAATATATGTCCTTTCAATTAAAAAAACCTGCCAAACACTCATATCCCAATGAACCTCAATTAAAACTATATTATCCAGAGAAATGAGTTGAACCCACAAGCTGAAATGAAAAACAAAAAGACAAACTTACTTATAACCATGTAAATATAGATATGGACGCATTAATGGCTTTGGAGACCTTCGGAAATGTAGAAGAGCCCTAAGAAATGATTAAGAAGCAGTTGATTGCCGGTGGTCCCGTGTTCTTTTCTCCTTTTGGTACAATATGTATTTTGTTCAGCTCAATCACGGGTGCACCTTCCTTATGAGTTGGCTCCAACTCACGATGAAGTAAAGTCATTAAAATCAGATTGCATAAAGTTTTCCAATGGCCTGCCCTTTTTTGGCATCAACCGATGTGCTTTTCATAGACAACTCATGGAGTCGTGAGCTTCAATCTAACCCTCTTACATGATTCAATTTATATTAATATCCTTGAAAGGTCCTCCAATTTTGAAGGGTAGCCTTTACTCATGAAAGGGATGGTAGGATGTTATGTTTAACAACTTCGGTTGAATATACTTTATTTGTGATATTGCTATCACAATTCATCTGTGTAGTTTTTTACAAGTCAAATTTTGTGGTTAAATGTGTTTGAGTTGGAGTAGTACTGGGATGGGTGACCTCCCGAGAAGACCCAGTGCTTCACCTCTGTGAGCATCACCTAGATGCAATGCAAGCCAAGTAGACCATTCATTATCATGAGAGATGGGTTCTTGTGAACCACTACTCATGAAACATGGGTCAATGAGTTTGATTCGTAAAAAACTACACAATTGAATCTCGATAATAATATCACAATTTGACACGTTGTGGAAAATACCTCCTACTTATATTTTATTTATTTATTATTTTTTAATATAGAACATTGTATTTATTTGTATTTTATAGAATTATTAACGGTTTTATCAAGTACATTTTGATATTTTTAGTTAATGTTACATTAAATGTTCAAGTCGATCTTATCGTAAATGAGGGTTCTATTGATGTCATCTTTTTTTAATGGACAAAATGTTGCAATCAAAAAATTTAAGAATAAAAAGTTGGAGAGGATAATAAGGATTAATATGTTTAAAGTTTAGGACTAGTAAGGTTCAATATCATGAATTGTGGAAACTTTATATATGATTAATAAAATGTTAAAAAATCTTTTTTCATAATTTTGTATTTTTATATGATTATTTTTTAGTTTATTGTGTGTGATTTGTTTGTCTTATTTCTATTTTGAGTTCAACATTTAAAGATGCTAAAGTTATCAAATGTAGTTGAGTCAATTGGGTCAACTGTTGAATCTTGTTTTATAATAAAGATAAAAGTGATTTGTATTGTTTGTATGCATTATGGGGTTTAGAAACAAATTTTATCTATACAATGTTAAAATTGGACTTTTAATATTATTATAGTTAGTTGAGTCAAATTGAATAAACTCTTAAATCATATTTTATAATAAAAAGATAAGTGAGTTGTGTTGTTTGTATATTTTATGAATTTTAGAAATAAATTATGCGTAAACAATGTAAAAAGTAGATCATCAATATCATCCGTGATTTGTAAAAATATTATTATTGTAATATCATGCTTATCATGTATGCATGTACTATAAAATATTGTAATTAAATATGTTATAGAAAAGCCACAACTAAATACAAATCCTATTATAAAGTCATGTTGCGGTATAAATGAGCTTCTTTCAAAGAAAAAAAACTCTATAAATAAACTCCTTAAAAAAAAAGTTAATGTAATATGATGGGACTTTATAGAGAAATTTAAGCTTCTTTGAAATTTGATAGAGTACGAACACAATTGTACCTTTAAATTTTAGTCATATTGTCATTTTAGTCAAAAGCTTTATTTTTATCACAATTTATCATCTCAAAAATATATAGGACAATGATTGAGCAAGAAAGATTGTGCCAGGATTATTTTCGAGAAAGTAAAAATATACTTCAAATGCTCTTATTTTGGGTGAGGAATTCAATATTACCTCAAAATCATTAGATAAATCTAGAAGAATGTCTTGTACTGTGAGGCTTATCGAATGAATAGATACATTCCTAACCAATTTACAATGGATTTTGAATAATTATGTTGTAGATTTTGATATCTTACATATAATAATCCTATCATATCCCAACAAATACCCTTTCAACTTTGAATTAATGTCAATAAAAGAATCAACTCTCAAGGAAATTTTTAAGAATGTTTCATTCAAGAGGAAAGTGAAATAATGAAACACTAAAAAATTGAAGTCAAAGAATGAAGAACACAATAGTTTTAGGGATTTTTACAAATGAAATGAACATGCATTACGTATTATAAAAATTGTATAACATTTAGAATAAAAATGTCTTCCTAGAAATATTGTGACGTGAGAACACATTAATTCTTACATTATAGAATAACCTTATGAAATACAAGAATAATCTATACACCACTAATAAATGTGTGGAAATTGAAGCCTTGAAGCATAGTAAAATACAAGGAAAAATAATAAAAACATATCATTTACATGTCTTATAGACTAGCTTGAGCAAAAGGATGTCAAAAAGTCACCATCATCATTAAAAATATATACACAAAAAAATATAATACTAAAATGAAAAAAAGGTAAATAAATAGATGTCCTTCTTCCTATACAAACAAGTTGGTCTTATTTCCAACAAATCATAATAATGTCTTATAGATAAAATATATATCACCCATGATTGGAATATCTTATAGATAAAATATAAATCGCCCTCACAAAATCAACACTTAAAAAGAAAATACTCACTTAAATTTTAAAAATTCTGGTAATAACTAATCCTTTCTTTGTCTTTTCCTTTTTTCTATATAGAAAAGAAAAAAGAAAAAAAAGAAAAAAAGACAGAATAAAGAATAATTACCATACAATTCATTTTACAAACTAGAAATAAATATAACTTATCTTTGACAAATTAAAAGACATATGAAAACCATTTACTATGTATCCACATTTACATAATACATAATTAAAAATAATTTCAATAAGTTAGAATCATAAGATATTCAACAAAATACTCTGAAATTTTTCACTTGAATTAAGGGCTTTAAAATCTCTTTGTAATCCATATTTTTTATGTTAGATAAAGTTATGATCTTCAAGTGTTCAATAGAGACATCACATATGATAGATCAAAATGTTCACAAAGTCAAACAACAAGAAAATAAGGTTAGTGAGTTGTTAGTTAATTCTATAAACAACTTATTGACAAAGGTGAGTAAGATATGTTCTTTCTTGTGAAGACTTAGAACCACTCATTTTTCATTATCTAAAAGTTAGTATTCAAATATAAAGTATTGCAAACATTCCACCACTATTTCAAAACCAAGTACAAATTATGGGATAGGATGTAGGTAGAATATGATTGTGAAATGTACAAATCTATAAATTAGAAAAAAATATTGCATATAATTATAAGTAAACATAAAGTCCTCCAAAATCATTAAGACCATCAAATATTAAATCAATTAATATTAACAAATTATTTTTATCATTATAGATATGTTTGATAATATTATAAAAAATCAATTTAGTAACTCGTAAATCTTAAGAAATTATCAAAATTAGGACCAAATATGTGCTCTAATCACCCAAAATTAAATCCACAAGATATAGAATGTAGAAATGTATTTGAATAGATAGTCCAACACTACAAAGGACCAAGTTTCAATTAAAGGTAGATAGTTGAAATACTCTTTCATTGTCCTAGTTGTTGTGCATTTTGCGCACATGCCTCGCTGAAAGCAGGGATCCCCTTTTTTGCTTTGTCCTCTTCGACTGCTTGTTCTCACTTCAAGGATTGGTCATATTTGGTACTTACTAGGTCTGTATAGGTTTACCCTTTAGGTGATGACTTCGCTCTACATTTGGATTCTGGGGTCATTTTCCTTGTCCATATAGTGATTTACTAACGGATTTAACTCATAATCTTTTAGCCTTGGCCTTTGCATGATGGTTTCCCTGGATACCAAGTTGATTTGTATTTAAAAGTATAAGTTTCATCATTTTGCAAAAAATCTGTGTGGGAATGTCGTTACGAAAATTATTTGTGAGTTCCCAGTGCATTGGCGCTAGAGTCTTCAGCTTCCGCATTGCTCCAGCCCACAAACCTCTGACTTCCACAGTCGTATTTTTTGCAATTCTAGGAAAGGGGAAAATCATCAAGTACTAAGCTTAGATGCCCTTCATATCCATTTCCCCACATGCTCAAACAAGTAAATCCCAAAAATACTAAGTGTCGAGGCCTTGAGGAAAATCATTTGTGGGTTTCCAGTGCATCAACGTCGGAGTCTCTGACCTCCGCATTGCTCCAGCCCGCAAACCTCCAACTTCCATAGTCGTATTTTTCATAATTCTAGAAATGGGTAAAATCATCAAGTATCGAACATTAAATGACTTTAATATCCATTTCCCCTAGGCTTAAAATTTCTAAAACTCAAAATGGCTAAGTTTTGACCTTCACGGAAAACCCTTTGCGGGTTTCCACTTGTAGATTTTTATTCCCCTGACACCGAACCCTTCGTCTTTCACATTGCCCGCAAGTCTCTGGCTTTCACATTGCTTTGGCCTATAGTGGTCCAATTCCCTCAAAGTGGAAATTACACTCACCGAAGTTGAACCCTCTAGCTTCCACATTGCTCTGGTCTACAAGTCTTCGGCTTCTACATTGCTCCGGTCTG
Organism: Sequoia sempervirens; assembly: GCA_007258455.2. Classification (NCBI taxonomy): domain Eukaryota; kingdom Viridiplantae; phylum Streptophyta; class Pinopsida; order Cupressales; family Cupressaceae; genus Sequoia; species Sequoia sempervirens. The sequence continues at coordinate 650,657,723 of VDFB02270651.1, read as the reverse complement.
CAAGTCTTCGGCTTCTACATTGCTCCGGCCCGTAGTGGTCCAATTCCCTCAAAAGTGGAAATTTCACTCATCGACGTCAAACCCTTCAGCTTCCATGTTTCTCTAGCCCGCAACATGATGGCTTTCGCATTGCTTTGGCTCACAAACCTTCAATCCCCTCAAAAGTGAAATCCCCTCAAAAGTCAATCTCTCGAAATGGAAAATTTCCCGAAATGGAAAAAAATTTGAAATGGAAATTTTCCAGAGATGGAAAATTTCCTAAAATGGTTTTTTTTTGAAAAATGAAAATTTCTTGATGGACTATAATTCAATAAATTTTAATATTTTAAATAAGGGAAATTTATCATTATGGAGGTTTGAATTATGATATTTTATGATAGGTGTTAAATTCAAGATGCTTGGAAGGATAAAGGATCAATTCATTAAAGGACCCCCACATGAAATTGTTCCATGTGTTGGAGGGAGATGTAATTTAATTAAATGGTCAATATGAACCTACATATGGATTTGTGCAAGGCTTTATTCACCAATAAGGAGATTTTAAACTGAAATTAAATGGCAAATATCAATATTTAATGCCAGATCTACCTAAGAATCCACACCCAGCCAGTTGGAAGGGTGATTTAAAGGGGACAACAAAGGAGGCTATTTTATTTCTCCAATAAGGAGTTGATCACTAAAACTGAGAAGGGGATAAATGTTTCTCCTTGGGCCAAATATGTAACTGAATTATTTGATTAGATGTAAAAGAGGCATGTGTTGGCATAACCTAATGTACACCAACTATTAATTATTGATGTAATTTGGGCCCTTGGATTAAATTAAATCTCGGTCATTGATCTGAAATGTAATGTCTATATAAGGCTAGTGCCTACTCATTTGTAAGAGAGGTAGAAATTGTAAAAGAGAATTCAACAGTTGGAGAATAGTAGGAAAGTAGGAGAGGAGGGAACTGGAAATTGTTAAGCAAATGCTAGAGAAATTAATATAGTTAGGTCATTAATTTGGTGAATTTTTGTGTTAAGATTGAAAGTGTTATAGTTTCTTGATCCTTATTCTCAAATGTTAATTTCAATTCTTTCATAATAATGTTGAAATGTTGAAGATGTTTTGATGAATCTGCTACTCATACCATCGGGGTTTTTTATTGTAAATCATAGTGCATGGTTAGTCTAAGCCAAATATCGCATTAAGTTCAATTGTGAATGCTTGTTCATGTCACGCCAGTAATTGGGTTTATGCATGAGTGTTCATGGTCTAAAAATCCTTCATTTTCCTTTAAAGATTGCATCATTTATGTGTAGTTGTAGGCTTGTCCTTGGTCAAGCAGAAATAGGTTTCATGGGGATTTTTCAGTCTACATCATTATCCATTGTTATGATTGATCTTAGGTGCTAGATTAGGATCTCTCTCAACCCTATATCTTTTGATCTTTCTTTGGATTAGTTTTACAATCGAAAGCATCACAACATTGTCACATTCAATGATAAAATCATTTTAGATCTTAGATCTAGAAATTACAGTAGAGGTTTGTATCCATTTTTAGATTTCACGAAACCCTCATTTGAGTTTGACGCTTTTGGCCTTGTTGAATTGTAAGGCCCCTTGTGATTATCAAAAAATCATATCAACAACTGAGTTGTTTCTATATTGTAAAGACCTGGAATTCAAAATCTTGGGGTTATTTTCTAAATTTTATCTAAAGAGAGTTACCTTTCAAGAGAGATAGAACACTTGTGTTTTATCTGTGTTGTGCAATGCTAAAAAACTCATCAACACTAGTGAATGTTTTTAAGTTCTCCCTTTCATATTTTTCAAGACATAATTATAATGAATTTTACTACTTTAATGCCTAATTTTAATCATATTATTTTATGTATTTTAATATTGATATATGAATTATATCATATCTCATTTTTACTATCTTTCTATTGACAACTTCTATTTTGAGAGAGTAGAAACTAAAATTAATATCAAAATTAGCATTTTTTGAACTTAAAGATGGTCTTCCTAAATACTAAATATTTTTTGTTTATCAAGTTAAGGCCTACAAATTATGTTAATTTTGTACATCTTAAACCTACATATTTAAATCATACTACCCAAATATACACATTTAGTCTCTTAGTCCTTTCTTGATAGAAAACTAAAACTTCAAGGGTAAATATAGCTCTCATATATCAAATTATGGAGGTAACCTCTTATGCATATCAATATATTATATTTTAAATGTGTCACCTCCTTGTTTTCATTTTTAAAAAAATCTTTGAGAGTTTGTAATTATATTTTAAGTTTTGCAATATTACTCAATCAATTTTTATTATTCTTTTAAAACTGTTAGCAATATTCTTTGTAATGTAAGTTTTTATTTTCTAAGTTGGTTTTGGTATATTAGTGTAGACACTTAAAATTGGTCATTGCACTTGGTCAATTTATCCTAATTCATCTTATCTCCAATTCCTATTTAATTAAATAATATTTTATTATTTAATTAGTATTTGTCTATCTCAATCTTCATCCTAAACCAATTCTTCCTATTACCCCTAAGTCCTAACTTAAGGAAAATAATTAATCTTAATTATTTATCTATTCCTTATCACCACCCCATCCCTTTCATCTAAAATATTAAACAAATATATTTTATTTATATATTTTTTATCCATGGCATGTCACATCCTCCATCATTTTCAATTAGCCTCCTAACCTTCACCTAATCCATCCCCTAAGAATGTGCACACACTTAATCCTTGATTAAGTGGGGTTAAATCCTTTCCATATCTACCCTCATCCACCTTATCCTATTTTCATATATTTTTCCTTTTTTAGAAAAGACCCCATATCCTTGAGGACATGGGTCTTGCTTCCTTAAGTGCCCAAAATGAATTTTAAATTCCCCACTTGTCCCTTTTGAGTGTAAGGGACAAGAGTTGCCTTTGTGGAAAATATTTCAAGGGTACCTCCATGTACCCTTGGTCCTCTCATCCCCTCTCATTGTGTTGCTTGACACCATCTCCTTGCTTGAGACATCTCAAACAATATTTGTTATTGATCCTCTTAGCCAATCCTATCCCCCCATCTATTTTCCTCAAAATATATTTATACCTCCAACACTTAGCCATTTTCATCACTCACATTTTCAAAAAAGTGTCATTATCATGAGCTCACATCAAATTCAATCAACTTGGTAAAATCTACACAACAAGGAGTCTAACATAGTTTATTCAATGTTAAATTTTATGCTTGTTTGGACTTTCATTGCCTTATCAAAGTGTTTGTTATAATTTATATTTGTTTGATTTTATTTGCTATTATCATCCACTTGAGCATATTTTCTTTCACACAATCAGACCATGTGACGTATTCTAGACGTCTTTAAAAATTAACACACTATTCTAGTTTAATGGGCAATCAACTCATTTCCATAAGGAATCAACTCATTTTGTTTAGAATATATAGGTTCTTTACAAATTAGTTATGGAACCAACTCATTTTACCTAGAACCTATCGGTCTGTATAGATTGATTCTGAACCCAATATCAAATTTAAAGCATGAGATTTTACAAAAAATAACCCTCCTTTAAATTATTTTGACCTCTGCAATCTTTGAATAAATATTTATTTGTAGTAGGTGAATTATTTTTACTTGTTACTTTTAAAATTTTATTTCTTATTGTAGACACGTAAAATATACTGATTGACATTGTGCATTTGATCCTGACTTACTAACATCGTTTCTTCCTGAATCCTCCCTCGGTCTAACCATTTAATCAAATCTCCTTATCTGATTAAATTCATCAATATTCATCTCTTAATTAAATAAATCATTTTATCTAATCAAGTAATCTATTTTGTTAATTAAATCAATCCATCTGATCTAATTATCCCTATTTAATTAAATAATCAATTTATTTGATTAAATCTCTAAATTCTATCCATTAAATTAAATAAATTAAAACCTTATTTGATTTAATCTAACACCATCTCTTTTAATTAAATAAATCAAAATCCTTATTTAATTAATCTCTTGTCATATTCCTCTTATTTGATTTAAATAAATCCATAAATTTGAGTCAAATAGGTCACATCATCTAACCTCTCTCATTAAATTAATTAATCCTTGATTAATTTAATCCCATCTCATGTCACATCCTCTAGATAATGCAAGTTGCACATGAAAATAGATTTAATTCATTTATTAAATCTCTATTTTCCTCACAAGGCATCTTTTGGAATATTCTCTCAATTTGAATTCAAAAATTCCAAATCAACATGTACATCCAACAAGGCAATAACTTCATCTTACATGTCCTTTGCCTTGAGCCAAGTAGCATTTATTTCATTTTCCCTTCCCTCTTGCATGTCATTTCAATAAATTTGAAATTCAAAATTATGCATTTATTAGCACAAACCCCAAATCTTGCACATCCTTCATCCATTCATAGTTTGACAAGTGGCATCATATCATTGGATGAATGTTAGTCCCACATTGCTCAAATTTGGACATTCATCTATTTTGGAATTCTATAAATAAAGAGCTCTTATCCTCATTTCATCATCCATAGTTTGAGCAAAGTTACCATGCCCAAATATCCATCAAGTTTCATCAATCATTCTTGAATCATAGCTAGGTTTTTGCAGATTTTGGCTTGGAGTTCCCATTCTTCACCAACAAAGTGGATCAACCATCTTCAACACTTCAAGCTTGCATCATAGGAATTGGGAAAGGGCCCATTTTCACATCAAATTGGCACCAATTCCCTCATGGGATCATGAGTTTGCACATCTAATTAGGATTTGATCTTTGTTTTATCATTTTCATTGTGTTCATTGTTATTTTCTTTCCTAGTTTGAAGTTGTAAATGGATTTCATGTGGAATCCTTGTTTTGGCTTGCAATCACTTATCTAACTCATTTATTCTTGTTGTTTTGTAGGTACCAAGGTTGGGGTTCACACATTTGGCGCTAGAAGGAGGGCTCATATCATTGTTTCTCATATTTTTCTAAAAATTCCGCGTTTTTGTTCATAGGAAATTTTAACGCTGGGAGCTCAACGTCGTTGTTTTGACGCCGCTGTCTCTTCAGTGTCGCTATATAGCACCGCGAGAGACTAAAAGTGCGACGCTGGACTCGTCCCACCAAGAAAATTTGAATTTTAAACTCCACCGCTGGGCTCGTTGACTCACAGACATTTTTTAAAATAACCAAACTGCGACACTGACAGAAAATTGCGATGCTGGGCGAAAAGTGCGATGTAGTTGAGCTCTCTGTCCCGACATAGAGTGACGCTAACTGGCAAGCGGCGCTCTGAGGGCACCGCTGGGAAATCAAACTGCGACGCAGTTACGAGTTGCGACATTGGGAGATAGTAAAAAGGGAAAATCTAATTTTAGCACGTGCTTTTGATTTATGATTAATGTATCTTTTGTTTTCTGCTTTTTTAATTTCTGTGTTTTTCCATAATCTAATTTTTTTTCTCCTTTGTAGCTTGGAAATCGAAAACAAAGGAAGGAGGAACATGAGGACAATCTCTTACGAAATCAAAGTGTTCTTAAACACTTTAGTGTTTGTTTAACACTTCTTTAAGAATTTGTTATCTTTTCCTCCTTAGGATACTAATTTTCGTTTGGGCTTAAAAAGAATTTTTTCAATTTCTTCTTGCAAGGGCTAAAACTAACTTTAGGACCACAACACACTATATTTTGTTTATTGGGTTAACAATTGAACAAATGTCTTTCACTTTGTCATTTGGTGCTTAAAATGAACTCACATTTTTTCCTTGAAGATTTAAAAAGAACAAGTGTGACTTTGTTTCTTTGTGAAAGCTTACTTAAACTAAAGCCATTGAAAAAGGACGTATGCGCTTCTCTCGCACTTTATAGCGATCTTGAGAATCAAAAGGCCTTTTTCATGACTTTATGTGAGACAAAGCAATCACCTCCACACTTCGATTTGGGTTTAAAATTGAACATCTTGTGCGAGTGTGAGTGGGGGGGTATTATTGCGTATATTCTCTTTCCTTGTTGCCAACAAGGATTGATCGAGTTACGAATATTGTTCTTCATTCACTTTTGTTTATCCTAGAGGGCCTACCTTGGGGAAAAAGTACTCACCCAAGGGAACGACTCAACCAGTAACACTCTAAAGCCAAGGGTATTTCCAACGATATATAAATGTGGGTATTGGAGTAAACGCCAATATCACGCGGTTGATTCCGACAAGATGGATCCGAAAGGGGACTCTTGTCATATGGGTCAATCTCCATGAACGGAAAATCCTTACTAAAACCCATGTGCTAGAATTTTCCAAAATCCTTTAATCTATTTGTTGGTGCAAGAACGGTCGTTCTGAAGCCACCCCACACTTTTACGTCTTCTAGTAGAAATGGAAAACATGCCATGGGAGTTTCATGGGTTTTGATGCTTGGCTGCCCCGTATAAGTGAGTGTCGTGGAGGGGAGCCAGTGGGGTCAAGCATCTAACCATTCGCTAAAGATAAGCGTAGCTAGACTTGTCCAAGTGGGAATCCAACAAATATTGTCTTACACATCCATAGGATTGTACTTATTCTTGGGTCACAAAATGAATTGCTTGATCGAAAACACCATGGAAACAAACACTTGAACCTCATCCAAAATTCAAACCCTTTTGAAGACAAATACAATTGACTCAATCCATATGTTATTGCTCTCCCTTGGGATTCACATCCTTAGAGGTTTCTAAACATTGGATTATATCTCGATTTGTCTCCTTAAGTAAACAATAGGAAAACCCTTGCCTTAAGTTCATTGAATTTCCACATAACATATCTTGTGGGGTTTGAAGAAATTAAGACATTGGACATCTTAGTTTGAAAACCTAATTGAAGAAAGTGTTTTTGGTAAAATAAAGACATTAAGCAAAGCTAAGCAAAATGAACTTTCATGTGTTGAAGACTCACAATCCCAAAGCAAAAAAAATCATTGGTTGAAAATCCGAAAATGAATGTTCAAATGAAATCATTTCTCGGTTACAAAGGTCTTTAGGAAGCATTTGCATGCTCTTCAATACCTAGGTCTAGGAAAACAAAGTGTTATTTTTAGGTTCATCTTAGGATCAAAATAAATCAAAATCTTTTTCATCCATCCTCCAAAACATCAAAACAATATCATCTCACAATCACTTTTTGGAAAATCTTGAAATCATCCTTAAATACTAGGATTTTTAGCAAATTCAAAAATCATCAAAATCATTGAGACTAAATCCTTGAAAACATTATCAAAAACACCTTTGGCTAGGTATATGTAGATGCATCCTTTTGCATATGCTTAGTCCAAGTTATCAAAACCATCTTGTCTAGCTTAGTATATGTAGATGAATCCTTCTTCATATACTTAGTGAAACGATCATCTTGTTTGAATAGGTGTAGGTAGATGCATCCTTCTCCTCGCACATATTCAAATCATCATCCATTGAACAAAGCTATCCCTTAGATCATCATCCAACATCTTAGGGTCTTTTTATTCAAAATCAAGAGCAAAATTAAAATCAAAATCAAGGACAAAATCCCAAATCCAAAGGAACAAATCAAAAATCAAAGCCTAGTATCTCATTCAAGATTAATCAAGAGCCAAAACATTTGTATCATCCATCCTTAACATCATCATCATATCTTCACCTTTGATCATCAAGGCATCCTAAAAACTTTCTACTTTGAGCATAAAATAAAGATCGATCCAAAGAATCAAAAGATTCATTTCCCATATTCTCGAAGATTGATCCTTTTTTATGGTTCTAACTAGATCTCAATACAAGAAGAGTATGGAAGCCAACAAAGAAACACCCGCTTCAAGCGATCTTAGCCAAACGAACGCAGAAATGAATCCCGTCGAATCAAGTAATCCGTTCACCCTCTCATCATCGCAAAATCCGCAAGAAGAAAACCAAGGAGAGGACCTTACTTTTGGAATGTCTCGCAAGGAAATGACTGAAATGCTCCAAAATCCGGACAACCATAGAATCATCAACATCATGATGAGGCTTAACCCTTCATTATACATGCTTGAGCTAGCAAAACAAGGGGCCAAGTTACCTTCGGATTTTGATGTAAGCACTATAGTGGAGACATCTTTTCCTCCAATCTCATCCACCATCCCCATTTCATCTACACCCCCATCTCAAAACATCATGCAAAACATTCCACAAATCACAACATCGTTTGCTCCAACCCAAGCCAATGTTAATAAGGGAAGTGCATTTCTCAATGCAATTCAAACACACCCCCTTGTTAATAATCAAAATTTGGATGCAAACACCACCTTGGAACAAAACGTACCCCAAAACCCATTACACAAAAATTCTCCTCTCACATTCCATCATGATCCATCATCATCATTTTTTCACGCAACACCTCAAACACCTCTTCTCACAAATTCACAAGAAGAGGGAGATATGTTCGGACCAGGGAGCATATTCGACACCACGAATTCTCGCAACAACTCACACCCCTTACATTTCCACCACTTCCACCATTTCCATCATCATCCACATCACTCCTTGGTTTAGGGCTTCCCCCTCTACCAAATATCAATCAAACCACTATCCCAAATATCAATCAAAGCATTACGCCAAATGCTCAAAATTTTTTGTTGATATCGCAACAACAGATGACAAAAACACAAGCAATTGAATCATCATCAAACACCCCCTTAACATCACAAAGCATGGTCTCCCAAGGACCAACCATATCAATAGCACCATCCATCACGCAAAACACCAACACCACCTTCACAAACACCATTCCAAATCCATCACCACCCCCACCACCACCAACTTCCACCACATCAAGCCAATATGACGTGGCATTGCAAGCTGCTTTCCAACGAGGATACCAACAAGTTCAAAAACAAAAAGCTGAACAACTAACTGCTCAGCAAGCTGCTTAGGTCGCGCAAGCCACCCAAATAGCACAAGCTGCATTACAAGCACAACAAGCCCAAGCATTATTACAACAACAACAAGAAGCCGCCCAAGCATTACAAGCATTGCAAGCACAAAAGAGTGCTCAAGCACAAATTTTATTGCAACAACAAGCCACACAAGCGCAAGCTCAATATTAGGCACAACAAGCCCAATATCAAGCACAAATTCTTGCACAAAAATAAGCAGCGCAATTGCAAGCATATCAGCAAGCAATCAAGCAATACCAAGAGCAGCAAGAAGTAGCAGAATTGGTAGCCCAACAACAAGCATTGTTGGAACAACAACAAGCACAAGATCAAGTGTTGTTGGAACAACAAGTGCAACAATAAGCACAAATCTTAGCGCAGCAACAACAAGATCAAAAACAAGCGTTGTTCATACAAAAGAAGATGGAAGCCTACTTTGCTCGCTAGAACATACAAATACCATCGAACAATGCACCAACCAACCCACCCATCCAACCCACGATTGAAACACCTCAAAACACTTTCATCCCACCCCCTGATCCCCAAAATGATGTGATGACACAACTCAGGTTAATCTCGCAACAAGTGCTCGACCTTCAATCAGGTCGAGCAACCAAAACACCAAGCAACTTGTGTCCCTATCCATTTGATAGGAGCTTAATAATGAAACCATTCCCCAAGGGATTTGAAATCCCCAAATTTGACAAATATCAAGGGATGGGAAACCCTGAAGATCACATCAGGGAATTCCAAGTTCATTGCATGGAGGTTGCATATGACGATACTTATCTAATGCGGCTATTTCCTAGGAGCTTGGTGGGCCACGCTATAGAATGGTTCTCTCGCTTATCTTCAGGCATTAGAATATTCCAAGAAATTAGGAACACATTCATTAAAAATTATGCATGCAACATTCCAATGGATGTTAGTCTTGAAGAACTCTGCGCTTTAAAACATGGAAAGGGTGAGTCATTTGCCTCATTCCTACAATGATGGCGATCCAAGGCCAATTGGAGCAAGTGGACCATGCCAGAAGAACAACAAGTTTGCACCATCATAGCCAATCTTGAAGGTCACTTGGCATTTCATCTCAAGGTTCAGGGAATCACCACATATGATTAGTTGATCCCCAAGGTGCTTAGGATCGAAAGAGCCCTTGTGACTCAACCCGCGGAATCAACATCATACCACGAACAACAAAAAAACTGCCTACCATCCAATTACAATGATAAACCTCATACATGGGCAAGAAACAAAAACATTACTAATGATGGTGTCGTCAATGCCAAGGTGGTCATTAGTGCCCCACGTCAATGTACGCCCGCACCGCAAATCCAAATTCAACACCAAAACCACCATCACACAACACACCAACCCAACAACAATCCAACCATCAATAATCTCAATGACCAAAGGGGACCACCCCAACACAAAAGTTATCCAAAACAAAAGTATACCATTTTGGGAGAACCCCTTGAGGACATAATGAAAAAGTTGATCGATGAAAAACTCATCAAGCCTCCTACATTTGAGAATTACCAAGAACCCGATGTCAAACCTCCTTGGTATAACGAGAATCAACTCTGCGAATTCCATAAAATCAAAGGTCACACCACAAATAGTTGCATGAGACTCAAAAACATCATCCAAGATCTCATCGATAAGAAAATCATAAACGTGGAACAACCTACGAGAAATTAGGATCTTAAGATATATATGAATCCGATGCCAAATCATGGTAACAAAGGGAATAAAAATGATAAAGGGAAGGGCACCCAATCAAACGTAAATCATGTGTATGAAATAGTCGTTGCCTCCCTAAATGAGGACTGCATGGTCATCACCATCAAGGGCGCCCATTCTGAAGATTGTGGAGTCACCACAAGAGGCGGCAAAGTAACCATCACAGGCTCATCCCAACCAAACAGAGCTACTTCGTCTAGATCCGTTCCTAATGGTTACAATATCCTAGATCAACTTAAGAGAACGCCAGCACACATCTCCATCATGGAGTTAAAAATATCATCAGCTCATAAGAAGATCCTTGAGGAAGCATTAGCCTCATCCATTGTCCCCACAGATCTTGATACGGAGCAATTCCAAGCTATGGTCAGAAATATCATAACACCTAATCTTCCTACATTTTATGACAAAGATTTCCCCACCCAACCATCTCACAACCGTGCACTTCACTTGGAAGCCATTGTACACAAGAGAAAAATCAAAAGGGTCTTGGTGGATGGAGGTGCGGGCTTGAACATATGTTCCCTAAGCCTCATCAAGTAGTTGAAAATATCAGAAGATTCCATCGACAAAGGAAAGGGCATCACGATAAGAGCATATGATGACCAAGAAAGAGTGTCTCAGGGCACAATCAAACTCCCTATTCAAGTAGGGCCGACTCTCATGGAAACCACTTGTCAGGTCTTGGACCTTGATTTTCCGTATAATATCTTCCTAGGACGTCCATGGATCCATGCGATGAAAGCTGTAGCATCAACCTTCCACCAATGTGTGAAATTTACACATAATGGACAAGAGGTTACTGTCCATGGAGATCCCGAACCTTTCTCATATTGCAAAAATCTTGAAGCAAAGTATTACAAAATCCCCCAAGTGCCAAAAAATGATGAGGGCCCATCCACACCATACATCGACCCCGCCACTCTCGTGTCCACTTCTGCGATAGAGACACCCGCCATTCCCACCATCCCCACCATCTACAACATCAAGCTCATCATCCAGGAGGACGGTTGTGGAAGCTACAAGCTCCCTAACAATTTGTGATAGGAGAGTTACCACAATCTCCTAGATCACGCGAACGTCCACAAGAGAACCAAGCCTCCACATCACAAACGTTTACTGAAGACTATCCCAAATTTACAAGATGGGGAGACCTTGGCCAGAAGGTTATTGAGGTGGATCCATCACACATGTTATATCAAGATGAAAGACTAGCAGCTAATTTACCAATGGATGAGACAAGAAAGGGCCTACAAATGATGCTCGCAATGGGCTACGATAGAAATCATAGACTGGGACAAAACGACAATGGGCTCATAATACCTATCATGCCAGAGACGCGACCCATAAAAAATCTTGGCCTTGGATGTACCCCTCCGAGTATAACCATACGTGGCCGAAGTCCTCCGGTTAGAAGGCTTAATATTTCTCCTCAGCCAATACTAGTAGAAGTACGCTCACCAATATCCATAGGTAGAGACATACATAACTTTATAACTGAGGCCTATATTAGTAACGATGAGGAGGATACCATGACCAATCTACCTAAGTTATTTGAGGACACCACCCTGTGTATGATTAGCACCCTCTCCTTTGAACCGGAACAACAAAATCATGAGATCCGTTTAGTATACCCCCAACTGATCGACTATGACCAATGAGGACCACCGGTTCTAGATACATTCGAAAATGATGAGGCACTCTCAGAATTCATGGGATTGCGGGATAACATTCTAGAAGGGGATCACAAAGAAGGGTTTATAATGGAGTTGGACACACATGCCTATTATGGGGAAATGATTGAATCCTTCAGCCGCAAAAGTGAGAAACTAAGAATCATATCTAAGTCCTTGAGTGAAAACCACATTGTAGCACTCTCTGACAAGAAAAAAGTAAAAAGAAAGGACATATCCAATGGTGAAAACCTCTCTGAGGCACCCGAGGATGAAGGATTCAATCTTCCTTTAAGAGCTATTCATCAGGAGAAGTCAGCAGTCTTGGCCAAAAAATGCAATCCTGTCAACCTAGGAACAGAGGAGACCCCATATCACATTCTATGCGGAATCACTACTTTCAGAAGAGCAAGAACTCCTAGTGGCATTCCTAAAGGAAAGGAAAATCAACTTCGCATGGAGTTATGCTGACATGCCAGGGCTTGATCTAGAGACTGTGGTTCATCATTTAGCGATGTATCCAGAAGCAAAGCCGGTCAAACAAAAGCTTTGAAAAATGCATCCTCAAATCGCCTTATTGGTCAAAATGGAGCTCAAAAAGTTGTTAGATGCAGGATTTATTCGACCAATCGATTATCCAGAATAGGTGTCAAATTTGGTACCTGTTTCAAAACCTGATGGAGCCATTAGAATCTGTACAGACTTCATAGATTTGAACAAAGCATGTCCGAAGGATGATTTCTCACTTCCCAACATCGACATGATAGTAGACATGACAATAGGACATGAGATGCTATCACTAATGGACGGATTTTTAGGATACAACCAGATCATGATAGCAAAAGAAGATCAACATAAGATGACTTTCACTTGTCCATGGGGGACCTATTGCTGGAACATGATGCCATTCAGCCTAAAGAATGCAGGAGCAACCTATCCAAGGGCCATGGCATTGATATTCCATGACATGATTCATAAAACAGTCGAAGACTATGTCGATGACATTCTCACTAAGTCAAGAAAAATACAAGATCATATAGCAACCCTACGTGCTATCTTCGACAGACTGGAGGAATAAAAAGTCAGACTAAATCCCAAGAAGTGTGTCTTTGGCATACAATCAGGTAAATTGCTAGGATACATAGTGTCCATGAGGGGTATCGAGGTGGATCTGACAAAGGTGAAAGCAATCCTCGAGATGGAGGCACCAAAAAAATTAAAACAACTGAGAGGCCTCCAAGGTCACCTTCAATCCATCCGACGATTCATAGCACAACTGGCAGACAAGAAGAACCCATATTCTCACCTACTCCACAAGGGGGTAGCATACAAATGGGATACAAAGTGTGAAGAGGTATTTAACAAAATCAAGGAATATTTATTGACACCACCAGTCTTAATGCCACCCATCCCAAGAAAGCCATTGATCTTATATGTATCAGCAATAGCAGCAGCCCTCGGAGCTCTCCTAGCTCAGCATGATGAAAACAGAACGGAGAGGGCTATCTACTATATCAGCAAGACAATTGTTGATCATGAGTTAAACTACTCATTCATCAAAAAAGCATGCCTCGCAGTAGTGTTTGAATCTCAAAAATTCAGACATTACATGTTGGCACATAAGATAAAGCTCATTGCCAAAATTGACCCCCTCAAGTATCTATTATCAAAGGAAATGCTCACAGGAAGAATGAAAAAATGGGTGATGATATTGTCAGAGTATGACATCGAGTATGTAGAGCGGAAAGCCATTAAGGGCCAAGTTATTGCAGATCAACTAGCAGAAGCACCTATTTATTCTGAGAATCCTCTTGTCTCAGAGTTTCCAAATGAATCCATCTTTAACCTCAATGTAGCCAACCACTGGAAACTATACTTCGATGGCTCAAACACACAACACGGATCAGGAGCTGGTATCTTCTTCATCACCCCACAAGGGGATTGCATACCAAAGTCATACAAATTAGCATTTCCTTGCACTAATAATATTGCAAAATACGAGGCCTTAACCATAGGTCTCAGGATAGCAGTGCAATGGAACATCATAGCTCTCAAAGTGTATGGAGACTCTCAGTTGATCATAAATCAAGTCAATAATGAATATCAGACCAAGGATGACAAGATCACTCCATACAAGAAATTGGTGGAGACTCTCAAGGAATCTTTTATAGAAATAACATTTGAGCAAATTCCTAGAACCAACAATAGAGCAGCAGACGCCATGGCAACAATTAGGTCCCTATTGGACATCCCTCACAATGTTCCAAAATATGAATTCCTGATCGAGCAGCTTCTCGTTCCCTCATTCGAGGTACCAGAATCGAAATATCTATGTGAAATCGTTGGTCCTGGCGATCCTTGGTATCATGACATCTACACATACCTTCTCATAGGAGTTGTACCCGCTGACCTACCATCAAACCTAAAATGAACCTTTGTTAAAAATGAATCTAGATTTGTCATCTTAGGTGATACCCTATACCATAGAAGCATAGAAGGTACCTTACTACATTGTTTAAATGCTGAGGAGGCATTAACCGCTCTAACCGAAGTTCACAACGGTATCTGTGGTTCACACTCAAGTGGAATAACCATAGCCAAGAAACTGCTGAGGATGGGGTATTATTGGCCCACAATGGAAAGAGAAGCACACGATCATGCCAGAAAGTGTCTACAATGTTAGCAGCATGGGGACCTCATCCATGCACCAGCTGAAGAGCTTCATCCTATTATCACACCATGGCCCTTTTCGCAGTGGGGACTCGATCTCATTGGGAAAATCACACCCATCTCATCCAATGGCCACAAATTCATCATAACTGCAACTGAATACTTCACAAAGTGGGTGGAGGCCATACCCATGACGTATATAACTAGGAAGCATATCTCAAAATTCATCTTGAACTATCTCATCTGTCGTTACGATGTCCCACAAGATATTATCTCAGATAATGGGACACCATTCAAGAACCAGGAGGTTCGCGACTTGTGCGAGAAATTCAAAATCCAACATCGCTTCTCCACCCCGTACTATCCCCAAGGCAATGGCCAAGCAGAAGCTACAAATAAAACCATTTTGAAAATCCTCAAGAAAACAGTCAATGACGCAAGTTGTGATTGGCACCTGCAGCTTAATCCCGCCCTCTGGGCCTATCGAACCAGCATCTGCACACCCACTGGCGCTACCCCTTCTCCTTGGTATACATATCAGAAGCGGTACTCCTCATTGAGATCGAGCTCCCATCCCTCAGGATATCACTGCAAAACCTCATCACGGATGAAGAGTACCGGTTATCAAGGCTAAATGAGCTAGAGCTACTGGATGAGAGACATATCGATGCTTTGAATCATTTGCAAGTCTATCAGAATAGACTCAAAAGGAGCTACAATAAGAAAATCAGAAGCAGGACGTTCCAATTCGGAGAAATGGTCTTAAAAGAAAATTAGAAAAATATCCCAAACCCAAGCAACAAAGGAAAGTTCGAACCCAATTGGTTGGGACCGTTCGTCATAACAGCAAGTTACAAATCAAGGGCATATCAACTATCAACACCTGAAGGGGAACTCTGTAGGAGCCCATGAATAGCTCTCACCTCAAAAAAGTTTTATGCCTAAATCTTTCAAGGTATAGAACCAAAAAATCCAAAAAAATTAGAAAAAGGATAAAAAATAGTAAAGAGAAAAAAATTGTCCTATAGTGAAAACTACTTTGGTAGCACTTTGGACAAGTACCTTGGTGAAAACCTGGAAAATAGGCGCCTTGTGTAAATAAGCACTTTCCATCCACCAAGATCTTTACAGCTTGTTCTGCATCATCCATCCATTTCACTTCCACCATCCATCGCATTCAGGTCTCCATCCATCACTCATCCACTCGCATCTGCATCATAGCTTGGTCCTGTTTTCGTATTATGATCCCTCCTAGTACTACTTAGCTCATCCTCAAGGTCAGTTTGTCCTGCCTTTATCAGAGTAGTCTATTGCATCATGCTGGGGGCATGTTCTCATTGGATCGGATTCGTGTATGATCTTAAAATCATCAAATTAGAAAATCCAAAAACATCAAAAAACTAGAAAATCCAAAAACATTCAAACATCATCAAAATCCAAAAACAGGTCAAAAAGTCAGTCAAAAAGTCAAAAACAAGGTTGTCTTGTTGAACTACGTCATCTCTGAGCTTGAACGTAGGCAAGGTTGATCTTTGATCATCCCCCGAGACATTTAGGTCAATCCTTTAAGACTCCATCATAATAAACAAACGCCTCATCATGTATATCATCATCGATAAATCTATCAAGTCGTTAGTCGAACTACGTGGTCTCTGCATGTATAGTGTAGGCAAGGCTAATTTGTTGATCAGCTCCCGAGACCCCTAGGATAGGTCTTTAGGATTAGTCTCTTGGTCAAAATCTCAGAAAATCCCAAAAACATTGGAAAATTAAAAAATCAAAACATTGGCAAAAATCTTGAAAATACCAAAAACAGCCTCAAAACATTGCAAAACATCAAAAACATCCAAATATTTGAAAAAATCCATCTATCTCATCTCACTTGCACCCGCAATAAACACCATCCATAATAAACTGATCGTCACCCTTAAACTTTGGTGAAATAGTTAGAAACAAGTCTAGCAGATTAAAAAACCAGAACTCCAAACGTCAAGTCTTAAGTCTAGGTCAGTGCGTAAGCAAGTTGGTCATCTCTTCGTATTGGTAACTCATCGTCCATTTGGTCCCATATCAATCATCCCTTAGAACACTTTGGATAAACGAAATGGCATGCTTCCATCCACGAACATGTCCTAGGATGAATCCTTCCTACAATGGGCATTATCTTTTGGCAATAAGTTTCGGTTATCATCCTTAGAAAACACATCCTCTTTCCGTTAGCGGTATTGAAGAGCATCAGTTTGTTTGTTTACTTGGTATTTATCTTGTGACTTATCTTATTTGTGCTCATTCCAAGGACATCTTGATGATATCCCAAAACAGAGGATTTAGAGAAATAGGAATGGGGCAAAGATCATTATCTTTTGTCTGCTATGTTTGTTGGACGTTCTTGTAATATAACCTCGGAGAATAGTTACTTTGTTAGGTATGTATGGAAGAGGTCTAGGGCAACTTGTTGACTATTGCATGGATAGGTTTACCTTTTCGTGTTTTGGTTCAAGGTGTCTGAAACTTCTAAAGTGCATCCTAGCAAGGTTTCTGTATGTCAGGTGTGAACAAGAATGCTCCTATCTGCTTGTCAAGTCAAATTTCATCTCACTTGGTACAACGCCATCCTAGTTTTCTATACCTTGATGCATCGTATCTAGGTGTGTTATCAAACATAAGAAAATTTGGCCCTTTGAAAATCCCAATTCCTCGGAAAGTAATCATCATCATCATTTGCATTTGCATCATCTTGTGTCTTGTTGAAATGACTTATTCTTTTCTTACTAACCACACTAACAAGGTACTATGACAATTGATCATTATCACCATCATCGTCATCGATCCTGCATCCAAAATCAATAGCATAGCACATAAACATATCATATAGGAAACATACACATTGCATAAACGTATCATATAGGAAACATACGCATTGCATTTTAATCATCATATAAACAAGTTATCATAAACAATCTTCATAGATAGATGCATCCATGACATTGCATTTCATCCATTACATTGCATCATGTGGCATTATATTAATTATTGCATAACACTCATTTACATTTCACAACCATTTCATATTACCATTTATCATATAAATCATCGCATAGCATCTATAAGTATTTAATTCATTAGGCATACATACTTGCATAACATCATAACATCATCTCACCACTTTATGTCCACATTACATTACACAACAACATATCACTTTGCATTAACATATCATTGCATCACATACATCATCATTTATTATGTTTAGGATAATAATGTTTGTTATTCTAAGCATCGTAAATAAACCATCTCATTTGCATCATATCACGACCATCACATTTCATATTTCATTATCCATATCATCTCATAAATAACATCATATAACATTCATTGCATAAAACATTCCACATAGGCATACACATATAAAATTCATTACAAATAATTCATATATGCATACATTCATTAACATTTCATAAGCACAATTTATATATCATTTCGCATGTGCACAAAGGATCATATCATTTCACATATCGGACCATCGCATTTGTATTATCATAAATGGACCATCACATTTACATAATATAGATCTGTTAGTCATAATCATAACACATGTATCATCATCATAAATAAATGCATCCATAAAGACATCACTGCAAAATCATATAGAAATAAACCATCCATGCATAAAGGAGAACACATGGCATCACGTCAAAATTGGCTCATATATATCATCAATAATGTCACTGTCATAGTACAAAGAATAAACTGGATCACTGTACATGTGTCAATCAGTACAAAATGTCCATCAGGCTATCAAAAATCACAAAAGGCATCACAACATCTTGATCAAGCTCGATCCCTGTGAATGCTACCCTCGCCCCTGTCACCATGACCCTCTGCTGGTATGTGGCTGGCCCACTCTGAATACTCTGGGACCCACTCTACTCTAGGTACAACCTCATGATAAGACCGTCGGTAGTACTCTACCTCTCGGATGGAATCCCTGTAAGATCGCACTGACACTGTACCCTGGGAGGAGGAGGCTTTCATGCTCTCTATCTGTTGCCTTCGGCCTAGCTCTATGGCCGCCTAAAGCTCTGCAGCCTGTCTCTACTGCACGGCCTGATCTCTCTCTGCCCTGAGCTGCTCTCTCTCAGCCCTCGCCAGGTCTCTCTCCGCTGTCACCACCTGAACCTGGCCCTGCAGCTGCAAAATCAAGGTGTCCAGTGCGTCTGCCTATCTTGCTAGTTGTACCCATGGCTGCACGTGAGGCTGATCCTCACCCTCAGCTCATGGTGGTGGGACTGGCGACTCCTGTTGTTGATCCTGCATGTGTACATCTTCGTGACCTGGCGGGACTGGGGGTACAACTGGTGGATCCTGTCGAATATCAACCCTATGTCCTCGCCCTCTTCCTCCCCCTCTACCCCTGACTTTGCATGCATCTGGGTCTTCACCTAGAATGTTTAGCCGAAGTGGAGGTTGGAACCAGTCTCTACAGGCCTAAGTGGTGCATGGATCTGCTAGGCCCTGATCATAAGCCCATGGTCAGGCTACCAGCTATTTAAAACTGTCTACTACCTCTGAGGCGAGAATATACCGCCCCCATGCGACCTATGTCATGGTGCGGGCAAAGACGACTACGTAGGCGTCATCTAGCCAATCCTGTGGCTCCTCAAACTGACGTTGCATGCGCCTAGGCAGATATCTCTCAATCATCGTGTCCTCCCGCCCCTACATATATCGGTCCTGGCGGCAATAAAAGAGTTGATCGACATCGTCGGCCCATCCAGGCTGACCAAGGTATGGATGCCAAGTGAAAACTAGCATCTCATCCAAAACCCTCCTCCAGCAAGGGATCTCGTGCTCCCCGGTATGGGTGAATGACACACCACCTCTGTATCGTGCCACAAGGGGATCATCTACCCCCATTGAAACTCGAATGACATGTGGACATAGCACAGAAATGTGCTCCCATGCTCAGATGTGAAGTAAAGTCACTCCAGCCCCCAGCACTCTGTCGTCCATGTAAACATACTCATGGAGGTCTCTGTAAAGTGAAGCAAGAAGGACAGACCCCCACGCAAAACTAGTCAGCCTGTCTCGGACCATCCACTCCCAACATGATCCCCAGCCAGGACTGAAGTATCTCCCTCACCTGTCAGGGGCAACAAGCCCCAAAATGATAGCAGCAACCACCCAGCGGTAAGGAGGTGCCAAGATCCGGTGGTGCTCAAGCTCTATCTTCCCCTCGCAGAAAATAATCTCATATGTGGCAAGGACTCAGAAGCAAGCCTCGTGTCCCTCATCCATATCAAAGATCGCCCGCCAACCATGAACATGAAATCGTAGAATTCGCCAAACGTCCTCTAGAGTGATAGTGGCCTCACCAGTAGGAAGATGGAATGATGACGTCTCGCCGTGCCATCTCTCCGCCAATGCTGGCAGCATCCCTAAGTGAGTGTGGATCGGCGCCGCATACGCAATATGCCACAAACCCGCAATCTGAAGTCGGTCCTGGTCCCAATCGCTTAGGTCCCTCAGGTAGCCAGCCAGGTCCCTTGACCTGTGCTCTTGGGAGTAAAGCTCCCTTGCCCCGTCCTGCATCAAGGAAGGTCATCATGTTAAATTTTTTGAAAAATTCTTTATCGAGCGTTCAAAAAACCTCCCCAGTGGTGCAACTCGTGATGGCGTCGCATTTTGATTTAAATCAAACTCCGACTCTAGGGCTGAAAAGAGCCAAATAGCACCACTGCGGTGCAGTTTCCCTCATAGCGGCGCACTTTGGACAAAATGGGCAATGCCACGTCGCACTTTGTAAATCCAACCGTCAACCTCGAGCTCAGCGTCGAAGTTTCTAAACTCCAAACTGCACTGCGACGGCGCTATTCAGCACCGAGTGGCGCAGTTTGTCTTCTGAGCGGCACCATATACTGCTGCTGCTGACAGACCGACTCTCTAAAGCATTAAATGAAAGACGAAGCGTGGGTAAGGGTCACATACCGGTGCCCCGATGCCAGGTGGCCGTTGGTACGTCCGAACTCGATCTGAAATATGCAGGGGAAGCTGTCATTGTGCCATATCGTTAGGAGGTCTGAGCCCAAATCTCGAGGTCACTATTGGAGGTGTTTGAAAATGACTTGAAAGTGACCCCTTAGGCCCCATTGAAGCATGAAAATTAGGGCTTTTTCACCGAAATTGCCTATCCTGGTAGGGTTTTCGACCCCCGAACCACTTTTTGTCTGGTTGAGGCTTGTTTTTCATCATTTTATTGCGTTTAGACACATTTTTGGCCTCCTGGAGCCTTTTCTGACCTGTTGGGTACTTTGCCCTCTTTTTTTGTGAGATCACCCAAAAAATTAAAAAATTTCGTCCGATCTCTCGAGGGGGCATTATAATGGCATGTTTTCCCTCACCATGCAACAATGGGGCAAGTTTTTAAGTATCAAAATTTTTTGGCTTTGATCGAGATCGTTTATTCTTTGAACCAATGCAACGAGTGCATCGCTTCAAAGAGGGGCAAAATGTAGACACGTAAAATATACTGATTGACATTGTGCATTTGATCCTAACTTACTAACATCGTTTCTTCCTGAATCCTCCCTCAGTCTAACCATTTAATTAAATCTCCTTATCTGATTAAATTCATCAATATTCATCTCTTAATTAAATAAATCATTTTATCTAATCAAGTAATCTCTTTTGTTAATTAAATCAATCCATCTGATCTAATTATCCCTATTTAATTAAATAATCAATTTATTTGATTAAATCTCTAAATTCTATCCATCAAATTAAATAAATTAAAGCCTTATTTGATTTAATTTAACACCATCTCTTTTAATTAAATAAATCAAAATCCTTATTTAATTAATCTCTTATCATATTCCTCTTATTTGATTTAAATAAATCCATAAATTTGAGTCAAATAGGTCACATCATCTAACCTCTCTCATTAAATTAATTAATCTTTGATTAATTTAATCCCATCTCATGTCACATCCTCTAGATAATGCAAGTTGCACATGAAAATAGATTTAATTCATTTATTAAATCTCTATTTTCCTCACAAGGCATCTTTTGGAATATTCTCTCAATTTGAATTCAAAAATTCCAAGTCAACATGTACATCCAACAAGGCAATAACTTCATCTTACATGTCCTTTGCCTTGAGCCAAGTGGCATTTATTGCATTTTCCCTTCCCTCTTGCATGTCATTTCAATAAATTTGAAATTCAAAATTATGCATTTATTAGCACAAACCCCAAATCTTGCACATCCTTCATCCATTCATAGCTTGACAAGTGGCATCATATCATTGGATGAATGTTAGTCCCACATTGCTCAAATTTGGACATTCATCTATTTTGGAATTCTATAAATAAAGAGCTCTTATCCTCATTTCATCATCCATAGTTTGAGCAAAGTTACCATGCCCAAATATCCATCAAGTTTCATCAATCATTCTTGAATCTAGCTAGGTTTTTGCAGATTTTGGCTTGGAGTTCTCATTCTTCACCAACAAAGTGGATCAACCATCTTCAACACTTCAAGCTTGCATCATAGGAATTGGGAAAGGGCCCATTTTCACATCAAATTGGCACCAATTTCCCCATGGGATCATGAGTTTGCACATCTAATTAGGATTTGATCTTTGTTTTATCATTTTCATTGTGTTCTTTGTTATTTTCTTTCCTAATTTGAAGTTGTAAATGGATTTCATGTGGGATCCTTGTTTTGGCTTGCAATCACTTGTCTAACTCGTTTATTCTTGTTGTTTTGCAGGTACCAAGGTTGGGGTTCACACACTTATATAATTTTTCTAAAGTAAGAAAATAGAGAGGATCTTAGCTATTTTGTTGAGTTGAAGTTGCAATTTGAAGAGGAAATTATAGTTTCATGGAATTAAGAGCATCTGTATAACTTTACAAAGTTTGACTTTGAATTTTTTTTATGTAGAATCAAGAAGACTAGTTTCTATTTTTTAGAAATATTTTTCTCTTATAATTGATTTGACCGGAAAATTGTTCTAAAATTAAAATTGTCTATTTGATCTAAAATTATACTAGAAGAAAGAAAAATATGTTTAAACTTCAAAATTTTATTTTACATCTAATATAAATTATATCTGCTTACATCACCTTTTTAAGATGCATGCCAAAAATTTAAATTTTTCATTTGAAATGATTTTTTATAGAGATATAGTTTAAATTTCAATAAGGTTTCTTTGATCCTCCTTAATTATTATGTGGTAAGATGGATTTTATTGATGGATACTTTTCCTTGATTTTTGAACTTTTAAGGCATATCTTGTTCTCATAGGTGTTTTATAATTTTTTTGATCTATTGGAAAGATTTCTTAGAGAACATTACCATGATGGTATTAGTTTTTAAAAAAAATAAAAAAAAAGACATTTTATAAAAAATAGATGTCATTTACATCACCTTCATTTTCAATATCAATGGTTATGAATTCTTCACATGGAAAAGTATATTGGTGATATTTTTTTAAATTATATTTTTGAATAGTTATACAACAATGCAATTAAACCTACAAAATATTACCTTCTATATTTATTTACATAATTGTAGTATAGTATTTTTTTGTAGTTAGGAATTTGAATAACAATAGAATAATTTTTCAATTATTTTTAGTACGTCATCTAGTATATTACTTGTTAGGAATCACAACACAAATATTTTATCTCCTTTGTTATATTTTTGTAGTGTTTATACCTTTATATTTTTGGATTTAGACCATTTGTATGATTTTTCAATCACAAACTAAGCGCGTGCACCTTTATGTCTTTTATGTACTTAAACACCTTGTTGAATAATGGTATGTGTGTAATATTTTTTTTATCCAAATATTGGACCATCCATGGATGTTTTGGCATGTAATTTTTACGTTATTTTATAGACACCTTGTTGGTGATTTCTCCTTTTTACACAAGTGATAATTTCATAAGTATGATGAATTGACCCTTCAAAGAAAGGAGATTTTTTTATGTAGGGAAAGCACCATCTTTTTTTAGTTTTTCACTAAATTTGTGTCAAATTACTTCTTTATAAGAGATTTAGATTCTTTCAAGAAACACCTTGATTTAACATGAGTGTTGGTATGATTAGCTATTTATTATACCATATATTAAGTTTACTTAACTAATTAATATTATATACTCTATTAAATTAGGGAATACGAGTAGATGCCACCTCTTCTTCATTAAATTTGTTGATTTAGTGTAGTTAGGTACCTCATCTCCTCCATCAAGATGAGTTCACTTGGTCATCAAGGTGATTCTACTTGAAACCTCTACTCCTATAGTTAATTTCCCTCCTTTGTGACACTTGTCACACTAACTTGTGCATCCTAGAGCCTAATTATTGTAGTCTATTTCTTTATTTTACATACCTTAAATATTGTTATTCTTAATTTTTTCTATTAAATTTATTGTCATTTAATATTTTAATTTAGTTAAAAGATTTTGATCAGAGTTATGAATTGGAATACATGGGAAGGGCTTGGTCCCAAAACAACCAAAAACAAAAACCAAACATGTCTCATAAGAAGAGAGACAAAAACCAACAAAAACAAATATAATAACAAAGACCCACAAATGCTTACAACCAAAATATGGAACTGGACACTAGTTTTGAAAGAACCCAAAACCAAAACAAAGCCAATCAAATTAGTTTGAAAACAAACTTCACCAAAGGCCTTAGAAGAGGGGCAAGGTGGGAATGTAAATGCCTTCCTTTTTTTGAAAGAGAAAACTTAGTCGAAGGATTCAAAAGCATAATATTAAGTTTCCTTTTAACCTTGTATGGGGATCCTTTTCTCTCAATAGTGTGGTCATTCACTAAAGATTGCAGCAAATTCTTGTCCACCAAATGACAACCAAAGGTTGTCCTACCCATCTTCATTTCTAGCACCAATCCATTATCATGAGGCTAAGGACACCCAACATCAAACACGAGCTCATTAGAGTGCATAATTTCATGAAGATCTTTGCATATCAAGGAGAAACATCTAGCATTGTGGATATGGTATAGTTGAGAGGTATCATAATGAATTTATTGCTCCCAAACACCAAACTTGGAGCATAGTTTAACACTATTATACAACTTTGAACCAAAATCAACCAAGACATGAAATCTAGAAAAAATGAAACTAGTTTAGATTTAGTGACATTGTCAATGGAAATAAACTAACCAATAGCATCAATAATTCCATGAATGATATTTTCATCCTAGAATTCCAAAAGGAGTTCTTGGAGTTGAACTCAAATACAAAGCATATTAACCTTGGTAGCATTGAAACCAATAAACCAATTTTTTAAATGAAGAAATGCCTTACCAAGAAACTAGGGACCTCCCTAAAAAAATCTAGTGCAATCCTCAATGGATTAAAAGGAGAATAGGAGGAATCCATTCATCAAAGTCATAGTACGTAGACTTGGAACTAACTAACAATAAAAATCCCATCTATGAATAATGTCGATGTTCATTTTGAAACCAAAAACTCTCCCATTGAAATTAGAATGCAAAATGATAGAAGCTCTATCCACCCACTCATCGGGAATACTTAGAGAAACAAAATAGGGAAAATGGGACACCTTAGTAGAGGGAACATCCCCATCACCACAAACCTGCAAATAATATTGGGGAAAAGGAGACCTAAGCATGCTAGAGGTCAAGGAAGGATCAACAATAAGAGAAGCTCTAGCAAAAGGAACTTCCACACACAATGAGGTAGGGTGGGAATACATCACAGTAGAAGCCACATGTTCACACCTAACAAAAGGAGTCAAAGGAATTTCCACCATGCTAACACTCCCCATAATCACATCACATGAGGGATCATCAAGACAACCACATGCATCCAACACAAGGGAAACAAGAGGAGAAACCATACATTGCTCATCATAACACTCGAGAGAGAGAAAAAGAAAGCCCCTCCTGAGAGAATGATCAAGGTCACTCGACTTGAACCTAGAAAAACCAAGCTCAACAAAAGACAAAACCAATTTCCCATACTCAACCTACATCACTTGAACCGAATACTCTTAATAAATATATCATCGTGCTTCTAGCCACAATTCCTTGATGGGAATATCCTCCTCCTCTTGAGAGATCCTTTGATAAAAAATGAAACTCCTTCTAGTTGTCTCTACTCCTTTGAGAATTCAAACACAACTACAAAAGAATGTCCAAGAGCATTTCATCCTTCTCTTCTAGCAAAAAATTCTCATAGGCATCCAACTCAGAAGCCTCAAATTCAACCCCATCCTCAATGATGTCATCATAATCACCCTCACAGTCTCCTATATAGAGGGAGATGCCATTGCTATTTTCCATAGTAGGAGAAGAATATCGTCCAAAGGTAGAGAGTGCCTACAATACAGACCTCTAAGCCTCTACCATGATACCAAAATGGGCTCAAAATTCATGTCCACCATATTCTTAGACAAGGTAGCCTAAATGTCAATAACAGTTACATCATCCCCCTCTTCATCGTCTCCACTAGATCCAACTTCGCTCCTACCCTAGAACTTCAAACTACCATTCCTATTGTTGCAACCACCACTCCTACTCTGCTCCATTGTAACCCTATTGTACAAAAATTTATGCCAGGGTTGTACCCCTTGGGTGGAATGTAAATGATCCACTCTACATCCCATGGGTAAATCCAGATACAAGATCTTGGGGCCCCCTCAATTATTGATGTGGTAGAGAGTAACCCCATGAGGTTTTTGAACCTTGTTGGAATTACACAAAAGAAGCCCGACCATTTCACCAGAGGGTTGCCCCTTATTATCATCTTATGTTCATTCTTGGGTAATGTTGTTATTCTTGTTTTTTATTTGTTGAATTTATTGTGATCTTATTAATCATTCTTGGGTATATTGCCATTTATACAAAATTCTAACTTGGTATTAGAAGAGGGAAACTTAGGCACAAAATAACTCATCTAGGATATTTTTTGTCACATAGGGTTTGTAGTATTATAAATTGGGTGTTTTAACATCTCTCATTATAGGAGGCCTCTAAGGAAGAAATTAACTAGTCTATTGCATTTGGGGTATGTGCATGAAAATGGAGGACTAGAGGGGGGTCAAAAGTGGACATTTTTTTAAAATAAGTAAACATTGATCTTAGGTGAGAAATTAAAGATAATCACTCTAAAAATTTGAAGATTTGACAAGAATAAGATTTGTATTTCTTAAATGTTTTAAAATATTTTTTTTTTTTGAAATAGTGGAGATTAAGATGTTCAAATAGGGGGAGCACATGAAGTGCTCCTATTTTAGTTATACAAATATAACATAACATTCGGTATCCTCCCCTTAAAATTTTATTTTTTCTTAAGTATTTCACAAATTACTTCCATGAAAAATTAGCTAACATCATGTAGTTTATGCCTAATTTTTTAATCAATATATGATCTATACTAATTTTCATAGTGGTCACATCTAAAATAATAAAAATTTGAGCATGCTCTCCCTATTTTTTAAAAACTAATTGAAATTCATTTATTAAAAAAAATGTGTATAGAATAGAGTCTAGAATGCAATTTTTTTTTTTTTTTTTCAAATTTAAATAATAAATAAAAAATGACACTAAAAAATGTTATACATAATTTTTTTTTTAAATGACGACACTAACAAAAACAATTGAAGATCAAAACCTAACATATTGGAAATGTAGAAAAATTACATGATTAGAAAGGTAAGAGAGAGCTTGATGCTATTTTGATATTATTTAGATCAATATTGAAAGATGTGCAAACATTATGGAAAGCATGCTCAATATTTAGATTTTTTTATATTTTATAGAAAACACATCTTTGGGTGTTGACATGCAAGTCAAACCCTTTGGGTTAGATTCCCAAGGCAAATTAAATCCTATGGGTTGGCAATATCCAAGCCAAGTTAAATCATGAACACATTTCTTTGCCTATAAAAATAAAAAATGGTAAATAAACATGCACATCTTATGATTTTAGACTCACATGCTTTATTTTATCCTACAAATGGCAAATTCTCCAACATACAAACACACTTTTCATGTTTTTGAGAAATTGTTTGAATAATCTATCACATTTTCTTCTTTTATTGATGTAGAAGATTGAAATTACATGTTCTTAAATTGAATTTGATAGTATCAATCATTTTTTTCATGTTTTAAATAACTTGAATAATTATTTTCATGTTTTGAAGATTATGAATGATTGTTTTCATGTTTTGTATTTG
Source organism: Sequoia sempervirens (assembly GCA_007258455.2). Taxonomy (NCBI): domain Eukaryota; kingdom Viridiplantae; phylum Streptophyta; class Pinopsida; order Cupressales; family Cupressaceae; genus Sequoia; species Sequoia sempervirens. Next base: position 650,629,476 of record VDFB02270651.1, on the reverse strand, counting down.
AATTTGATAATTGTTAATCATTTTTTATTATTTTGACCAATTATATTAGATTGATATAAAATTCATCATTATTAGACACATAGGACAACTAAGAGGGGGGTGAACCAGTTGTACATTACAATCATCAAACCCTCATAAATTCTTAAACCTTTATTAACTTTTAGATCCTAGTAAGCATCAATAGAAAGTAAACATATGAAACATCAACACAACACCATACACAAAAAAAAAAAAATTAGCAACACCAAATACAATAGGCTCATTGTCAGAAGGGCTTACTACCTAAAAGAGAAGAATGGCTCACTGCCAAGGGCTCATTACCCAAAGGATCACTATCTAAAAGAAAGAAGAATGGAAGGAGAATGTTACAAGGAGGTTCACTACCTCAAAGCAACAGGAAGAATCCACCATTGCAAATCTGCACCATCCGCAACCTTCGACTCACTACCTCCAGCAACTTCAGGCACATTGAAAATCTACATTTTTTGCTCACTACATCTGATAGCCTTAGGTGTTTAATATCACACTCAAATCATCATACTTGACCACATTCACATCGTAAAACACTTGCACATCTTCCATACATCACCAATAATTAACCTTGCTTATAGATCCTCCACAACCTCACAAAATTTAGCCATGCCAGCACAATGAAGCGTATGCACCTCAAACGTGCAACCACAAAATAGGTCAACACCAAACACTTGTGTGTTGGAAATAAGTGAAGGTAGACCACACCAAGGGTTAACTAGGACCCAAATCTACATTGACATGCTTTTCCATGCTTCCAAAAGACAAAAATCCTATGCAATTAGTGCTAGCATGCTAGGTCAACCAAACTTGCACTAACACTAACAAGCGACCACATACATGCCTTTCCAAGTCCAAAAAAAACCATATGAACCACATAGAAACATTTCACAATATCCAACACCACTGACACAACCACTTAAAAATGAACAAGACATATTTACATAGAACACAACTTATGAATCCAAGATTGCAAAGCAAATGAAAACTACACACTATAGGAAAGGTAAGAACAAACAATATTAGCATGTTCCCAAATCTACAAGATAGAAAACTGCAACACAGAGCAATTCCATTTCTCCCAGACAACCTTCTATAAAGGAAACACACTGTCAAACATAACTTCCACTATCGCACGATCCAAAACTTGAAACTCTAGATATAACACCTTTGAACACCTTTTATCGACATGTCCAAATTGCAAAAGCATATCTTCAACCATGAAGAAATGTGGAGCATAATACTGAACACACCTTTGTCACACTACACACTCTTTTATTCAAATTTCTTAAAAGCACTTGGAAACCAAGTGAACCAGATGCATCAACAACACCAAAAACACCTGCTCAACATATCTATAACATTTACAACACCTGATCAATACCACAAACACTTATCAAGATGACCACACTAGAGGTTTGTTGCAAGGTTTCACCCTTGGTCTCATCAGTGTGGGCTATCATGACACTTGGGCTTTGTGGCATGGTTTAACCGCCTCCTATGGATCTTGGATCTTGTATAAGTCTAGCGATTGTCTTGAGCATTAACATGTTGATCTTTTGGTGCAATGTCTACTTCCTTTGCAACAATTGGTATCAGAGCCGAGGTTATAGGTTCAAACCCCTCACTTGTGTTGAGGGGGATTATTGCAAGGTGTCCCCCTTGGTCTTTGTTACATGGTTTAACCACATCCTGTCGATCTTGGAACTTATATAAATCCAATGGTTGTATCGGGCATTAACAAGTCGATCTTTTGGTGCAACAACAATTGCCTTTACAACAAGGTTGACATCAAATCACAACACTAATTCTAGCATAGTACAAAAATATCCAATAATCTCCCTGACTATACTGGAGGTTGACATCAATGAAAAAACCAACAAATCTCCAAAAATCTCCCCCTTTTCCATTGATAGCAACACCAGCTCTAAAAAACCATCAATCAACAAAAGCAACTCTGGAACTCTAACACTCAGACATGTCTCCCCCTTACTTCAGTCTCTCCCTCTAATTGGGACATTCCTTACACTTCTACCACTTTCTCAAACTTCACTCTCTCTTTCTCTATCCTTCATTTTTCTCCCCCTTACTTGAGGAGTTTTTCAAACTTTAATCTCTCTCCCCCTTTGACATCAATGGAAAAGGGCAACAATCTCTCCCTTTTACATCACCTAAAAGCTTCACTTAAAGAAACACTAGCACACTACTTTCTCTTTAATACTCTCTCTCTCTCTCTCCACTTACTCCTCCTTAGGGGTACAAGATATACTCCCCCTGATTAAACCAATTAAAACACACCACTACCTGCTCCCGCTGAGAAGTAGCCTTCATTAGTCTAGGACCAAGAATGTACCTTGAAATTCTCTCTTGGAAAAATGTGCACCCTTATGCATCTAATTGAAAGGAGGGGTAATAACCCCTAGCTTCTACCAGAGATACTCAAATGTATCTTTTAGAAGAGCCTTTGTGAAAATGTTTGATATTTGATCCTTTGTAGGCACATACTCCAACTTCAATTCATTCTCTATGACTTTCTCTCTTAGAAATTGATACCAGATAGAGATATGCTTTGTCCTTGAATGCATTACTGATTTTTTTGAAATATTGATAGCACTTATATTATTACGCAATATAGAAATAGGTTCAACATATGGTAGCCTGATATCCTTCAATGCCTACTTCATCCACAACACCTATGTGTAACATGATGTTGTTGCAATATATTTTGCCTCTATAGTAGATAATGACACTGAATCTTTCTTCTTACTCAACCAAGAAACCAACCTACTTCCAAGAAAGAAAGCACCTCCACTTGTACTTATTTTTTCATCTGCACAACCTGCCCAATTTGGATCTGTACAAGCACTCAAAGATAAATCAGTATTCCTTGTATACCATAGACCAAAATCTGGAGTTCCCTTCAAGTATCTGAATATCCTTTTGACTGTTGCCACATGTGATTCTTTGGGATCTTCTTGAAATTTCCACAATAAAAATTGCTTGTATGATATCCAGTCTAGTAGTAGTAAGATATAGCAGTCCACCAATCATTGATCTATACTTACTTTGATATGTCTTAGGAGATTCATCATTTTTTCTCAACTTGCAACCAATAACCATGGGAGTACACACTGGTTTAAAATCCTCCATTTTAAACTTCTTCAACATTTCCTTGACATACTTTGACTGTGAAATGAAAATTCCTTTTTTTCATTGACAAATTTGTAACCCAAGGAAGAAATTCATCTTCCCAAACATTGACATCTCAAACTCTTTTTACATCTACTCTACAAATCTCTTACACATGCCTTCATTTCCTCCAAAGATCATTTCATTGAACATACACAACCACAATCAGGATATGATCTCCCTCAAACTTGAAGTAAAGATTGCTATCTGTAGTACCCTTTTTGAATCCATGTTGCAACAAGTATTTATCCAATCTTGCATACCAAGCTCTAGGAGCTTGTTTGAGTCCATATAATGCCTTTTTAATCTATAGACTATTGAAATGAACAAGACAAATGAGATGGGAGGTGAACCAGTTGTAGAAAATCAAACCTTCAAAACCCTCAATAGTAATAAGATCCACAAGCATTCATTAAGTCATTCTTTTGTTAGATTGATTAAACATGAAATGTAGATAGTAGAAACTAAAATCACAACACCACACATATAAGAACACTAGATTTACATGGAAAACCCAATGAGGGAAAAACCACAGTGAGGATTAGCTCATAATATAAGTAATAGAAAAATTGGTACAAATAGGCTCATTGCCAAAATAGGAAACACTGTCTAAAAAGGCTCACTGCCACAAAAAAAATACAAGAAGATAGAAGAAGAATGTTACACAAAGAGACACTTCTCAATGCAACAAGGATTCCATCATAATTGCTCACACACTTTTGTAGTCTCACGTGAAATATTTTGGATACCTTCAGCTCACTGCCTTTAAGAACCCTAACATGAAGTTCACACTACTCTGCTCAACTTTTCATCACATACACTTTACTCGCATCACTCTTCACATATATCTTGCTTCTTTCATTTTCCTCCTTCCTCTTGCATCAACACCATTCATATTTATATCAACCTCTGCCTCAAAAATTTCTCCAATATCGACCACTAGCCATTATACATTCAAATTCAAAATAGGTTGGCACCCAAACATTCCCGTGGTGGATAGGAATTAAAGGTGACCTACAAGAATCCTTAATTAGGACCCAAATAGATCCTAGTACACCCCAAAACACTTCCACAATCCTCGCATGTAGTGTTAAACACAAGGTCGGTCAACACCCATGTAAAACACCATAAAAATTAAGTACACACTTTCTTAGATCAAGCTAAAAGTTATGGACAACATAATTTACTTGAATTCAATCCAAAACAATCCAACAAATATTTAAGATTCATCAAATACATCAACCAAGCTTTGCATCAACAACTACTTTAACTTAGAACAACTGATAACCCTTGTTTGCATATTGATAACTGAAACTTACAATGTACTACATCAAATCAAGTAAAAACTTGATCACAGAAAGGTAAAGAAATTATAAGAAAATCCCCAAATCTGCACAACTTGAATCCAATTGGCAAAGAAACGTGAAGCAAATACATTTATCCCAGACAACACAAAACACTGTTGAACAATTAATTCACACACTGGTGAAAATATCTCACACTGTACAATGATCCAGAAACCCAAATTCTAAATATAGCAACCTTTTTCAACCTTCAATAGCCTATAAGATCTACACAAGCATAGAATCAACATAGAAGGAATGCAAAGCATAATACAAGAGCTCATTATGAATGTTTACACACCACAGTTTACTCTTCTTATTAAATTTTCTCAAAAGCACTTGGAAACCAAGTACCAGAACCATCATCTTAGCTCATTACCTCATCTTCAGAATCTGCAACAAAAGAATAGCTCCATGTACTCACAACACTTCCTCAAGGTCTCAACTACACATGCATAACCTATTTTCCTCTTTTCATAATTTTCTCAATATCCTCAACATCTTCATCCCACAATTGACATCAATGACAACACCAATCAGTAGAATTCCTATTGACGTCATTGACAACACCATCATTCTTGCAACAATCTCCCCCTTTTTCATTGATGGCAACACAAGATGTGAAAATCCACCAAAGACCACACAACAGTTCTAAACACTCTCTCTCTTTTTCTTCAAATGATCTTCTCCCCCTGAGTAGATAAGTTCTCTTTTTTTCACATTTCTTTCTCCCCCCTTTGACATCAATGGAAAATAATACTAAACCAAAATTCCTGCTTTGAATACTCCCCCTTAGGAGTATACTCACTTAAATTAGCAACACAATGACAACACATGATACTACCTACTCCCCCCAAGAGGTAGCCACCAATATCAGTCTAGACAAGAGATAGATCCATAGATCCACTAGACTAATGCATCTCTATATGCATACTCAAGAAAGGAGGGGAAATAACTCACAAATTCTCCCAAAGATAATCAAAAGTATCCTTAGGAAGAGCCTTAGTAAATATGTCAACAATTTGATCCTTTATAGAAACATACTCAAGCTTCAATTCATTCTCCATAACCTTCTCTCTCAAAAAGTGATATCTGATAGATATATGCTTTGTCCTTGAATGCATTACTGGATTCTTTGAAATGTTTATTGCACTTGTATTACTACAAAAGATAGATATAAGTTCATCAAATTCAACTCTGATATCCTTTAAAGTTTTCCTCATCCATAATACTTGTGTACAACATGATGTAGCTGTAATATACTTAGCTTTTATAGTGGATAAAGAAACTAAATCCTATTTCTTACTTAGCCATGATACCAATCTACATCTAAGAAAGAATGCACCACCACTTGTAATTTTTCCTATCATCAACACAACCAGCCCAATCCTCATTTGTATAAGCATTTAATGTGAAATAAGTATCCTTAGGATACCACAAGCCATAATCTAGTGTACCTCTTAAATATTTGAATATTCTCTTCAGTACTGCAACATGTGTTTCTTTAGGATCTTCTTGAAATCTAACAACAAGATAAACTGCATGCATGATATCCGGTCTAGTAGTAGTTAAATATAATAGTCCACCAATCATAGATCTATACTTGCTCTGATCAACCTTAGGTGAATCATCATATTTGCTTAATTTACAACCAGTCACCATAGGAGTACATACTAGTTTGGAGTCATCCATTCCAAACTTGTTCAACATTTATTTGGCATACTTAGACTGTGAAATGAAAATCCCTTTATCAGTTTGATTGACATGTATCCCAAGAAAGAAATTCATCTCCCCAAACATTCACATCTCAAATTATTTCTGCATTTATTCAGAAAATTTCTTGCACATAGCCTCATTTCCACCAAAGATAATATCATCCACATATACAACTACTATCATGATTTTTTCTTCTTCAATTTTAAAGTAAAGATTACTATCTGCAGAGCCCTTGTTGAAACCTTGTTGTATCAAGTGCATGTCAAGTCTTACATACCAAGATCTAGGAGCTTGCTTCAAACCATATAGATTTTTCTTCAACTTACATACAATATCTGGTTGATCTAACAATTGAAAACCTTCTGGTTGTTCCATATAAAGCTCTTCTTCCAATTCTCCATTCAAAAAGGCATACTTCTCATGCATCTGATAGACCTTAAAATATTTATGTGTTGCAAATGTCAAAAACATTATGATAGCTTCCATCCAAGCCACAAGAGAAAAATTATCCTCAAAATCTATGCCTTCTACTTGTGAGTAACCCTTACACACAATTCTTTCTTTGTTCCTAACAACTTCTCCATTCTCATTCAGCTTGTTCCTAAATACCCATTTATTTCTAATTATGTTCTTGTTTACCGGTCTAGGGACCAATTCCCAAGTTTGATTCTTCTCTATCTACATAAGTTATTCTTCCATTTCCTTTATCCAATGTTCATCCTTACATGCTTCACTTATTGATTCAAGTTCAACTTTAGAAAGTAAGCAAAATTTTGCCTCAACTTCAACAGCTTTGCTTCTTTTCAATACACCTTTCCTATTATCTCCAATAATTTGATCTTCAAAATGATTCTTTTGCACATACTTAGGGGTTTTAGAGGTCTTCTTCAGAGCTTCTTCCTCTTCATTCTCTACCTCTTTTTCATCAATTATTCCTTCTACTCTTCTATAATTAGGTTCATCTAACACATATCCATCTACTGCAATAGAACTCTATAAATTTTCATTAACTTTAACATTTGCACTCTCAGCTATCTTTCTCAACATTTTGGTGTAACATCTGTCATATTTTCTCTTGATAGAATATCAAAGGAAAATACCTTCATCATTCCTTGCATCAAACTTTCCTAAGTTTTTATCTCTTTTGATATAACATTTGCTTCCAAACACTCTAAAGTACTTCACAGTAGGAATCTTTCCATACCATAGCTCATATGGAGTCTTTGTACTATTAGCTCTATCTTGAACTCTATTAAGTGTGTAAATAGCAGTATGAATAGCTTCTCTCTAGTAGACATCTGGTAGATTTTCATCTTTCATCATAGTCCTTGCAACTTCCTGAATAGTTATGTTTTTCCTTTCAACAACTCCATTTTGCTGAGGAGTTCTAGGGGTAGATAAATGCCTCTTTATTCCATGAAATTCACAAAACATGTTAAACTCATTGGAGGTGAATTCACCACCTCTATCAGACCTTTAATACTTTATTTTCAAATCCATTTCATTCTCAACCAAAGCTTTAAATTCCTTAAATTTTTCCAATACATTAGATTTCTCTCTAAGAAAAGTAACCCATCTCATTCTAGAGTAATCATCAATCAAAAGCATAAAGTACCTGTCACCTTGTAGGCTTCTCACCCTTGTAGGACCACAAATATTTGTATGTACTAATTCTAGCAATCTGATAATAGATTATTCCTTTCCCTTAAAGCTACTCCTTGTTTGTTTTCCAAATTGACAACTCTCACAAACAACATTGATAGGTTTTATGATCTTAGGTAAATATCTCATAGCATGAACTAAACTAATTCTTGTCAAATTATCAAAATTCATGTGACACACTCTCTGATTCCATAACCAGCTATCATTAACCTATGACATAAAGAAATGACCATCAACACCCTTAAGCTGATAGATGTTTCCATTTGTTCTCTTACCTACAACAATCACAGTTTCAAACCCTTTTTGGATCTCACATGCTTCATCCTTAAATACAAGATTGTATCCTTTGCTACACATTTTTCCAACACTCAAGATATTATTTTATAAGCCCTTCACATAGTAAACATTGTCAGTATTATGCTTTCCATCAAAATTGATTGAACCTATTCCACAAATCTTAGCTCCTAAATCATCTCCAAATTTAACTAATCCACCATCATACTTTTCAAGTTTAACAAACTTACTTTTATCTCTAGTCATATGATTAGAGTAGCCATTGTCAACAACCCAATAATTCTTATCTTCTTTGACATAAAAAGATGAAACCAAAGTACCTTCAACCTTATCCTTCTTCTTCAGTATACTTTCCTTCACATAACTTTCAGGGTTAGTAGAACTAGATTCATCTTTTATAGCCAAAAACAGGCATTCATTATCATCAAAGTCTCCATAATCAAATTCATCATCAGAAATACCAACATCTTCTCTCACATAGTAAGCTTTCCTAATCATCTTTGATTTATTTCCTTAGTTCTTATTGTTTATAGCTCTCTTTGGACATCTTGAAGCATAATGACTTATCTCACCAGCTAAAACATTTGAAAGGTAATTTACCTTGATACTTACCAGTGCCCTTTTTCATCTTCCTCACAAAGTTAGCTTCCAGATCATCAAGATCTTCTTCACCCAATTCTTCAACCTTCTCTAATTTCTCAACCTTGAAAGTAGTCTCTACTTTTGTACCTTTCTTCATTTTCCTCATTTCAAATGTAGTCAAGTACCAATCAACTGATCTTTGAAATATCTATCAAAATCAACTATTTCCTCAATAGTAGATACCTTTTCACTGTAACAACCCATAAGAGATCTGATAATTTTCTTCACCACTTTAGATTCTTTAACCATTGTGCCAAGAACTCTCATATCACTTACCGGTTCATTAATTCTTTGAATGTAGCCTTTAATTGTTTCATCCTCAGACATATGTATCATTTCAAATTGTGCCTTCAAGTTCTATAACTTTTCTTGCTTAACCTTCAAATCTCCTTCATAAATTCTTTCTAACTTATGCCAAACTTCTTTAGCAGTCTTTAAACTGAAAACTTTAACTAATTTATTTTTTGAAAGACTATTCATAATAATGTACCTTTCCCTAGCATTGATCTCATGTGCCTTAACCTCTGCACTTGTACTCAAACCATTCAAAGGTGGAGTGTATGGAGTCTAATAGGCATTCTCAATTTCATATCATTGAGTGCACATATATCCTTCCAAATGTGTTTTCTAAAATGCATAATATGTGCCATCAAATCTAGGGTATTCCAAAGGAATCTTGTTCACCATCCTGGATCTACCTCAAGCGGTTAAGCTCTTCTTCAAGGAACCTCACTCTGATACCAATTTTTGAAATGAACAAGACAACTAAGAGGGGGGTGAATCAATTGTAGAAAATTAAACCTTCAAAACCCTCAATAGTAATCAAATCCACAAGCATTCATTAAGTCCTTATTCTATTAGATTGATTAAACATGAAATGCAGATAATAGAAACTAAAATCACAACACCACACACATAAGAATACTAGATTTGTGTGGAAAACCCAATGAGGGAAAAAACACGATGAGGATTAACTCACAATATAAGTAATAGCAAAATTGGTACAAAGAGGCTCACTGCTAGAATAGGACACATTGTCCAAAAAGGGTCACACCCAGGGCTCATTTCCATATAAAGAATACAAGATAGAAGAATAATGTTAAATAGAGAGACACTTTGCAATGCAACAAGGAGTCCACCACAATTGTTCACACACTTTTGCAGTCTCACATGAAATATTTTGGATTCCTTCAGGTCACTACCTTTAGGAACCATAACATGAAGTTCACACTGCTCTCCTCAACTTTGCATCACATACACTTTACTCACATCACTCTTTGAATCTATCTTGCTTCTTGCACTTTCCTCCTTCCTCTTGCATCATCACCATTCATATTTATATCAACCTCTACCTCAAAACTTTCTCCAATGTCAGCGACTAGTTGTTATACATTCAAATTCAAAATAGGTCGGCACCCAAACATTCATGTGGTGGATAGGAACAAAAGGCGACCTACAAAATCCTTAATTAGGACCCAAATAGATCTCAGTACACCCCAACATGCTTCCACAATCCTTGCATGTAGTGTTAAACACAAGGTCAGCCAACACCTGTGCAAAACACCACAAACACTAAGTACATGCCTCCTTAGATCAAGCCGAAAGTTCTAGATAGCATAATTTACTTGAATTCAGTCTAGAAAAAACCATGAATATTTAAGATTCATTGAATACATCAACCAAGCTTAGCATCCATAACTACTTTAACTTAGAACAACTAATAACCCTTGTTTGTATACTGATAACTGTACACTATACTGCATCAAATCAAGTAAAAACTTGATTGTAGAATACATAGCAAATAGTGCACAATTGGAATTGGAAGAGGCACATGAGAATATGTTACTCACAAAAAATCATGTAGAATGTGAAGACAATAATAGTGTGTGAAAGATACTTGCGGTTTTGTTTGAGGCACATACAACACAACACGTGACGAGCTTTTGAGTGCATTTTGATGTTGCACATTGCAACAAGTTTGTTGTAGATTTATGTAATTTATTTCATTGGAAGTTATAATAAAATTAGACTATTGTTGTTTGTGGATATATCCCAAAGGGTGAACCACGTTAAAAAATTTATTTTCTCACCTTTGTGTAATTTGTATTTCTTTGTTATGTGTTTAAATCTGCATTATAATTGGAAATTTAATTCATCATTCCTGTTGGTAAATCCTATCAAATTGTGTGTGACTTGGTGTTATCCCTAAGGTTTCTCCTTAGTTTATGGTTTGAATTTTATATTTGTGTTAGAATCTCACCAAATGCACTAGAGATACATGTTCCCAACCAAATAAAATATTGGAATCCACTCCTATATTAACAAAATTTTCTTCCTTGTGCCTTGTTAAACCCTTTTTCTTACCAAATAGAGATATCATACACTAGGGTTTCATTCATTGATGGTTTTTTTTAACATTAGTCTTTTAATGTTATTTTCATGCACTTCATGGACTAAAAGTATCTTATGTATACTTACCCTATATAATATAGTCTTGATCAATCCAATGGGTCCCATTGCATTAACCCTATTAGTCTTAGGGTTTAAAACTTGCTATACCCATAAAAATTTAATCACTATGTGTGTGTTATTTATTACTTCTTACCTACAAATATGGAATGATAGCTTGAGGGGCTTTACGTATAAGTATTTGAGCCAATTATTTGGCATGTTCACACTCTAAATGCTCTCTTTAGGCTAATGATTCTCTTAATTATGGTGGTTGTATATGTTTTTATCTCACTTTTCATGCTAGTGATGAAGAATTGGTGATCCCTAGTGCATATATTTGGTCCTTGGTGGCATGGCTACAATTTTCGGTGATCTATAGGGTTGTGAAAGATGTTTGAAGTAACATTGAGCTATGTATTAAGATAAAAATGTATAATTTAACTTTCATGCAGTTTATTTTAGATTGCTAATATATTTTGCGTAGAGCATCTATTGGGAATGACTTGATGTGGTATTTACACAATGCACACATGACTCCCATGCTACTATATGGCTAATAATTTGACCTAAAGTGGCTAGTTATATTTATTTGGGGATATTTTATTCTTGTAGTAGATCCAATATATATTTTCTCCCTATGCAAGTATAATTATTCTACCTTTAAATATTTGGCAATAATGATAAAGTGTGAATGTTGATATAACCTACTATGTCATTTATTTTCCATTCCCTTGAGACAATAAAATAAATTCTAGTGCTCTATAATCTTGGTTCAAGATATTGTAATTGAGGTTGGTTGGTCACTATAAGGGCTAGGACCTATTGTAAATTATATGACAATGAAAAAATTATGAAACAACAATCCATGTATGTTCTTTATTTTGTATCTTACTTTCACTTGATATAAGTTCATGAAAAAGAGTTTAATATATTAATATTTTGTGTCATGTTCATGTTTTCATGATTAATTTGACATATTCAAGAGATGGCATGCTATGCTAATCTATGAGGTTAGAGTTTCTAACTTGTCGATATGTTGATTAGTTATTTTCCCAAAGTTCCATATGGATTGTTTTTCTTAGTTATGGATTATTTAATGACTGTTCATTCAAAAAAAAATTGTAGTTACTCAAAAGTACACCAATTAACTATAGAGCTCAACTCATGGTTATCAAATGCATGCCTATTAGATCAAGGCACTATTTTATAGTTATTTCCATTTCTACCACACCGCTTTCAAATAATTAAAGGAAATTTTTTCATTTTAGTTTTTATTTTGTAGTTTTTAGTTCTATTTTGACTTCTTTCATGACTTGATATTGTTACATGTGCTATATCTTAGGTGGAATTATGGTTGGTTGGATATCAAGAGATTCATGTTAGAAGCTATCACAAGATGCACATGTGTATGGTATGATTTAAGTGTATTCATATTTGGTGGTTGTAAAAAATTTCTATCTTAGGTTTCATGTGCATTTTTTTATTGATCTACTATTTTGAGGTCTTTAGGTTTGTTCATGGTTGTAATTATGGTATAGTTAGTCAAAACCTAGTATTACCTTTTTATTTCTCAATTATTTCCTTTTAGATATCTTAAGGATCACCCTCCTAGGTTTTGTAGAGCTTAGATAATAAAAATATTGACCCAATCCTATGTTCTTGCCTTAGGTTATCTCATTCTTCTTGATGATTTTTCCTCTCTACTTGCATTGTATTGTCCCCTTGTATATAAATAGTAATTAGTTTCTTTGCAAAATTGGATCTATGGATCTGATTGTTAACATAATATTTAGAAGATATTTTTTCTCCTACATTCCTTCTTTACATGGACCCATTTTATATAGTACTAACATTTAACTCTACTCTTATCAAGGATTTAAGACCATACTTTCAACTTAGACCTCTCATTACCAACCTTCTTCTTACCACCTTTTCCCTTTGGTCTACTCCATAAATGGAGTGCATCCATAGAACCCCTATCTATGGATTCAAACATCATTTCCTCACTATAAAAAGTAGGAAAAAGGTATTCATTTTAGGATCTATAGTGGAACTATTCAATGCAATAGATTCTCTCAAGAATTAAGTAAAGATAAAAGAAATAAAATATGTCTATCCTCATCTTCTAGCTTAACACCAATACTACCTAGTTAACTTAAAAAGAGATTAAATTATTATTTACAAGGTCTCCTCCATTCACTTTTGAGGAATGAATTTTTTTAATAATAAGTCTTGTTTGCCAAATTCTTGTTTTGATAAATCTCACATATTATCTTCCACAAACTAAAAGTAGTATCCTCCTCTATGATGAGAAATAAAAAGGTTCAATAATAATTGTTGGGAAATTCAATCTTTATCCAAAATGACTTCAATGGATGACATACAAGGATTAGATTATAACAAAATGAAAATCTGAAACTTATATGCAAATCTAAAAATTAAGTTTCCTTAATTTGGAATTACCATGATCAAATCCATCTTCTTAATGATGCTAAAAATCAGCCAACAAATCATTCTTAATTACACCATCTTATGTGAACTTATAAAAATAATATATAAAGAATAACATCACCATAAGATAACATAAATGAGGAGAAATCAACAACACAAGAGCATCACATAATATAGGATTTACATGGAGAAAAACTTGCGGGAAAAAAATCCACCAAGAAGAGAGGCCACGTGTGCGTTATCTTCAAACAAATGAGATTACAATATAATCACTTCCATTCTCATCTTTTCCTCCACCATGGAAGATCCTATGCAATTTTGAACAACCTCCTTATGCCTCAACCTATCCTTGTACTTGCAATGAAAATCTACATTCAATTTTTTCTCATTCTACATCCAAGAGGTTGAATTTATAGATGTGCGAAGACATCTTAAGCCCAAAACAAGGTTCCCAAATATGACACTTCATTACAAACATCCACAAACCTTGGAATACATCCTTAAAATGCAAAAAAAATCAATTTTGGCTCCAATACTTTCCCTCAAACTTGGGTACCCAAACTTGAGGGATACACATTACATTAAATGCAATAAATGATGGAATATCAAGAGACACTCATTGCCTCATTCCAAGATCCCACTTGGAGAATACCAACAGTCACTCATTTTTTCTTTTCCTTATCAATTATCATCCCATTTTAGGTATCCACATGTGGGGAAAACAATAATAAATATTTATGTCCACAACTCACCTTTACTACTGCTAGTGGACCCATCACCCCTTATGAATATATTACAAACAATGGTGAGAATTAATGTTATAAAATATTTTCCCAATACACCCTAAGTGCTTAGAGACACTTTCCAAGGATGTTGGAAGCATGACATAGGATTTAAAAGGTGGATGGCACCTTAATCCTAACATTCTCTCACTTGGCATCAATATTGTAAATACATCCATGGGAATCACAAACAAGGGGAAAACATCCCTTAGAAAATCATATACCATCTAAATATTCACCGTGCTCTCATGCTCCAACAAGATAATTACAAAATAAACCATGATAACCACCATCAAGCAAAAAAATCCTTCACATCCTCCAACATGCCACCTACGAAAGAAAAAGGAACATGCCAAGGTGAAACACATTGAATGTCAATGAAACCTATACCAATATTTACATGAACACAAGCATCAAATTTAAAGGATAAAAAAGGCTCTGAGTAGTTTCCTTACTCATACCATCTGGAATAGCAACCACAACAAATTGCAACTCATCCAAGCTAACCATACCTCAAACTAGGGTATATAAATCATAGATAGAACTTCATGCGATCAACATATCAACCTAAAAAATGCAATCAAGCCTCTATATATCCATCCTCCTATCTCAATGCAACATACCAATGTACAAATGACCATAGACAAGATCAACTAAGAAATTTTTCATAAACACTAAAATAATCTCATGGATATAGATAGTCCATATTTGAGTCATCCCACTACAACCAATAGACTATAAACAACAAGTTATATAACTTGTAGATATGAATCCAATGAAGCATGCAAAGTCATCATCACATCAGTAATAAAAAACCAAGATATCAAAGAGGATAACTAGACATATATCCAAAAACTCCCACTGCATGAGTAATGTCAAATTTGAAAATAGATTAAGACATATTAGGTCTATTATAGTACTTCACATAAAGGATGGGGCTAATTCCTCTATTACATAGTGTTAAGGAAGCCTAAAATGATATGCAAATCCTGTAAATAAATATGTTGTAATACCTCTCTCAATATTAGTCTCCAATAATAAGAGAGGGGTATGAATGGCGATTGTTAACTCTAAGGTGGGAGATTCTAGTTTGAATTTGAATTTAGTCTAGTCAATCATGGTGGGTTGGTGTTTGATGGGGATTTAGTTACTGGTAATCCAATCTCAAAGGATTTTGGTGGTAGTTTGGCTATTAATACAGTGGTCAGTAATGTGGTTGGTAGTGGTTTGGTTGTTAGTGTGGTGTCTCTAGTTGGTGTTGTTGTCGGTAAGGAAGTAGAGATTCCTTTTCTTGCTTCCAAGGACCATGTGGTAGGTTAGACGTCCTTTATTGCAGTAGGGAAGTACATCCTGGACATTTTTGAAGATGTGGTTTTTGGCTTATCCTCCCCTAAAGTTGGTTACATGGAGATTTCTATTGCTGACAATAGTGGTTCTGTGGGGCTATGTGGAATCTCGGTGCATTAGTGGGTGGATTTTTTTGGTTCTAACCTCAAGGGAAAAAGTGTTGTCTCTTCTGAAATAGTGGTATCTTCTAAATAATCAAGAGAAATCATCCTCTCTATCCTAAAATATATTATCCAAAAGAGTATCTCTTTTATGGAGTTCTCACTGGTGGGAAAATTCCTTGTCCCTAGACCTAACATTGATGTGGTGTGTTCCTGGGTAAAAAAGAAGTAGCCTCTGAAAGGTCAAGTGGAGGTTGTGGCTATGGTAAAAGGCTTCTTCTCTTTTTCATTCTCTTGTGATGAGGACTTGAGAATTGTATTTTCCAAGGTTCTATGGATTTTAAGGTGTGCCACTCTTTATCTTTGTCCTTGGGAACCAGGTATGAACCTCTCTAAGTGATTTTTTGACTTTTCTTCGATTTGGGTAGCTTCCAATTTAGCATCTGGAATACTAGGATGAGGATGTTTTCAAAGGTATTGCTAGTTCTTTTTGCCACCTGGTCTTTATTCATGAGATGATGGTTTCAAGGAGGCTAGTTTGTGTGAGGCTCTATGTGCTAGTGGATCATAAATTGGACCTTTTGGAGTACATCTTGTTAAATTCAAATCTAGGAAACTATAAGAAACATCATGTTTTTGAGTCATTCCCTTTTGCTTTCTTTAATTGTAAGAAATTGGGGCATTGGGCTAAGAACTACCCCATGAAGGTTTAGGCACCTCCCAAGAGGTTTTGGAAGAAGAGAGAGAGAAAGTTTGTTAATTCGTCAGCTTGCCTAGTTGAAGAGGTTTTGGAGAAGGAGATTGTGCATGTGTGGAATGTGGAGAGGATTCTAATGTAAACAAAAACCTTAATGATACGGTTTACAGTCAAAGTTTGAAGCAAGTAAAACTACTCTATTTGTAATACAATCAAACCTTTCAAATACATATCATTGTTCTCTATTTCTAGGGATTTATTAAATCATTTGGCCCTTAGATTTATATGGGCACAAAGGTTGTTAAAATAACTACCTAGAAAACAAGATTTGATGCTTAATATGCAAGCTAAGATGATTTTTATGTGCAAATGTGTGGTGGAATGATTAGTGGTATGCTTCTAAATGAAACAAAACGATGGAAATGATAATGAATGCAACGATAAAGGAAGGATGATGTTGATGATAGATGAACAAGTGGAGATGAGTGAGATGATATGAAACTAAAATGAACTATCCATGATTATGCATATGCTCAAATGCAAACATAAAACAAACTAACCTAAAATGTAACTATGAAGCAATTAATTAATCTAAGATGAGAATGCAAAGTAACACATGATATGAAAACTAAGTATAAGACTCCATGAAAGCTCCAAGCTCCTACGAAAAGCCTGCATGGTAACAATACTCAAAGTGTGGATGAAAAATGGCATTATAACACTATTCCAATTTGTATTTCAAAATAGCATTATAACATTACTCAAAAGGTGGATGATAGATGCTAAGGAAAGAGGGTGTATTTATAGGGTTTCTCAAGCATTTTGTGAGGTGGCACCCATCAACGGTCTAGATTCGAAGGAGAAATGATAGATGGTGGAGATGAAAGGAATTAGGATATTGTCCCCTTGACCAAGGACAACATGCCATGTGTGTGGAGAGAATCCCTTGATCAATTGGAAGCATGCAAAATGTATGGGATTCCCAAGTGTGTGAAACAAAGACCCATGTGCTCCAAATTTGTTGGAAGTGTGGGGAAATAAAGCCATGTGCTTTTTCTCATTGGTGGAAGTGTGTGAGGATAATTCTAATTAATAATTAGGCTTATTTATTTTCATGTGACCTTTATGAGGTGGCACACAAAAAGTTGAAGAAATGTGCTCTAATTCTTAATCAGGATTAAGGAAGGTTAATTAAATAAACGCGTTTAGGGTATTTTGTTTATTTAATTATTTAGAAGAATGTGAATTAGAAGAATTAAAAGGAAAGTGAACAATATAATAAAGTAAGACCTTATTTATATGTAGTTGAAGCATTAATCAAATAGGTTGTATTTAATTAATTGAATATGATGACCATTTTTAGGTGTATACAGAGACTATTATGGTGCATTCCCCCCTTGGTGTGGTTGCATCTTCTCCCCCTAGTTTATCTCCATTGGATCTAGTGCCTAAGGTTTCTCCTACTCCTATGAATTCTCCTCTGTCTCCCCATGTTGTTCCTTCCTCGAGGGTGGGGGGTGGGAATGCTCTAGTTTCCTCCCCCTTGGGTGGATCCCCTAGTTTTTCCCCTGTGGTTGAGTTTTCTGACCATCCTCCTCAAGAGTCCTTGGTTCTTGAGGAGGCTCCTTTGATTAAGGATGATGTCCCTTTCACTGTTGTTAAGGGTTGAAAGAAGAAATTTTCTTTTCTCTCCCTCTTGATACATACATGCATGACAACTGGTAGATAGACAGATGACTGTGGTTCAGAGTATAGAGCTCAAGGCAAACCATCTTAGAAGAGTAGAGAAAGGGAATGCAGAAAGGAAATTGCGGAAGGTGTTCAAAAAACCCTTTTTGAAATTTTCTCCAAGAGCACACCCTCTTCCTGCAAATGAAGATTATTTTGTGGAATATCAGGGGGTTAAATAATATTCATAAGCATGAACTCCTGATAAATTTAATCAAGGATCTCAAGCCAGATATTTTTATTATTCAAGAGATAAAAATTCATTGTGATAAACTTGAGAAGTTCAAAATTATCCTTTTTAAGGATTTTGGTTTTCACAGTATTAGCTTTGATGGTGTCTTGGGTGGTATCATGAATTTTTGGAACCTAAGGTCTATTAGGGGTAGTCTATTGGTGGAGGATCAAAATCTTGTTCTCACTCATTTTCATCACCTAAAGGAATATTCCTCTTGGATTATTTCCAACATTTATGCCCCTAACTAGAAGAAAGCTAGACAAAGGCTTTGGGATCATCTTGAGGAGCTAAGATATTCCTTTTCCAATTATTCTTGGATTGTAATGGGGGATTTTAACACTCCCTTATATGAAAGTGATAAGTTGGGAGGTTCTCAAATCCCTGTTGATAGCATAATAGACCTAAGATATTTTATTGATGATAATGCTCTGGTGGACCTAGCTCTTCAAGGTTATTCTTTCACCTAGATGAATAGGAGAACTGATGATGATCTTATTCAAGTTAGATTGGATCATACCCTTATCTCGACATGTTGGTTTTTGAACTATTCTTGTTATATCTCTTCTTTTACCAGAATTGGTTTTGATCACTCCTCTATTGCTTTCTCCACTGATATAATTGGGAAGAGGAAGTTGTTCCTCTTCAAATTTGAGGTAATGTGGCTTAGGCATCCTAATATCAAAGATTGTATCTCTTATTGGTGGAAAGCTGATATTGAGGGGATGACTATGTTTAGGATAGCCAAAAAATTGGCCATTGTTAACAAAAAATCAAGAGATGGAATAAGGAATCATTTGGGAAAATCTTCAATGATAAGACTTTTGTGTCTTAGTGTCTAGACCTAGTTCAGAAGGAAATTCAATCTAATGGTATGAATGAGACTCATCATCTGGAAGAGGATTCCCTCCTTTCTAGGCTTCATGATATCATTTCTAAAGAAGAATATTTCTAGAGACAACACTCTCGTGTTGTCTAGCTAAAATAAGGAGGCTATAATATAATTTTTTTCATCTTTCCCCTCTCAAACATAGATATACCAATAGTACCAATTCCATTAGTATTTATGGTTCAACGCTAGTGGAGGAAGGCGCTATCTGGAATGCTACAATGGAATTTTATGCCATTCTACTGAAAGATGATCTTCATCCTGATCAAGAAGCGGAGAATAAATTCCTCAAAGTGATCCCTTCCATCTTGACTGAAGAGAATAATAAATTTTTGGTTTCTATTCCCTCTACTAAAGAAGTGAAAAGAGTTATTTTTTCCCTTTGAGGGGAATAAAGCCCCTGGTTTGGATGGATTTTTGTTCCTTTTTTCCATGCTTTCTGGGATATCGTTTCTTAGGATGTGATTAATTCCATGAAATAATTCTTTGGGTGTAGGAAGATCTTGTGTGAACTCAATTCTACCTTCCTTGTTCTCATCCCTAAATCTCCCGGAGTGGCTTCTTTTGGGGACTTTAGACCCATTAGCCTTTGTAATACAATTTATGTAAAATTTCAAAGGCCTTGGCTTCTCCTCTTCAAATTATTCTTCCTCGTTTAATCTCTATTCAATAGAGTGGTTTTTTTTGTGGGAATCAAATCATGGACTCCATCATTTATGTTCATGAATCTGTTCACTCTCTCTCGCTTAATAGAAAGGAAAGTTTCTTTCTAAAGCTTGACCTTTTGAAAGTGTATGATAGGGTCAATTGGAACTTTCTCCTCAAGATCCTATCTCACTTTAGTTTTTGTCAGAACTTTTGGCAGATTATTGAGCAATTGGTTTCAACACCATGTTTCTTGATTCTGGTTAATTGCTCTCCTTTCCCTTTTTTTCATAGTTTGAGGGGAATTAGATAGGTGGAACCTATCTCTCTGCTTCTTTTCATTATTATGGTAGAAGCTCTAGGTAGGTCTATTCAAAAGGCTATGGAGGTGGGATCTTTAAGAGGTCTCAAGATGTCGTCTCGTTGTTCTCCTCTTTCGCATTAACAATTTGTTGATGAGACTATTATTATGGGAGAAACTTCGGTCAAGGAATTCAAGGTGATTAAATCCATCATTGAGGGTTATGAGAAGGCCTTAGGTTAGTGTGTTAACCTCTTGAAAATAATTCTATACTATCTCAACACTCCAGATTCTCTCCAGACGAAGTTGGCAATGATTCTCAATTGTAAGTTGGTCTCTCTCACAACTTCTTACACATGCCTTTTTCTTTGCATCTCTAAGACTCTGGATTCCTTTTGGCATGAATTTCTAGATAAATTTAACAACAAATTAGCATGGTGGAAAGGAACCCTTCTTAGTCAAGCTAGGAAACTATAGCTAATTACCTCCACCTTGCAGAATCTCCCTTTGTATGCCCTCAGTTTGTTTAAGATTTCAATGAAGTTTGGAGAAAAAATAGAACAAATCATTAGGTGTTTTCTTTGGAAAGGTTCTAAAGAGAAAGGTAGAATTCATCTTTTGGCCTAGTTTGCAATCTAAAAAAGTGGGGTGGCTTGGGTATTAGGAATTTAAGATCCTTGAATAAATCTCTTTTATCCAAGAATATTTGGCACCTTCTTAATGGATCTTCGAGCTAATCCTCCTTGCTTAAGAATAAATATTTATCTTCTTTCAGAAGACATGGAGATTTCCTCAAAGAACTATGTCCGTAGTTGTTGGTTCTTGTTTCTGGAAGAGCATTCTTCCTATCAAAAAAGTTATCAAGGATGGTTCAAGATGGTTGCTAGGTGATGGTAGAAAGATCCTTCTCTAGGATGATGTTTGGTGTGAGGAGGGGAAATCTCTAATCAACCTTGGGCTTCCTCATGCAGGGATCTTTATTTAAGGACTTTTGGCTGCAAGGTTGAGGACTACATTCAGAATGGTTCATGGAAAGATCTTCAAGCTCGGGATCCTTCACTTGATGTGCTTTAGGTTTTCATCCCATGCATCATAATTCCCTCAATTTGAAATCCTGATAGAGTGATATGGAATTCCTATAATAATGATAATTTCTCGGTTGCCTTTGCCTTCACAAGCCTATTGTTCAAACTGGATCTAAGGTATTTTGGAGTGGTCTATGGAACAAACTCCTAACCCCAAAAGTTAATACTTTCTTTTGGATTTTGGTTCAGAACAAGGTACTCACTCTGGAATCTCTTTGTAAAAGAGCTTTTTCTCTTCCCAATAGATGTGCTCTCTATGAGTGTGAGGCTAAAAGTACCTCACATTTTCCTAGGTTGTTTGTTTACTTCTCTAATTTGGAGTAAATTTCTCTCCCTTTGGAACTTGGATTGGATTTTTCTGAATTATTTCAGAAGCTTCATTGATCAACTGGTTTGTAATTTTTACACTTCTTCTCTATGGATGCTTTGGTATTTGATGACACTTCATATTGTGTGGGGTTTGTGGAAAGAAAGGAATGACAAAATTTTCAAGGAGGTTAAACCTGAGGAGGTTGTCTTCTTCAAAATTCAAAGGGCTATCATTGAAAATTTTAAAGTTCATCTCCTAGATTCCCCTTCTTCTACACATAATTCTTTGTTGTAGGGCTATATTCTACCAGTGGCTTCCAATTGGAGGCTGGCTATCTTATCTCTCTCTTCTAAACCTTGAAACTCATCAAGGGAGAATGTATAGTGGAAATGTCCTTCTCAGGAATGGATTAAAGTGAATTTTGACAGGGTGATGATGGGTAATTCTAGAACTGTTGGATGTGAGGGAGTGTTAAGGAATGAAAATGGTAGGATTTTGGTGGTGATGGAACTACCATTGGGAACCTAATCAAATCATTGAGATGAAGTTGAAGTTTCCTTTTTTGGCATCAAGACTATATTTGATAAAGGATTTAAGAAATTTTGGGTTGAGGGTGACTCCCTCAATATTATTAGTTGTTTATAGGGGATAAGTAAGCCTAGCTGGAATATAGAGGATCTAATAAATGATTCTTTTTCTATTGCTAATTCCTTTGGAGATATTCATTTTAGTCACATTTATAGAGAAGTAAACTCTTGAGCAGATTTTTTTGCTAACGAGGGTGTTAGTCTTATGAATGTCAAGACGTGGGAAGGGTACAATTTAGTACCCAAGATTGCTCTTTCATTATTAAGATATGACTATCGGGGTAGTTCATGAGGTTGAGTGTGCTAGGGGAGTAACCATTTCCCTCCCTTCCACACATTTTGTGGGCATTTTTATGCCCCTTCCCAATGCATTTCTCAAAACTAGAAACCTCTCAATTATAAGGTAGAGTGAAAAAAGTTTTAGGTTTTAGAAAGGTGTTTGTTGGAAGGCATTGGGGGTGATCAAAGCCATGTAGAGCCCATTTCTTGTGATAAATGGAGGAATGAGTCGAAGGTCTAGATAATTTTGGAAGGAGGACTAACGCCTTATATGGAGAGGCTTCATGGTTTTGACCATGGAGCCTCTGATATTTTTGTCCAAAGTTGGCACAAAAAAACCTTGATATTTAATGGAATTGTCTTCCCATAATGAAGGAATTCATAGCTCAAATCACTTGATTGAGCTTGTAGGAGAGGAAGTTCTTCAAATAGAGGAAGGGCAATAATGGTGCTATGGAACAATTTTTCAAGGGCAAGGAGAAAGAGAATATTTTTAAATTGTCCTCCTTGGGCCATGATTATCTATAAATCAAACCTATATGGGATGAATTTGTGGAGGTTATCATGAGGTATATCACACTAGATGGTCACTTCACTACAATTTTGGGGTTTCATTTTACATTCCTCAATCACTTCTGCATCAAGCTGCTAATTTATTTTCCATTTCTTCTTCTTTTTTCTATGAAGACATCATTTTATTCTCATATGAAGAATCCTTGTGCCACTATCCTCCATGAGGGGATCATTTTACTTATTATAGAATATGCTAAAGTAAGTTCCCCGACTAAATTGGTTAAGGGAAAAGATTATATTGTTGAGAACTAGCCAAAGGTGGTGGACTACTTTTCTATGGACACTGACACAGATGATGGAAATGATGTTGATTATAATGTGGAAGAAGAGTCCAAGGTTTCAGATGTTTAGGTATCATCCTCTTCTCTGTCGGATTTGATGCCTCAGAAAAGGAAGAAAGGCGATAAGAAGAATCCCTCTCCTAAGAAGAAACCTAGGAAGCATATTAAGGAACCCTAGTGTTCTAGTGGGTTCAAGATTGGTGAGGATGATGATGTCTCTCCATCTTCCAAAAAGGTTGTGATGGTGCTCCTATGACAACTAGGAAGTTGTGTCTCAACAACATTTGACCTCTCAA
This sequence comes from Sequoia sempervirens, assembly GCA_007258455.2. Classification (NCBI taxonomy): domain Eukaryota; kingdom Viridiplantae; phylum Streptophyta; class Pinopsida; order Cupressales; family Cupressaceae; genus Sequoia; species Sequoia sempervirens. Next base: position 650,605,565 of record VDFB02270651.1, on the reverse strand, counting down.
TGGGTAGCTTCCAAGGACAAGGGTAAAGAGAATTTTTTTGATGTTGCAGCCAAGCATGTGCGTTCCAAATAAAAAAAGATCAAGTATAAAGGTAGGTTTGACCCCCCTTCTAATGATTTTCCTTACCTAGATGATGAAAACCATAAAATGATAGATTTGTTAGACATGGAAATAAATGGTGCCACTTGCAATTTGAAGTTGGTTAAATGGGTGATGATTGACTTTAACAAAGTAAACATTATGATTAGAGGCCTAAAGGAAAACCTTGTAAATATCCCTAAGGTGTTAGCCTCCAATCTTCTTATTGAAATAATTATGGATTTGGAGAGCTCGATCTCAAACTTTAAAATTGATTGTGAAAACTAATTAAAAGGTGTGGAGGATAAGGTGACTGAACTTGATAAGGATATTCAAATTTTTTTGCAGATTAGCCATATGTCTATTAATAACAACAAAGACTCTCTTAGGGTTCTTTTGGAGAAGCTCAGTGCTCTCAAGGAGGATCAAATGGTTGAGTATTAGGTGAAGCCTCCCCCCACCAAAGACAAAGGCAAGAAACCTAGTAAAGAGGAGGATAAGGGTCTGAGTGCAAGAAAATGGAGTAGTATGAATATATCATTTGAGGAAGAAAAGGAGCTGATTTCCATGGTTAATTTTCATTATAACCAGGAAATGGAGGTTGCCAAAACCTTAAAAAATATGAGATAGGCTCTTTGTGTCTCTTTGTTCGATATTTTGGTTAGCTATTTTTCGGCTATTGTCTTATCTGTCTTCTTTGTTGATCCAGTAGCATTTTTTTGTTTTGTCTTCTTTTTGGCTGCTATTTTAGTTATTTATTTTGTTGTTTCAACAACATTTTGATGTAAAGGGTTTTAGGTCCCTTCAAAGCCTACTTTCCCCTATTAATCAAAACATTAGTCTCAATATATCTCCCAAGTTCTTCAAATTCAACCATGTGAGTACAAACATCCAGGAAGAATACCATAACCAAAGATAGAACCTACAAATCAAATCATATCCTTGTTCCACACTAACATGTACGAATCTATGTAATTTAAGATCTCCTTCACCATTCCCAAATTGAAAGGATATCAACATATAACATTCAAATCAAATGAAAATATGGTAGCATTAGATGCAAAACTCTCATACCAAATGAATATCAAACCAACAAATCATTCCAAAAATAAGGGGAATATTCCCAAAACCACAAAACATTTCATGTACCTCTCCAACTAAGTCCTTAGAACTAGATTCATAACTCAAGACCAAAATAAGGAGAACAACGAAAATCCTTAAACCATGCATCTTCTTCTTAATAAGTCTTCAAAAAAAATTATATTGAAGACTAACTGATATGAGAAGATAAGATACAAAATAAAGAATGCATCTAATATTCAAGTGGGAAATACCTCTCAGATCATTGACCTACCAAGTAGACCAAGAGTGGGCTAAAATATTGTCCTATACACCAAGAAATGACAATCTTCTCTTCAGATCCATAATGGATCCACATCCATAACGAGGTGTAGGCTCCTCAGTCTTTCTACTAAAATCCTCATCAAAGAATAACCATATTAACATAGAATCCCATAAATAAGATATCTCTTAGCCTCACCCAATTTTCTGTAGTCTTCTTGAGTATCCACTAATCAATCTATGCCAACTTCAAATGCAACCTTGAAAAATCATGAAGCTCCAAGCAAATGATTAATACTCAAAACCAAAGTGAACCAAATAAGACCATTGTCAAAATTCCAACTAAAGAATTAGGAACATATCATGACATCATGATCTAACATCCCCTCCTAGGAGATCGCATAAAAATAACCATCCATCATCAAATGATGAATCAACATCATTGCCAAAGCTCCCACTGAATTGTGTAACCAAGATTTCTAGGAATCATGACAACCATCTCCTTAGTAAAGATCCTCCATGGCCCCAACATAATCAAAGAAATCAACAACATGAGCTCCCAAAAGGTAAATTACAACCATAATCTCGAAACGAAGAAGATATTATTGTCACATGTCCTTTGTCAATAGAACCAAAGATGTCATTAAACTCTCACTGAAATCTAAGTGTAGAATCCAAGAGCTCCTAATAACACCAACAACCATTGAAAAAGAACATCCATCTTGTAGTCAAATATTATCCATGGCTCACTACACATTGTAACAACAACAACCTGGAACCAAAATCTTGAAACAAAGAATATAGAACTATAAACACCTAAAATTGTCCTGAATATATCACACATCCTTATTTCACTTACTAACGTCATTTTCTTCACAATTCACCTAATTAATCTATTTAATTAAATAATGTTCAATTATTTAGTTAAATTCACTTTTTATTCTCTTAATTGAATAACTAACATTATTTGATTAATTCACCATAATCCATCATATTCCTACTAATTTCTCCCCTTTTGATTAAATAATTATAAATTATTTAATTAAAATACTAATTTCCCTCTTTGATTAAATAATCCTAATTATTTAATTAAAAAAATTAATTCCTCCAACTTGCACAATGAAAATATTTTCATAATTATTTAATTGACTAATTTTCCTCTAATCCTCCAACTTGCACAAAGAATATTCCCTAAAGAAATTCCCTTTTCAAATTCAAATTCTTCCCTTCAACTCAAAATATCTTCAACTTCCTTTCCATGAAAGGGGGGCATATTTTGAGTTCTTATGGATTATCAACCATTGATCCTCCTTGATCCACAGTCACCTCTTTGATCTTCTCTCATCCATTGATAAGAATTTTCAACCTTGACCATTGATCAAAATTCCAAAAAATTATAAAGCCAAGCCTTTTCAACATGAATTCATATATTCACAATTCAGAGCATCCTTACTCTCTCAAATTCTTGAGCCAATCTTAAGCAATTTGAGAACCTTTTTGTGAATCATCCTTCTTCAACTGAGCTTTTGCAAATGGATTAGGAAAATTTGAGCCATCCATATCACTACAAGTTTGCATCAATCCAAAAATGAGATTGGAGGTTTTCCCTTTCAGTTTGATTAATGGCTTTGACTTTAGTTCAATTCTTTAGATTAATCAATTTGAATGTTTTGCAAATGAATTTCATTTAGTATGTATTTTATTCAATTATTATCTTGTAGATTATTAATGTTTTAGGATCTAATTGCTTTAATTTAGCTCTTAATTGATCATGTAAGCTAACCATGCAAAATTTTGGCACACCCAGTGGGACCCACATCCGTGTTCTAATAATTTTTTGGAGCTTCTATCATATTGTAGGTTACAAAGATAGTGTGATGCTTCTATAGTGACAATTTGACACCTTTGTAGAAATTTGGTGCCTCTATCAATCAATGGTTTGATGCCTTTTCTAGAAATATATGCCTCTATTCTAACTTGATTTTTGTTTTATTACGGGACAGTCTGAAACCTTTGAAGAAAGTCTCATGCCTTTGTAGAAGGGCGGTGCCTTTGCAGACTGACAGTGGAACACCTTTTTTCTAAAGTTCAATGCCTTTTTCAAGTAAATAGTGTTTTAGTTTGTTAAGGTTTGCAATTCAATTTTGAATTCTTATTCTTGACTAACCTTTAACAATCTTTAGTTTCCTGATTTTAGCTAACAATTTGTAGCATGTGGCAAGAATGGAAATGCAAGGAAAAATCTAGTAACATTTTTTATTGTAGGGTTTTGAGTTATCATTTTCCCTTGGAGAAATTAAAATACATCTCACATTTCAATTGGTGCTTTTAAAAATGAACAACACAATTTTTTTTATCCCTTGATGCAATTAAAATACATCTCACATTTCAATCGATGCAAGTAAAAATGAACAAAACAAGTTTCATTTTCCCTTGGTGCATTTAAAAAGAACAATTCAACTTTCATATTCAATTTGGTGCTTAAAATTTACCAACAACTTGCACATTTGAATTTGGTGTTGTTAAAATTGAACCACATATTTGAATCCTTGGTGCACTTAAAATGAATTGTTTGATGTGCTTGGTAAGTGGATGTGTGTGTATTCTCTTTCCTTGTCCTTAGTGTGATCTTGGAAATCAGAAACACCATTCATTTGTAATTTGTTGTACACCCTGAGGTATAGTGTTGTGCATGCTCTCCCCTTGTGACTCCTAAGAACAATCTTGGGGATCAAAAGCAACACTATTTTCATTTATTTCAAAGTAGGAGAATTTCTTGAGGGCCTCATCACCCCAAATTCTGATCTCAAGCATGTTTCTTGACGGGCTATATAAAGGGGGAGAACAAAAGTTGTACCCCAAGGAGTGGCTCATGTCCTTTAAGCCAAGCTTCATGAGCCTTGGTCCATCGATACATGTATCGATGATGAGAAGAGAGGAGGCCCCGCTCAATTCAGACATAGTAGATGAGATCTCTATTCATGACAAACCCCTACTATGAAATTGTAAAATATAGAAGCCTAAGAGCTATTTGTAAACCACTAGCTTAAAGTGGTGCAAACATACAAGGGTCAATGCATGAAGTTACTTTCTATGTAAAAACCTTTGTTGAGGCAATAATTATTCCTTGTTAGAATCTTTTCCTTTCAAGGTGAGAGATGTCAAGGTGGTACATGACCTTGGCATACTCTAGTCACCCATTCATTGGATGTTATTCTATTATGCAAGCCTACTCTAAGCTGATAATCCCAATCTACCACTAAATTAGGATGTATATCTATGGTGTTTCTTTATTGTAAATATACTCATAATACCAAATAGAATGGTCTTGTTGAAGAAGACATGCGAAAAATATTCCAAACATCTAATTGAGTCAATCCTGCATGCTATTTATTGTTTTCTATCACTTTCTATGTCAGTTAAACACAAAACAAACTTCAAAAAATTTAAACCCTAGGTGAAACTTGCAAAAATTTGACCTCTGAGCAAAACTATTGCTTTTGACTATCACAGTGTGATGCCTTTGCATGCAAATTGCCACTTTTTTATCAAAACAATTCCTTTGCTTGCATCTCAGTGCCTTTACACATCTTGATTCCTTTGTTTTAGAGTAAAACTAGAATTTTGCATCTCGACACCTTTGATTCAATAGTGTGATGCTTCTGTTGTATCTAGGCACCTTTACAGGAATTTTGATGCCTTTGTAAAAAATAGTTCGGTGCTTTTGGTTATAACTCGATGCCTTTGATTGTCAACTAAAAACAAAGAACCTACAATTTTTTCCATCTTCTAAATTTTGACCAGTAGACACTAGAACACCTGAGATTCATGCAAAATAGACCTATAGCCATTATTACTAGTCAAAACAATATTAAACAAATCTTTTTCATCATTTTGGGCTTGTCAAAATACCTCTAGGCTATCATTGGATCAGCTCAACTCCACCCATCAAAAATAACAAACCATCAACCTCACTAGAAAAACAATCCATTCAAAGCAACAACCTAACATTTGACATAGATCATTTGGATTTAGATCTTCATCTCATCCCCTAGTTTTTCTTCTTTCTTGAAAATAATCTCTTTTCAAGTATTTAGTTGAGTTAGTGTCAAATCATTGTGAGCTAACCTACTTTGGAGTCATTAGTCTACTCCCAAATTTTGTGATCTCATCATCATCCTCCTTAGCTTGGACTCAGTTGTCTAGTACAAGCAAGGATCATCCCCAAACATCACTTAAACAAGAGATTGATTAAATTTTTTTTGTCCAAATTCAAGGTTTCACATCATCCATTCATCCAAACATCATCCAAACATCGGTCCAAGGTCACTTAGGTGTCTTTACAAATCTAATCTTGAAATAAAAAAAACATGTCAATGTCAATCTATTATCCAAATTCAATTTCATGGTATCCTTACATGGGGTCATCATATCCTACTAGTTTCAATGACTTAACGACTATGGGTGTCCCTAATCAAAACTTTGAAACACCTTGTCACATGTTAGATTTTAATCAATGTAAAAACTTACAAATATATCAACCAAATAGTCAAAAAATGGATCCTCCAACAACAACATCACTATCCAACAAAATCGCCATAAAATGTGACTTATGCTCCTTTAGGGGAGCCAATTGAGTTCACGTTAAACAAGTTAATCCAATCAAAACATATCCAACTTCTTGAGAAAATAAATTATCTCGAACTTCATTTTACACCCTCATGGTATGATGGTAATGCCTATTATGAGTACCATAGAACAAAAGGTCATGAAATGTCAAGTTGCATAAAAATCAAGAACCTCATACAAGACCTTATTCATGATCAAGGTACAATCAATGTTGAGACTAACCTTCAAAATCCATTCATAAATAATACCTCACACAATGAGATGAAGACATGGATATTTTCTGAAGCATGTTCAAGGTCTTTCATTAGTGTCTAGCAATGATCCATTTCATGACATATTGAAATCATTTGACCTCACTACAAGTTTGCATCAATCCAAAAATGGGATTGGAGGTTTGCACTTTCAGTTTGATTAATGGATTTGATTTTAGTTCAATTCTTTAGATTAATCAATTTGAATGTTTGAAATGAATTTCATTTAGTATGGCTTTTATTTGATCATTATCTTATAGATTCTTAATGTTTTAGGATCTAAATGCTTTAATTCAATTCTTAATTGATCATGTAAGCTAACCATATAATAAGAACACATTATGTAACTAAATAAAGCTCGAGCACTGAAAGTAATATCGAGTTATGCACGACATCATGACCAATATCATTGTCAAAGCTCTACTAAAAAGTGAACAAAGCTTCTCATACACCATAAACTACTAGTATAGATTCAAATGAACAACTATATCAGGTACTCTTCAATAACCATCTTTCACTGTAATAAGCATACCAATGTAATAATGTTGACCAATAATATGGCCTACCAAATAGAATCCACATTAGATAATTTTAAAAGATCTACACATATGCAACATCTCAAAGGAGAAATACACAATGAGTGCTCCAATCCCAAATAACTGAAAAGTATATTCAACCCCACATTAGTATCATGTAGAACATAGATAATCAAGTATAACATGTGGATTTCCAAGAATCAAACACCAAAATCAATGCTATATCTGATTTACCAAACAAACCTACATAGGAATAACCGTAGATAAAATAAGAATTCTCCAAGTAGACATGCAAACCTATAACTATCTTCATCTAGAATACCCTGGATACAATTTCATCACAAATCTACATACCACATATTTTAGTTAACATGTAAAACATGAAAACCCATCTTTGTAAATTTGAAATCCATTTAATCATCCAAATATTCACATTAACATGCCATCTGAATAATGGAATAAGCATAGATCTACAAACCTACAACTTAAAACAAGATTTAACTGCAACCCAATAGGAAAAACCAAGTTGTCCAAGAGTTTAAGCATATGGAACTCTTCCAATGCTTTCATGTAACCAAGGGCTAAAAACATGAAGCCAACATAAGCATTCCATTTTGTATTCCATAGAGAGGGTGTTTCTCCATGTGACCAAGATGTCTCTACCCATCCAACATGAAAAAATTCTCACTACACATGACCACATGGTAAAGGAACAAAACCACCAAACAAGAGGATAAACATATATTGTCAAACAATAGCTCTAAGTTACCAAAACATAAACAACTCCATAAAGATCCATAATCATGAGCTTTCCATGCCCAACATATATCATATTGACAATATCCATGGTTTCCAATATCACAAATATACAAAACAAAGTTAACTCATAGAACATTAATTGATGTCCCACAAGCCTTCCAATAACTTCCAACTCTTTCTAACAAATTCCCACAAGCTTTCCAAGCAAAGAAATCAAAAAGAAGGAATACCCAGAACCTAGTTCACCTTATGCTTTGATACCAATTATGAGAAGTAAACAGGTTCAATACCAATTGTTGGGAAATTTAATCTCTATCCAAAAATGAATTCAATGGATGATACACAACTTATATTACAACATGAAAATATTGAAAATATGTAAATTTGAAAATTAAGTTTCCTTAATTTGGAATTACCATGATTAGATCCATCTTCTTAATGATGCTAAAAATCAGCCAACATATCATGCTTAATTACACCATCTTATGTGAAATTATAACAATAATATATAAAGAATAACATCACCATAAGATAGCAGCAATGAGGCACAATAAACAACACAAGAGCATCACATAACACATGATTTAAATGGAGAAACCCTTGCAAGAAAAAAGTCCACCAAGAAAAGAGGCCAAGTATGCATTATCTTCAAACAAATGAGATTACAATACAATCACTTCAATTCTCCTCTTTGCCTCCACCATGATAGCACCTATGCATCTATGAACAAAATCCTTATGCCTCAACCTATCCTTGTACTTGTTATCTCCAACTAGTGCACTTGCACTGAGTTGCAAAACTCAGCCTTCTGGTGAAACATGAGATAACTCCCCTAATTATGGGCTCAGGATGCGAGAGTTAACCTCCAAACTGAGCTGGTTCTCTTGGTTCTATCACCCAGTCTAACCTATTCTATTGCTTTACTGATGGAAAAAGGTAGAAGGAATAGCATGAAATGAATCTAAGTTACTAAGGTGATGCACCGAAATTGTGTTTTTTTAGAATTTACAACTAATCAATGTTTTCATTGTTTATGCACAACATAAGTGTTTGAAATATCTATGTATAAGTGTTTTATTAAAAGGTCTATGTTTCTTGCAATTTTAGAAGGAAGAAAGTGTGATTTTTTTTCACAAACTAACATCTGTTTTACCTATGACACAAATAATAACCTACACAAATATATATTTTATGCTTGAAAATGATGGAAGTAAGACCTTCATCTAAGTATTTGCAAATAAAATTCACAAAAAATCCATCAATTACCTCACACACACAACTAGGACATAACCTTTGAAGGCCAAAATGCTTGTTTTGATTGATAGAAGATGCATTTACAGTAATACATTATCTGAAATCTGTATTTCTTCTTGAAAATTGCTTTGAAATAAAGTGTTACAATATTTTATTTCCAATCTCGAGACTAAAAATTGAGTTACAATGCATAGTAAAGATAGAAAGAAAACCTTTTCAGTTTACAATGTTATTTTCAAAAGTGAAAGAACTGACTACAAAATGAGACTTGGCTTCCTTTTGTCTATCCTATGTTGGATAAAATATTGGAAAAATATTAATGACTATTAAATTCCCCTTTCCTCTTTGTTGACTACTTCCTTGAATCTTGGGCACTTGAAACTGCCTCATTCATGTTTGATTGCTTGAAAAACTCCTTGGTGGCATTGAAGAAAGGAGATGTTGACCCTTTCAAATGCTTTTTGTCTCATATTTTTTCCATAAGCCTCCTATATATTTTCCAACTGATCCTATATCTTCTCTTTGACCTAGCCAAATTCTTGCACATGTTATCTTTTTGTTGAAGCTACCTCTATAAATGCTCTCAACTTTTTTCCAAGTCACCAAATTGCACCCTATATCTCTTCAATTGCTGCTATATTCCCTTAGATTGCTCGTTAAAGCTCCAACTATTGCCACCTTAGAATATTTTCATTGATATCTTTGTCAACTATCCATTCCTCCAAGCTATAAATAACACACATCAACTGTTCTTACATGAAAATAGGACACGCCTCCTCTATACTTGCAACCATTTGGACTAGGCATGGGAAGAGTCTCCTCTTACATCATGGAGTCTAAATACAACTTATTGGGCCTTCTTTAAGAAACCCAAAACAACCTTAACACTTTATTTCTTTATGTTGTTTTCAATTGCTATGAACATGTACTTGCTTACAAGTGTCTTCAACTCTAATGTTGTAACATATTTTTACATTAATCGCATCCTTTTGCAACTAACATATACTATTGATGACAAACTTTAGAAAATAAAACTATATGTTTAATTTCAGTATCCACCATAGTCTCTTGTTGTCTTTAAATGCACTACTCTGTCTTCTTGAACTTTGACTTTAAATGCACCTTGAAGATTGTCCTCCCACTAATGATTTATTTGGCCCCATGGGACTGTACCATCATTATTAGATATTGATAAATGCAGACCATGTTCTCTTTCAACATTCATATACATCCCCTTCATGAACCCATTTGGAAAATAATAGATTTGTTAAACACCTGCTCCCTCTTTCTTGGTTTTCTCACTATATCTTCACACCCTTGACTATCACCCTTTCCATAGTGTTTCCCTCAAGGTTTCCATAATTGTTTGACTATCCTCTTGGCATCTTGTTGGCTATCCCTTTTGAACTCAATGTTGTCCTTTACATCGGTGCACAATTCCTTCATGTGGTGAACATGACCCATATACTGTCATTATGATCTTAACTGGCCCTTGAAATTCCTAAACCTTCATGTGATTGCAAATTTATGTGATTGTCCACCATTCATTATCCTCACTATCTTTTATGAGGGGTAATCTATCATACTTACTAATAAGACTACTTTTTTAAATTTATGACCTTGAACAAATAGCATGATGACTATGTTTCAACTGTCCACTGTCTCTTTGATGGGGACTATCATGCCCTTTATATGATCTCTACCTTTCTTCACTTATGGTTGTCCTTAACGCCTTCAAGATCATGTTAGATGCTTTGAAATTTTTCTCTGCTTTACATCACTTGTAATGATAGTCATAGTATCCCTTGGACTATAACTTTAGTTGCTTCTTTTTCCCTCACTTTTTCCCTCAACTTGCTTCCTAGATACATGAAGGGTCATCTTCCCATACATTGCATATCATAAAAATTACTGTGTTGATCATCATTCTTTGTAAAAGTACAATTATCTTCTTAGCCATTTCCACCTGATATTCTTGAAGCATGTGCTCAACACACTCACTCTTTTATTCACCGTCATCTCATGCTTTCCTTGTACCATTGTGATATTCCTCATTATTGTTCTTAGTAGGTTTGTGAAGTATCATCTCAGGACTATACTATCATCTCATGGAACACTGTGATCTTGGTTTATCTTTAACAACTTTGACATATATCATGGTGAAATTTGTGATTTCACAAGTGCAGTGTCATTACATCCTTGCAATTCCCTTCATCTTCCATAAATCCTTGACTTGAAAAATATTAAGGTTAATTTTTTCCATTAATTTTTCTCTTTCATCAATCTCAAAAATGATTGCCATACTCTAGTAATTGGACTGGTTTCCAAACAAAAAAAGTTAAGGCCTGCTCTACCTACAAGTACGTCTAGGGCTATCATGTCATCTCACATTGAATCATACTCACAAAGCATTTACAATCCCTTTTCTCACATTGTCATGTTTGAAATGCCACTCTAATTACCCTTAGAAACCTTGCATTATCTATATTTTTAACCTTCAAATATGCATGATTTCTTGACTGGCATTTGTCTTGATTCCATTGATTTCCTTTGACACTCATGACTATCTTGTTCTTTTGGTTTATCTTTTACCTTTCTTGGACTATCCTCTAGAAAATTTTGGTTGTGACTCCTTAGACATGACTGCTCATTGCCATTATAGCTGTGATTGTTCCTGTGTTAGGTTGCTTGACTTTTCTTCAACTCATTGTTGCTACACGAATCATCTCTTACCTCCTTACAAACTTTAATTATTAATACCTTTTCACATCATGCACTTTGATGGCTATTTCACTTGACACCATCACAATAGATTCACTCTTTACCCCTTGATCCTATGCCTTTTGATGAGAACCATTGTGGACTATCAAAACTCCTTTCTCATTGTTCTCCTTTTATGACTATTACTTATGGTTGTCCAGATAACTCCCACCTCAACCATACTTTCATGACTATGGTGGTTGTCCAAGCTCCTTAAAAAAAACACATGAAGAGACTATCCCTTACATGGAATCAGTGACTACCATCCTAACTCATCCTATACTCCAGGCATTGGATTGCCTTGTTACTAGCAAACCTAAACCCATAACAAGGATTCAGTGCAAGGGATGGTAAATCATCTATGATCTACACCTCTTTGCAAGAAATTTTATTATCTTTAGACTAATCAAGTTAGCTCTTAAAATTGGAAAAAAAATCACCATACACCTTTGTGTTTTTTGAGTACTAGGGGCAACAAATTACCAACACAACCATCCTTGAATGTCCTTGAAAAAATTGCACAACCCCTTAAACTTAGCCTTTAGCTCTACCCTATTCACTAAGACAGTCTCTTCACTATCATATGATGGTGACTATAACCCTGAAGAATGCCCTAATATGCACTATCTTTCATGAATTTTACCCAATGATGATTTCTTTTCGCATGGGTCTTGGCATAAGACTAGCATCTCCAAGGGTTGAATGAGTAACCTACACTATCAAATGCATTCATGCTTTTCATTTATGGAGATTACATGCGAATTGGATCCCATTTAGGGTGTCATTGATTATATCATTGTAGAATCTAATATGATATGTACCTAATACTCAACAATTAACATCCCTTGACAATAGTATAGGATTTTAGAACATCAAACAAATGACTCAAATTGGCATTAAACCTTAACAATGACTAGATTATTTTTCCTTTTGGCAAAAGATAACTTTTACAAGGCTCATAATTATTCATCTTAGATTTGAAACCTAGACCAACATACTACATCATCTCTTGATTCTTCCCTACTTGCAATACATTGACACCACATTATATGTGGAGAGAATTCATAACAAGGTAAAGATTTGTGGAGAGTAGTAACCGACCTACGAGATACAATTGTAATGTCGTAAAATTGCACCCCTTGCAATTTCACATACATTCTTGTATCCACTTTGGTGTCCACTCCCTTAGCATTTTTGTAGGGTCATTTTATCCCCTACATCAGCCTTTTCCCCTTCTCAGGATGCTCAGGACCCCTTTGCAACAGCTACCTTCACCCGTCATCTTTGCGTTAGACTTGGTGCTTTTCCCGTTCTCGTCATTTTGTAGTGTGATGTGTCTGGACACTAGCACATCGAACGAATGTCTACATGCCATGCTAGTGTCTTGTGACATTTCAAAGTTCAAACAATCATTTTTGAGCATGTTTTCCACTTGTCAACCCCTTTTGTCAGTGGTAATGGCCTAGGGAATCTTGTAACCACTTGGGAAGTTTCTTTTCCTTTCCTCTCCTCTCTTTAAAATGTTATCTTTTCAATGTATTTGGTCATCTGGACCTCTCTAGCTTTGGCTCTAGCCTCTTAATCTTCCCTTTATCTTGATATCTTGTTTGAACAGCTCCATACAACTTGCTACAACACTCTCAAGCTCTTATAGTGCAAGTTGCAAATCCCTTGGCTCTTGCAGGACTATCTACCTTATCTTGTGCTTGCGAGCATCTTGGGATTTCTCATATCCCCTATCAATTTCATCTCTATCTCATGACACAAGCTCTCCTCCTTGAGCGGGGATTTATTTTCACTTCATATTTGTTTACTTTGCTCACTCTCTCTATCTATCTGTGGAGGTGAGAACACCAAAACATGAGTTTTATTGAGGCAAACCCCTATACAACCCTAACATTTTCTCTCAATCTTATATATGTAGGTATTGAAGATATTTCCTTCTTGGAGGCTTCATTGCTTGGGTGGTTGTAAGAACTTTCTTTCTTCTCTTTATCTTTATCATTTATACTTTACTTCAGTTCCATTACTTTATGTCATTTCCCTCGTATTCCAAGAGTTCCTAGCACTCGAAGTAGAAGTAGACACTTTGCTATTTTCTATGATAAACTCGATTTCCGGTCTGTATGAGACACCAGCTAGGGTTTTTTCATCAATTTCACCAATCTTTCCAAAATGAAGCTTATTTTGCACTGCATTTTGCATTTTTTGCATGTTTTTTGCATCCCAAAACCTTTTTGGACCCCTGAGGCAACATTTAACTTTTGTCAAGAAATCGACCCAAAATTCAAATTTTTTGCCTAATTTCTCGAGGGGGTAGGGAACCAACTTATTCCTTCCATTGGGGAAATAGTGGGGCATAGAAAAAAACCATTTTTTTTTAATTTTCTTGATTTTAGCAGTATTTTTAATATAAAAAAACATCAGTCTTTGAACCAATGTAGCCAGTACCTCACTTCAAAGAGGGGAAAAATGTAAACACTTAAAAATGTCTTGAATTATATCATGCACTCAAATCAAGTATACTAACATAATTTCATCCTCAAACCCATCTTTTTGCTTAATTGATTAAATTAGCCTAACTATTTATTAATTATGTCATTTCATCTATTAATCTAATTAATGTAATTGGGTTAATTCATCCCTTTTCATGCTAACTTTTTGTCCTATTAAATTGAATAAATCTAATCATTTAATTTAAGTCCCTAAGTCCTCTTATTTAATTAAATAACCCTAAGTTATTTAATTAAATATTATACCACTTTCCCCCTTTTTCATAAAATTCCCCTAATTAACATAATTAAAACTTTGTTTTAATTATCAATTACTAATAAATCTAATCCCCCCACTTGAAAGAGAATATTCCAAGGGAATATTCCTCCTTTGCACATTCTTCCAAAAGGAATATTCCTTCCCCTTTTGCACATTAAAACTTTGTTTTAATTTGCTAAATATCTAATTTCCCCTCACCCATGAGAATATTCCAAAGAATATTCTCTCTCCCCACTCATTTGAAGAAAGGGAATATTCTTACTCCTAAAAAACTTACAAGACTTCTTGTGCAAGTTTTGAGTGTGTTTGTTTGGAAGAATATGAGCCCTTAATTATTTCCTTGATCCATGTGATCATTCATTCTCATCCGTTGATGAGAATCCGTGATCCATGTTCCATCTTTCCTCCATCTTTGAACATTGATTAAATCTTTTAATCTCAAGCCTTAATTTCTCATTTGTCCTATAAATAGGCCACTATTTGGAGACAAATGAATCCATATTTTAAGAGAAAACTTATGCTATTAAAATCAATCTCACTTGCACTCACATTTAACATCATTTTAGCTTAATTTACTTGCATATTAGCTTAGCTTCCATTAATGTCTTCCATGATAACATAGATGCATATATTTAGTATATCTTGTAATTAGGATTTTAATCTTTTTAGCTTAAACTCCATTTAGATTAGCTTTGCATACACCCATATCAATCATCTTAGTCTACATGTTAAAATAGCTTGCATAATGTTAATTTAGCATTTAAATCATGTTTTCATACACATATTTAATTAGTTTTGTCGATTCTCTTCAATAAAATCGATTGAAACAGGCTCATTTATCCACATGATTGGGAAAGTGGTGCAAGGCACCATAGCTTTTAATATGAAAAAGTTGCAAATGTTAGGTTTTTGGTTAGTTTTGTGTTTCTTTGGTGTAATAAGGTCTTTAAGACCATGAATAAGGTCATTATATGTCAGTTTGGTCATTGGGAGTCAATTTTGGTTAATGTTGTAAAAGTTGTTCCAATTTGCTAAAAGTTGCAAAAAGTTGCTAAACAACTTTGCATTTTGGGTCTAATTGAGAAGTTGAATAGTTAGGGAGTTAAAAGGTAGTTATAGTAGATTTTTTTTAGTTGGAAAAGCATAACTAAGTCATGTAATGGCCGAAGAAAAAGTTATGAGAGTTGATTTGGAGATTAAACATAATAAAAACCTTGTTTTCTACATTTTTAAAGAAAATTTTGCTGCTACAACACCTTGTATGCTTTTGTACGGATTGTGGGTGATCTATTGTTCATTGAAATTAATGAAGGGATGAGTTAGCTTCATTTTGGTTTTGGTATCATAAGATTTCATCAAGATTTGCAAATTTTATAGTAGATTTACTAAAACTGGTTCAGAAAACCTAGGTTTTGGTGCTTTGAGAGCAAAAAAATGGAAATCTCACCATTCCACCGATGAAAACCTTTGAGAATCAATGGAATGGGGTTAGATAGGATTTATTTTAAGTCTATGGTGTTTTTCAGGAATAGGGGATGAAGTTTGATGAAGAATAGGTGATGCCTTAGGGTGAAAACCTCTTGTTTTTGGGTGAAAAAGTTGCATAAAAGTAGGGTTTTGTAGAAGAGTTGCTTGGAGACCATTCTAGGTGATGGGAATTGTTTGTGCAGGCCTTATTTAATATGTCTGAGCCATTGGTATGAAGATTTTGGGTATGAGTTTTGAAAACCTTGTTGGGAGTCATTCAAACAAGCCTAATTAGGCCTTTTCAAAGTGTAACAACAATTTATTGACTTTGTTGTTCCAAAACAACCACCCTTGATTTTTGGATATTTTTAAAAGGGCTTAATGGGTATCCAAAACAAGTTTTAAGTTGTGGTTTGGAGGTCTTATCTGAAAGTTATGGTTAAAATACCTTATTTGCTATGCTATAAGACATTGTCAAGTTGTGATGGAAATCATTGAGTTTGAGGTGTTATGACTTTGTCAAGGGTTTGATTGAGTTAGTTTGTGTTTTCCTACACTACTCTACATCAAATTGGTATCAAAACATAGGTCTAATCTGAAGAAGGGAGATAAAGTGTGAAACAAGAAGGAAAGTGTGAATCAAAAAGTGAATAAAATTCCTCCAAAAGGGAAAACCATTGCTAGAGAAGTGAATGAGTTGAAGGACAAGAATGCTAGAGAGATGAGAGAGTTGAAGGAGAGGCTTGTTTCTCTGGAAACAAGTAAAAAAAGAGGTATGCTTATGGGTGATGAGAGTGACTCTGAAGAAGAAGAAGATGAGACTGAAGAAGAAGAGGAAGAGGAATTGGATCCTGATGATTTGAGGATGGCTAAGTTGCTGAGAGCAGTCAAAGAGGATAAACCTAAGGTGAATATTGATGTACCCAAGTATGGAGGTAATTTGACTGATAAAATTTTAGATTGGATTGCAACACTTGACAATTATTTTGAGTGTGAGAATGTGCCTGAAGAACAAAGGGTGAAGATTGCAAAAAAAAAGTTGATGGGTCATGCATTATTGTAGTGGGATTATGAGAAAACTAAAAGGAGAAAGAGAGGTAAGTCAAAAAAAAATTATTGGGATAGTATGGTGGTTAGACTTAAGAGTAATTTTTTACCCTCTGATTATGAAATTCAAATGTTTAAGAAACTTCAAGATTTGAAGCAAAAAGAAATGGATGTCAAAGCCTATATTGAAGAATTCTATAAGTTGAGTATAAGGGTAGGCCACATAGAGGATGAGGTGGAGAAGGTGGCTAGATATTTGGGTGGATTAAGACTCAACATCCAAGATGAGTTAACTTTGGAAAATCTGAGAATGGTTGAGGAGTGTTATCAAATGGCAATAAGGGCTGAAGAAAAGGTAAAGAGAAAGCAAAACAAACAAACTAGGGATAGAGGAAATAATTCAAGAGGAAGAGGGACATTTTCTACACCAAGGTAGTCCTATGAAGGTCAAGAAGATACAAGCAAGGACAAAGAAAAAGTTGATGATGCAAGAGGTGGATTTAGAGGTGGTAGATGATGCTTTAGAGGTAGATTTGGTGGTCAAGGAAGAGGCTCTAATGTGTTCACAGGAAGGTGCTATCAATGCAACAAATTTGAACACTAAGCATGGTAGTGCAATGAAGGACAAGCTTCTAGTTCACATGGAGGTGAAAGAATGAATAAATTAGTGCAATAAGAGGATACTGAGAGTGTAAACTCTCCATCACAACATGTTGCTCCTGAAGTTGGAGAATCACTAATGGTCAAAAGAATAATTATCAAAGTATCAAAGGAGAGGGAGCCATCACAAAGAAGGACTCTCTTCAAAACAACTTGCAAGTGCAATGGTAAGGTATGTAAGGTTGTAATTGATTTAGGAAGTAAAAATAACATGGTTTCTAGTGAGATGGTTGAGAAACTTCATTTTCCTAGAATACCACATGATACTCCTTATAAATTTTCTTGGTTGAATGAATGGAAATTTGTTTTAGTTAATGAGAAAGCTTGGGTTGAGTTCAATATAGGAGGGTACAAAGATAAGATTCTATGTGACATGTTCCCTATGGATGCGTGCCATTTGCTGCTAGCTAGGGAGGCCTTGGAAATTTGATAGGTATGCTTTGTATGATGGTAGGAAGAATACTTATGAGATAAACAAAGATGGAGTCTCTATTACTTTGACACCCTTCAAGGAAGATGATAAAGGACAAACTAAGACAACTACTATGATGATGGTTTGTAGGAAAGAGTTCATAAAGATAGAGGAAGAAAAGCATGCGGATTTTGCAGCCACGTCTAAATATGAAGATACTGAAAAAAAAAATATGAAGAATGATAAGATTTTGGAGGGAAATTATATTGAGTTGAAGGTCAAGGATGAATTGATTGTGGAGATTCAATAGTGGGTTAAGAAGCATGTTGATATGATGATGGAAATGATGATGTATTCATTGTTTTTAGACAAGGCTAGTGGTCATTCAATTTCTGTCAAAGCAGAGGTTAGTAAACTTGATAATGCAACAATCATAGGGACAAAATATCAGATGGAAGAGATGGCAAGGGTGAAAGGATCAAAGCTAAGTTGCAAGGGGAAAAGAGAAAGTTCAAGCATACCATGGAAGTGAACAAGAAGGAAGTGCATTGGAAGGATGGAGGAGATAAGGTGGCAGGTCAAGATGCAAGTTTACCAAAATTCTCAAGGGTAGCACAAGTCAAAGATCATCTATCAATCAAGTCTTTGAAGTTGTAGCATATCATAGATTACAAGGAGCTCATAAAGGAAAGAAACATTGCCTATTTCAAGTACTTGATTCATTGAAAGGGATTTACTGATGGAGTAAGAAATTTGAGGTCAAAAAATATCATGGAAAAACATGAATTTTTTGCTGCTACATAGTCCTCAAGGGGACTTGAGTTCCTTTTGCCTGGGGAGTATGGTGCAGGGCACCATAACTCTTAATATGAAAAAGTTGCAAATGTTAGGATTTTAGGTAGTTTTGTATTTATTTGATGTAATAAGGTATTTAAGACCATGAATAATGTCATTATATGTTAGTTTGGTCATTGGGAGTCAATTTTGGTTAATATTGTAAAAGTTGCTCCAATTTGCAAAAAGTTGCTAAGCAACTTTGCATTTTGGGTCTAATTGAGAAGATGAATAGTTAGGGAGTTAAAAGGTAGTTTTAGTAGGTTTTTTTTGGTTGAAAAAGAATAAATAAGTTAGGTAATGGTCGAAGACAAAGTTCTGGGAGTTGATTTGGAGATTGAACATAATAAAAACCTTTTTTTTGCATTTTTTAAGGTAAATTTGTTGCTACAACAACTTGTACATTTTGTATGGCTTGTAGGTGATCTTTTGTTCATTTAAATTGATGAAGGGATGAGTTATATTCATTTTGGTTTTAGTCTCATAATATTTCATCAAGTTTGTGGATTTTATAACAAATTTACTAAAACTGGTTCAAAAAATCTAGGTTTTGGTGCTTTGAGAGCAAAAAAATGGAAATCTCACCATTCCACCAATGAAAACCTTTGAGAATCAGTGGAATGGGGTTATATATAATATATTTTAATTATATGATGTTTACAGGAGTAGGGGAGGAAGTTTGATGAAGAATAGGTGATGCCCTAGGGTGAAAACCTCTTATTTTTTGGTGAAAAAGTTGCATAGAAGTAGGGTTTTGTAGAAGAGTTTCTTGGAAACCATTCTAGATGATGGGAATTTTTTGTATAGACCTTATTTAACATTTCTAAGCCATTGGTATGAATATTTTGGGTATGGGTTTTGAAAACCTTGTTGGTAGTCATTCAAACAAGCCTAAGTAGGCCTTTTCAAAGTGTAGCAACAATTTTTTGGCTTTGTCGTTCATAAAAAAACCACCCATTATTTTTGGATATGTTTTAAAAGGGATTAATGGGTATCCAAAAGAGGTTTTAGGTGGTGATTTGGAGGTATTATATAAAAGTTATGGCTAAAATACCCTATTTGTTGTGCTACAAGGCATAATGTCAAGTTGTGAGGGAAATCATTGAGTTTGAGGTGTTATGACTTTGTCAAGGGTTTGATTGAGTTAGTTTTTGTTTTCCTACCCTGATCTAAATAAAAAAGGGTTGTCATTACACATCAATGTGACACCACTCCCCCAATAAGATAAGTTTCAATGGATTAAAATAGGTGTTTCCAAAGCTTTCATAGTTTAATATGTTAAGTTTTAATGGATTCTTTGTCTATTTTTCATTGATTGATCTTATTGGACTAATTTTTAGTGGCATAATTATACTTTGAATCCTCATGGATCAAGTGTAGTTGGCCCATACTAATTTGTCGGTCACATTTTGGCGCTAGAAGGGCATAACTGATCAAATTTAACCTTTTTTTTTTTTTCTCTCGAAGTCCCTTTTTTTGGTTTTTATAGATACAACGACACTCTTGGAGATTTTAGTGATGCCTTTGTCAGGCGTTGCCATATAGTGACACTCTTTCCAGCATATATATAGCGACGAGGTGATCCCACAATACTAGTTTACAATTTCTGGGAGATCCTGATTTTTGTTGAAATCACATATTTTTAGAAAATATGATGATTTAAGCCTTGAAAAGTTTCATTTAAAGGATTCCAATTAAAGATGGTTTGATCAAACCACCTTAGATCAAACCCCACTAATTTTAAACCATACTTATAATAGAGTCTCCTTTACACCTATCAAAATGCTGATAAAAAACCACTTTTGATTTACCTTTTGGGGGATCAAATAAATTTATTTTTGTTAAGTATGTAGTCCTTATTATAAGCTTCCCAAAAAAGTATAATTTTAAATATATTTAATTTTATTATTATATTTATTTTTTTATTTCTTGTGGGTTTTTCAACAAAAATCAAGCTCTCTGTTCTACATATGTGGAAAAATAGCAGATTATAAAAAAAATAAAAAAATATCAGTGCACTAGATATTGATGTCCCTGGTCCAGCACAAAAAATAAAATTGAATTTCGATACATACAAAAAGTTATGTTTTAGCCAGTAAATCATATCTAAATTGTAATTGGTTTGACTTTGAAACTTAATTTAGAAAAAAAATTTCAATGAAATGTTATGAAACCAATTGCATCCACTAGATATTGTAGTTACAAATCTAAATTCAAAAAAAAAAGAATTTTATCCTTCATAGAAGAAAAGTTGTGTTAGCCAGTAAGACCACTCTTTAAATATGGTGTTTACTGTTAAAAACTAGTTTTCGAAGGAGATAGAAAAAAAAGTGCAATTTGATTCCAAAAAATTTGAAAAAACTATATTTAGAATCTACAAACAAAATTCCACAAATCACTAGTTTGCATCATCTTCAAATTCCTTGTGGTTTAGCCGCTATAGGTGCCTGAAAGTGAAGATTTAGTTAAAAAATTTAGTTCAATGTCTAGTTTGGCCAAAAATTTGCAAACCAGTATTGTGGGATTATCCAATGCCTAATTAAAACACTAGCATTAATGAAAATAAATTGTGACACTAATACTTTTTAGAAGTATCAAAGATTTGAAAAATGGCGATGCCACCAAATAGCAACATTATTGTCATCTCTGTTTTACTGTAGAGCGATGCTATTTTTCACTAGAGTGATGCTCATTTGAATTATGTCGATGCTATTGTGAACAATGAAATTTTTTACTAGTAAGAAAAAATAGTGAGTGATTTTTAGCATGTGCTTTAAATTTTTGATTTTATCTACTTTTCAACATATCACTAACTTCTGGCTTTTGATTTTTTATGGTAATTAGGTTTTGCAGGTTTGGACCATACAACTTGAAGTGAAGAAGCATACTACTATCATTTGAATTATAATTGTAACAAGTGTTGCAACACTTATGGGGAAATTATAACCCATTTATGATGCTTTTTACTTCACATTTTAGGACCAAACTAGATTTCATGTGGGCTTTAAAATGAATGTTCAAATTGGTTAAAACATAACCCTCACATCATTATGCTTATTGGTTTAAAATTGAACAACACAACTTCCACACTCTGTTTGGTGCTTAAAATGAATTCATTTTGCTATGATGGATTAAAATGAACATGTGTTTGATTTGTCTACATATTCTTGTTGTGCGTATCTAATCTCCTTGTGCTTCGTGTGATCTTGGGTGAATAGAAGCATTTTACGCTTCAAACATATGTTACCTTTAGCGGGATTGCCTCCCAACTTGTGAGAAGGAATGACCCAAGTGGTGCTTTCATTTCAGTCTGCCATATAAATACTTGGTGTGACGAAAGTCATTAACCAACTAGTGTAGTTACACTATACCGACGATCATCTCCTCTAGTATCTGCGTGATACGTCAAAACCCTTAGATATTTCTAAGGGCTGGGAGTTCTCTTCATTGAGTGAATTCGTCGCATGTACAACACTAGTTTATCCTAAAAGTTTGAATTAAAAACCTTCTTATTAGTTGCTCACCATTTCCCCCGAAGTGTATTTTAAAGTAGTGCATGGGAGTAGCACCGTGCCCAGAAGTTACTTACCATCTGATTTTTGATTGAGGCAATAAAGCAAACGGGGAAGGGACTCCTTTGCTTGGTGTGTCAAGACGTTACATTTCCTTGACATAGCCTATTTTTCCATTTCATATTCACGGATTAATCATCTCTTAGGGGATGATGGTAAGCCTACTAAGAAATAGACACCTATCTAGGATTGTTCATGCTTGTGAGTCAGTTTAACACTTGCTTGGTTCCAAAATAATTGCAAGCCAACATCAACAAAGTCTTTTCAAAACTTCAAACCCTTTGGTCTAAGTATGGATACCCTTGACAAAACCTTGATATTAATGTTTTTCCTAAGAATTTATTCTTAGATACTTCTAAATATTTTGGTTTACATCTCAATCCATACTTCCCAAAGTTAACCTAGGTAACTATGCCCCTAACTTCATCCTTTTCACAAAATGGACTTTGTGAAATTTATGATTTTTTTGACATAGACATTTAGATTGAACTTAAGCAAGACAAAGTGTTTGTGGTTAAAAGAAACTCATTTAAGCAAGATAAATTGAAAAATTGAACCCCACATGACCATTTGGTGTTTGATCGCTCTGGTTGAACAACTCGACCTTATGCCCGCTAGCATTCAACTAAAATTTGAACTCATTGAAGGAGAATAAACTGATATAATTAGTAGTTTGAGAACCTTCACTTTTGAAACAAAGGAAACACCAACCTAATGGAGAAACACAACATATATCACAAATGAAGAAGAGGAACAAGCTGATATTATGGCTGGAAGGCCTATATTACCACCCCTATGTGGCAATAAATATCCTTTTTTTCATGATATTGAACTTATCTAAATGATCTCCTACAAAATCAAAATCCCCAAGAGAAGGTCTACATTCCGTCACTTCAAACTTAGACTACATAGTCAAAAAGCTATCAAAAGACACCTTGTAGCCCTTTACTGTAACTAATTTTTTTTGGCAAGGAACTTTTATAGACGCATTTCAATGAATGATCCTGACATGTATGCCCAATATCAACCCCTCATTTAAAGTTAAACATTGGTAGTAGGTTTGTCTTAAATGATCTCTTACAAAATCAAAATTCCCAAAAGAAGGTCTAAATTTCGCTATTTCAAACTTAGAAATCATAGTTCAAAGTATATTAGAAGAAGTATCTTAAGACAGTACCACAACCGAGATAAATAACTAAGGAGATGTTTTCTATGGTATTCATGAACGAACCAAATCTACACATTTCACAAGAACTTCACCTTGATCATAGGATTTGAAAACTTTAGAGGTCTAGCATGTTTCTCGCCACTTTGGTATTGGAAAACAAAGGTTCACTCTAAGTCACCATTGGGTCAAACATTTCATCCACCCCTTATCAAAATACAAATTTCACTTCACCAAAATTTACAAAATTTTCAAACACACCAACACTTTTGGACTTAGAGATCTATCAATCCAAATCCTAACTTAGCTACTTTGTATGTGAAATGAATCCTTTTTCCTTGTATTTGGCTAAGATAGTTATCATCTTTGAACTCATTTATCTTGAAGGTCACAAGTCTACCCTAAAGATTCACAAGTTTATAAACATCCTTTATCCAAACATCAAAACCTCAAACTTAAGTCAAAAGTGTTGCCTCAAAATGTTTGTAAAGATCACTCCCCATATCACTCATCTTTTCATCTCCCACTACCATCATTGCTCCATCTTTGGATGATGAGTCCCATCTTTGTTCTAACAAACTCTCTTTTAGAGATGATGTATTAGTAAATGATGAAGCTCCACTCACATCATTGCTCCATCTTTGGATGATGAGTCCCATCTTTGTTCTAACACACTCTCTTTTAGAGATGATGTATTAGTAAATGATGAAGCTCCACTCACATCATTGCTCCATCTTTGGATGATGAGTCCCATCTTTGTTCTAACACACTCTCTTTTAGAGATGATGTATTAGTAAATGATGAAGCTCCACTCACATCAGATCCTCCAAGGATAGATGTTGAGCATGTTTCTTCAAATAATTATTCCACTAGTTGTGACAAATTTTTCAATGTAATCTATGTATCTACTACCCCTCAAAGGCCTAAGAGACCGGTCATTTATCTGAATCCAGCTAGTCCTTCTCCTAAAAGGATTTGTTCTATTGACGACGTCCCATTTGATAGTGATTCTCTTCATATTTTTATGGCTCCCTCTTATAGAACGGTAGCCTATACTTATAAGAATAGAATGAATAAACAACCAATCCTTCTTCAAGCTCCCGAACCTACAACTAAGGCACCCAGTGATTATGATCTTGTTGAGAAACTTTGAGTTACTCCAACTAAGATCTCACTATGGGACTTGCTTTAATATACTCCGATTTATCAAGGTATGCTCCAGGAAGCCTTACAGAAGATCCTCTGTCCTTCCTCTACTAGGTCGTGAAATGTTAATGCATTGATGGCTCATATTCGGGTGGATTCACTGAATATCACGTTCTATCCGCAAGAACTTCTGCCCCCAAATGCACAGAAACAAGCAGATCCTTTAATAATTATAGTTAATATATTAATAACATTGGCATTAGACGTACTCTCATGGATGTTGGTTCAATGCTCAATGTATGTAGTATTGATCTATTGCCTAAGGGTAATATCGATTCTTCCTCTCTAGATACTTCTTCTCTTGTTATTCATGGGTTTGATAATGTTGGTTGGAAACCTTTAGGAATGATAGTCTTGCCTTTAATGTTGGGACCCATTACTGTACCCACCCTTGTATATCTTATGTCAAAAAAATTACCATATAATCTTCTCCTCGATAGATCATGGATTCACACTATGGGTGTAGTCCTATCTACCTTGCATAAATCTATTAAGTTCATTTGCAATAATCAAGTAGTCACAGTCAAGGTTGACCCTGAGGCTATGCACTTATATGAGATGGCAACTACTGGTTAGGTTTTGGTTGTGCCTACTCTTATCCCTTCAATGTCTTCCAATGTGTTGATGTCTACTCCTACAGTACCTATTACATAGGATACTCTTGAGATAAATGTTCCTGAAGAGGATCCTTTTGAAGTAAGAAGTATTAAGCTTGCTCCTTCTATCTCTTCTCAAAAGAATGCATGTCTTGGTGATGATTGGGGCTATAATAACCTTGTTAACAAAACAAATAGATGCATCCTTCAACTCCCTACATGTGGGTAATTGTCTTAAGTCTCCTAAAGCTCTTCCAACTCCCAAGCTACATTCCAATGACCTTGATCACCATGCTACAATGTGGGTCAAAAAATGACAAGCCCCTTGTTTTTCTCTGAGTTTCTTTAATGAAAGTTACTTGAAACCCTAAATTTTCTCATGCCACATGAATGAAAGGATAAAAGAAAAAAAACTCATTATTTTTTCTGTCCAAACTCTAACTTGAGCGCTAAAAGAGAAATAAACTGTTTAACCCTTTCTCCTTTTGCATGAGATTGATAACACTCAAATGTGGCCAAGAACTCTATTATTTT
This sequence comes from Sequoia sempervirens, assembly GCA_007258455.2. NCBI lineage: Eukaryota > Viridiplantae > Streptophyta > Pinopsida > Cupressales > Cupressaceae > Sequoia > Sequoia sempervirens. Next base: position 650,579,692 of record VDFB02270651.1, on the reverse strand, counting down.
TCTCATATTAAATTTCTCATCTAATTTTGTAAGAGCCCCCTTTAATTTTCCTAATGACTTTTGACAAAAAATGTCAACAATACCTACAATGGAATTCTACATTCAATTGTTGCTCATTCTACATCCAAGAGGTTGAATTTATAGATGTGTGAAGACATATTAAGCCCCAAACAAGGCTCCCGAATATGACCCTTCATTCCAAACATCCCCAAACCTTGAAATACCTCCTCAAAATGTGAAAGGACACTTGTTTTGGCTCCAATACTTTCCCTCCAACTTGGGCACCCAAACTTGAGAGATAAACATTGCATTAAATGCAAAAATGATGCAATACCAAGAGACACCTATTGCCTCATTCGAAGTTCCCACTTGGAGAATACCTATGGGTAAAAGCATAAAGTTGTCTCACAATTTTAGCCAACTTATCAACACAAGTGAATTTAAGTATTTCTGATTAAAAATATATTTTGTTCAAACATATGTTCTTGTAAAATTCATTCTAGCTAAGTTAGATATGTCCACAACTTTTCCAACTAAAATTGTTGGCTAAATGCATATGTAACACCACTTTGAGGCCAATTTACCAAAAAAATAGATCTATTTGAAAAAATCGATGCTTTAACAATTTATACTCATGTAAATAACATTTTTTTAAAAATAAAATAAATACCCTTTTGTAGATCCATAAGTCTAGTTTTCATATATATATATATATATATATATATATATATATATATATATATTTTAATAATTAAACTATTATTTATATTTTTCCTTTTATTTTTACTAAAAGTAGGTTATCAACACAAAATATTAGGTCAATTACCATGACAAGGAAAAATAGTAAAACTTATTAATTTTTTTTGAAAAAAATATGATGCACTAGATAAAAGAATCTATATCAAGAGGGTATAATTTTTTTTCCATTATAGATAAATAGATAATATGATAGTTGAAGTCCAATGGAAACAACCATGTTTTAATACATGCACATTCTAATATTTATTCAAAAATATACATTTATCAAAATTGGAAAAAAATATGTCCATGCACTAAAGTTTCAAGTTATAAATACACACAAAAAAATGGAGAAAAAATAAAAATTGCTATATAAATGTTGACATCTCATGTGACTTCATTTTTCAACAACTAAATTATAGTGTCAATTTATAAAAAAACTATATTCAAATATTTTAAAAAAATAAAAATACAAGCATAAAATATACTTAAAAATAAATATTTCATTAGTTTACATCATTTCAAAATTCAAAACATATATATCACTTTTTAGTGATTCAAGTTTAAAAGTTGGATCAGTGTTAGCTGTTTCCTTTAAAAAGTGTGACACAACTTTGTGCTTTTACCCCAATAGATACTCATTTGTCCTTTTCCTTATCATTTATTATCCCATTTTAGGTTTCCACATGTGGGAAAAGCAATATTAAATATTTATGTCTACAACTCACCTTTATTGCTACTAGTGGACCCATCACCCCTTATGAATATATTACAAACAATGGCGAGAATTAATATTACAAAATATTTTCCCAATACACCCTAAGTGCCTAGAGACACTTTCCAAGGATGTTGGAGCCATGACATAGGATTTACAAGGTGGATGGCACCTTAATCCTAACACTCTAAAATATTCAAGGGAGCCATTTGAATCTATGTCATAAATAAATGGATCCTTTTTTCATCTTGTCCATATTTCTTAAATTTTAAAAAATTTCCACAAGTTTTCCTTCCTTTGAAACTAATATCCATTGATTTATCTTGCCTAAGAAATCCTTCATTTTTTCGTTTTCATAGCTCATATCTAGATCCACTAAACTTCTCAATCATGACCTTAGAAATGCAAAAGCACTAAAATAATAATCCAATGACAACCATAAAAATCCAAAATTGTAATAAAATCATCTCCTTCTACAATCTACCTTAATCTCTAATACTAAATGTTGAAATAACAAGGTAAATGACACAAAGGAATTATCAACTATCCAATGATTTAATTGATTTTTTTGATATAATTAAGATAGTAAATCTATTAATAAAATAATAAAAAAGTAAGTAGGAATTTTAAAAATCATAAAATAAAAACCAAAGAGACACTAGATATACACAAAGAAACCCTTGTAGGAAAAATTCCACCCCTAAAAGATCCAAGATTGTATTATTCTAAACAATGTAGTACAATAATACAATCCTCTTGTCACTCTAATTATAGTCTAAAACAATAAGAGTTCCTTACAAGAGCCTTACAATCCACTATCCCATGCCTATAATATATAGAAAAGTTAGAAGCAAGGGACCACCAAGGTATCCGAACCATGAGTTAAAACCATGAGCCATGACAAAAAATCCAATGCCCCTATGATCATGATCAAGCCTCTTGGAACAATATGTAGCAACTCTTACACATATTCCAACTTTCTTATGTGTCATAGCTATCATATTTTTTTTTATCATAATGGTCAAATAGATAAATATAACTATCCTACTTGCTTCATGATAGCAATAATGTTTGTGCCATATCTAGCAAATTGGAAAAAATATTTTTAACTCCCAATTTTAGCCTTTTCAATGCAACCTTCATTATTATGTAGTCTTACACAATAATTATCTTGGAGAATAAATAATAAATAATTTCCCCACCCATACATTGAAATCCCTTTTTGCCCACTCCAATATATGTTTGAAAATAATACTTTATTTATTATTTGTATAATTCAACAAAATTAATCAAGACTTAGTATTACAAGGTGAATGACATCCCTTATCCTAAACTTGCTTATTTTATTACCTCTAAGCATCTCCTTAAACATTACCACATGCTTGATCACCAAATATGCTCAAACAACACTATAATTGTTCTTACATTATCATACCCATTTATATCGATTATGATAGAGTTGTGAGCTCCATCAAACTGATTTGTAATTAGGAGAATAGAAACACTACACTTATAAAAGACACCATGCTAAACCACAATACCTGATACTCATTGTAACCTTCTATAACTCATTGCAATCATTTAGAAATCTATTAGACAAGTATCAATATGAACTTAGAACAAAATCCATCAACTTCTTTGACTAACTCTCCATAGGTGAATAACACACCAAATTTCCAACACTACCTTCAATAGACTATTGAATGAAGTTGATCAACTTAATAAAAAAGTGGATAATGTACCTACTAGCCATGACTCTATTACATGTAACCTCTACATTGTATGCCTCTTGCATTTGAATTTCTAACATATCCAATGTCCACTAGCTTTGTGACACCTAGATTAGATATATTGTAGAAAAGGTTAACCCAGTGTTCATTTACAAGATTTTAATCAGGCTACATTCTTATATTTTGCATTTGAAGATAAAGTTTTAGTTAAACTATTTCCAGGAAACTTAAATGACTATATCATTTAATAGTTTTACTTGTTAATTTTTTTTTATAATTTTGATGAAGCAACCACAACTTTCTCATGATACTTCTATGTTAGTATAGGCTTGAATATAACAATGATTGACTTGAGTAAATGTTGAATGGACATAATGATCCTATTAATGAATCCCTTTCACATAAAATATTTATGTGGTAAAATGAGACAACTCCTCAATGATAATGAGTTGTAATCCATTTTTTGGTGGGATTCTCTCTGATGAAAGTTAGTGTTTACTTGAATAAATTTGCTTCTTTTGTGGACTTGTATGGCCACATATAAATTGTTCAACTTAAATTCTTACATATATTTATTTAAAGCATTGGCTTCCCCTAATTCCCTTATAAATTCCTACCCTTCAAAATTTAAAAATAATAAGACTTATGAAAAAGAGAATGACAACAAATAGTCTAAATCTAGGGCCAAGTAGGTGGCTACTACTTCCAATGTTGTATCATTCAAACCTCATGGACCTAAAAAAAGTATGAAGCTTAGAAACTTATTAGATATTGCACTTCAAGTATTATTGACTAATAATTCTATCACTCTTATTCCTATTCATCTATTGCACTCCTTTAGAGGATTACCTGCTGGTTATATAATACAAATTATTTTTATAATTTCTATAAATTAATGGAAACCACAATCAAATTTGTAGGGTAGTCAATCATAACATGCAATGTCATTGATAATAATGCGATCCATGTTGACGGTGTGAATAATGGGGTAAATTATTCACTTGCTCTATCAAATAAAAATTTATACATTTATACTAATACTTTTCTATCACATACATAATCTATAAAAAATGAATATTAATTGTTGCTTGAGCATCTTTACTAATTCTATGGCGCACACATATGGGTAGAAAATTTATGAATATAAAACATATTGATTCTTTAGAGACATTAGATTTCACTATATATTTCAAATTATTTAATTTTATGAAGAGAAAATCACTAACAATAACTATTATAGTTTGGTTAAGGTTTCCTGACCCTAATTTAGGACTTAATCTCATAGTACAAACCAACCGAATAAACTGTCATACTCCATTTATAGATGTTTCTTTTCCTTCACAATATTTCTTTTCCTTCAAACAATATGTTTTTCATTTGGAGGTGAATTTGATAATTGTTAGATGTGGGTGTTGGAAGAAAGAAGAGCTCTTTACCGTTGAAAAATGAACAAATGTAATCGGATTTCTTTTATGACAGACTTAACACGGTGAAATATGCATAAATTTTCTTTAGAGATTTTTTTTCTTTTACAATAATAAAATTAAATATAAATGTTTTCTCAAAGGTTTGTAAGTGGACTTCAATGAAAAAAATAGGTATACCACAGTAATGCAGTAGAATTAGTTCTGGGCTGCGGTGAGCGTGGATCGAACACGCGACCTTCAGATCTTCAGTCTGACGCTCTCCCAACTGAGCTATCCCCGCCACTTGGAATATGCTTCATATTCTCCAATTATGACATAACAATTTTTGTTGATTAAACTTAGAATATATGTACCTAGGTGAAATTCAAAATTAGGTTTTTGTCTTATACCTAGAATTTAATTGGGAAAAGAAGGATTTCGACAAAGAACTTTTTAGAGTATCCAACTTGATACCATAAACTTTTCACTATCACAATCATTACACCAAGTATTATTACAAATCGTACAATCAAAGAAAATCTAAATAGGGTGTTCATTGGATATGGATATTTCAAATTAGGGGAGAGGGTCCAGAGTCATGCATCCTAACTTGACTTCTAATTATCCTACGCCAAAATTTCAAATCTTTCCCAATTTTTACAGCAGCCTACTTGGCAAGTTCTCTGCTTATAACTAAGGTTTCAGGGCCACATCATCAAATATGATGCCACATCAGCATGCATTTTTGTCAAGGTGTCCAAAAAGGCCCCAAAAAAATAGTGAGACCAATTCTCGTGCATTACATCATGAGTAGTTGAGCTGATGTGGTATCACATGATTGGTTGCTTTTAGATCAAAAGCATACATTTTGTTTAATTATGGGTAGTCAAATCACAACTATTGGACATTATATAAATGACTATTGGGCATTATATTTACTGGGTGCACGACTATTGGACCCAGACTATTGGGCCCTCTCCCCTATGTGTTAAAATGAAATTCTTGAAACTAGAAAGGCATTCCTATATGATACACGGAGATGATGGGAAAATTGTATTCCTATGTTCTTGTGTGTAACATTTATTAAATCCAACAACAAAATTATAATCATGAAATGGATAAGCTTTATTTCAAATGATATTTTCCAACAAGATAATCAATTATTATCTTAAATGGTGCTAATGATATTGTGGGATAGATTATGTTAGCTTTCATTTATTCTAATTAAGATAAAATAAATCTAAAAAAAATTCATTATGTAGCAATTATACTTGTTAATCTATAGATGTAGAATAGGGGAGAGGGGCCTATAGTGGAGCACCCTAACTTCGTGTTTTTCAAAATCCTACGTGGAAATTTCAAATCACTCCCAATTATGTACAACAGTTTATTTGGCAACTCATGTGCTTCTATATTTCGTTTGAGGGCCACATCATCAAATATGATGCCACATCAACATGCTTTTTATTGAGGTATCCAAAAGGGCCCAAAAAAAATGAGACCGATAGTGGTGCACTAAGTCATGTTTTATTGGTGCGCTGATGTGGCATCACATGATTTGTCACTTTGCATACTTTATGGATAAAAAGTGTTTTCCAATTGGATATTAAAGTGCTCCACTATGGGGCCCACTAAGGACTACTTCTATCCCCACTATTGGACCCTACTCCATTATAGGCCCCTCTCCCCTAGTGATTTTCTACAATTTTTATATTGATTATCATTTACACTTATTTTTGTTCATACAAATATCAACATGAGATCAACACAAACTCTTGTGAGTACATCCATGAAATTAATAATAGCTCCTTTCAAGAGACCACACTAGAAATCACCTAGTGAAGATCAAGAGTCACAACCTAGAAATCCACTTATTTAGAAACCACTTCCACATTAGAAGTCTACTATGGAAGACCAACAATCACAACTTAGAATTTGAAATTAGATGTCCCTTTGAGATTTGAACTTGGATCTCCACAATAAGAAATCAATGCTTTAACCATTAAGCTCAATCCCTTAAATGAGTGTATACAATTGAAAATTATAAATAATTTTATGTTTTTCTTTCAAATAATAATTAAATTAGAAATGATAGATCCAAATTGAAAATACCTTCTTTAGTGTTAAAAAAAAATTAATAACTTAACTCAAATTTTAATAAAATATTTCTAAAAAATACTTTATTACATTTTAAAAATCTTATTATAAAATGCTTTAAGAACTATAAAGGTTATGTTTATTGCATTATAATATATAAAGTCACTTTTTTATCTATAAAAAATATAAAGTTAGCCGGACTTTATGGCTTTTAGAATATTTTAAAATCCCCAACTAACTAAAGATCACTTATTAGTCTTTATATATGAGGTGCAATGTACTTTTAAGGGATTTTTGTCAATTTTTAAAATATTATACAAGAGAAAAGATTTTTGAGTTTTTTATATTTTAAAGAAGATAAATAAAAATGTACGATTGAATTTTGTATTAAATTTATTTTTTTATTTCATTTTTCATATGTTGTGTGTGACTTTTTTTAAGAAGTTTTTGTACAAATAAATTTAATTATTGATTTCATTTTATAAGTTATAAATATTCATGGTATTTGGTATGATGAGTCTAGTATTTGTCCTTGTTAAATATGTTTATTTATTGCTCTTTAAAATATTTTCTAGATATTCTTAAAATCTATGACTAATGTTTAAAGTATAAAGCCCCAAATTTGATAAATGATGATTTAATAAATGTTTGCATGTTTAGATGGTTATTTCTTAAATATGATAGCATATTATGATGAATTATGATAATTATAGAATATAAGTATTTTGGAATAACTAATCATGCAACAAAGGCAATAGGCAACATGTAGTTGAAGGACAATCACAAATTTGCAACTACAAGATCAACCATGTGTAACTAGAGGATCGAGCGCGTGCAACCAATAAAACAAGATGCCACAAAACTCTTCTAACTAGAACATACATATAAATTCAATCACCAATGATTAATTTTATCATAAAAATGGGAAGGAATTCCACATTAGCATATCATGGTAATGTTGCAATAGTTCTTTTATTGCATACATTATGTCATCTATTTGTGCATGTCAGTAATCATGATTTTACATTCACTATTGAAGAATTGTGTTAGGAATCTACTTCCTATAGTTTCTAGTTATATATTTTAAAATAAAACAACCATCTTCCTATCTTTTGGAATCAGTTGACATCTATAATTTAGGTTTTTAAGAGTTTTACCTATTAAGGAAAAATAGAATTAGCTAGTCAAAATCAAGTTTGTATGTATCAAATGACATACAATGACAATTTTTCCAGTATTTTGTATTATTTTTTGAGCAATAAGAAAAATCAATAATTTATCAGTTCATGGTGATTTTATATGTGAATGAAGAGTAAAAAGATTGATTGACAATTCTTTGAAATAGAAGAGTACAACCCAAGCAAGGGCCCACTTGAGGTAACATTTTGACTCTGTTGTTGCATTGGTAGATTAGTTATCTTGACATGTTTAAGTTCAGATCAATAGTTATTTGTTAGTTACTTGTGATTGGTACCTACAACACGATTTTTAACCTATAGCAACAAATGTAGAATATGTGTGATAGGTAATTTCAATTGCTAAAATTTATTATATGAATTCCTTTCTAAATAAGCATGTTCAATTTATATACTCACTACTTAGGAACCCTAGAAACCTGTAAGCCATACACATAGTACCAATATCATCCAAGAATATATGTCATTGGTTTAACAATCTAAATGTAACCCTCATAACTGGTGAATCACTTGATACAAGACCATCTTGATCCATTGAGCTGAGTGCATGAATTAGTTGTGCCAAATTTATCATCCAATAAAAGGAGCATACATTTTTGGTGTCGTTGTTGAGGATGACCTTTCAAGCTTTAAATAATCTTTTCTTTGAATTTGTTTTCCTACTTTCCTAGCATATGAATTACATTTCCAATATTTAGGACTATTAGATATCATACCAAGTATTGAATTATCCACTAACATTGTGTAAGGGAAGGTGGACATCATCTCACAATTATCACATGCGAAGAATAACAGGTCCCTTATGGATATTTATTCCAATCAACAATTCTCACAAAGATATATCTTACTAGTGGAAGAACATAAAGAAGGGAAGAAAATTGAATCCTTGATTCCTGCAACATAGCCTCTTGAAGTTAATGTAGCAAGTACTTCAAGGCAAGGGTCCAACAAATACCATTTTCAAGAGACTCCTTCAACCCATAGCCAAAAATTTTATCCCATAATGGGGGATATACCAGAAGAGCCAGATGAAACCAAGAGTTTATAGTTTCTTATTTTCGTCCAAGCAAGAAATATTGCCATGAAAAATATCCCTCCTTCTACTCTTCCTAATTTCTATGGACTCACCACAAAAGACCCTGATATGTTCTTATTTGAATTTGACATCATTTTTAGAAGCTATGAGTATACCATAGATGCACACAGATTGAAACTATTCCCAACCACACTCAAGGATTCCACCTTGAGATTGTTTAAGGGATTAGGAAGAGATGTAGTGACCTATTGGTGAACCATGAAGGAAAAATTCCTTAAGAAATAGGAGAAGTATTATAGAGGCGGGATATGAGAGGAGATGATATATTTTGAATGCCATAGAAGGAGGGTGAGCCTTTAGAAGATTATGTTGAGAGGTTCATGTTATGCTTGTATAAATCTCAACAAAATAGGCTATCCCAAGACTCCCTTAAAACTATAAGGGGGTTTAATGAATACTACATAGATGCTCTAGATTTAATTGAAGGAGGAGATATTTCTCAGGTCACATGGGAAGAATTATTTTAGATTTGTACGAACTATTCATGTTCTACTATGAATAAGACACAAAGCCTCTGATCAGTGACTACCAAGATAATTGAAGGTATATCTAGGATGGATCTCAACAACTTGCTCAAGGACATGAAGAAAGATATAATCAACCACATGGTAGTCGATCTAGATACCTTACATGCAAAGAAGAAGCATGATGAAGAAAAGGTTGTATTAGCATAATAATATCCTCATTTCTGCCATAAGAATTTAAACTATAAATGCAATAGGGTGGTGAGTATTGAACACATACACGAATGACCAAGAGGATGAAGAAGATCAGGTATTTTCCTTAGCACAATGAAAACCATGGCATCAAAAGAAAGGTACTCCTTAGGATCCCTTATCTTATAATGATCCATTTTCAAATTCATTTGCAAATATTCCTCCTTGGTATAGTCAACCCCCTCAAAATTGGTCAAACTACATGCCACCTACATGGACATCTCCTCAATGAGAATGGCCCAAAAATCCATACTATCCACAAGTCCATAGCCAACATTGACAACCACCCCAAGCTGCATGGTACCATTAGTAGCAAGGGAATCAACCTTGGAAAAATTCTAATATTGATTGCTTGCGGGCAACCACCACAAGCCCTACCCAAACAACAAGTCATTTTTCCAAATCTTGCTACCTCTGCTCCTACTCCACCTAAATAAACACAACTACCAACTCAACTTGGACCTAATCCTAACAACAAGACTATTCACCAAGCTTACACTAATCACACACTTTAATATCCAAGTTATGTAATTAAGATAGAAATGTGCAGCTTCACTCAAGAAAGATGCTCTCCATCCCTATCTCTGATAATCATGGAACTTCATTTAGAGGAACCTTCTAGCAATGCTCACCCACAACCAAGTGATAAGAACCAACATCCTAAGTAGGAGAAAATTATAACTAAAAAACCCTCATTTCCAAAAATACTGAACACAAAAATTTATGAACTTGAGCCTAAATTTGATTTCCTTGGGAAGTTTTAAAAATATTTTAACATGAAATCCCTTTGTTTTAAGCAAGATATTCCCCTATCTATACAAAAACTATAAGTGAGTTGTGTTTAGAAAAACTAGTGTGAAAATGTAAGGACCCACAAACTATTGAAGTGATTGGATAACTTGCTGACATTATGTTAGGCAAGATAGTAATCTCTAAATATGCAAACCTTGGTAGCCTAGTAGTCAATGTACACATTAATAAAATCCTTATACATAATACTTTAACTGATCTAGGAGTTTTCATAAATGTTATAATTAGTGAAACCATTCAAAATATGCAATTAGTTGAACTTCATCCTACCCCAATAGTTTTATAGTTAGTAGATAGCTTGATTGTTAAGTTTGATGGGGTTATAGGACTTGGTCATTGCATTTGATTCTTAGGAATACCCCATATACTTCAAGGTCTTGTAGCCAAAAGCTAACTTGGGGGGTTATCCCCTCATATTGGGATGACCATGGTTAACAAAAATTGATGCTTTCATTAGCTACAGGTTATGGAATATGATCATCTCCAATGAAAATGTGATGAAGAAGCTAGGCTTATATCCTCTAGCACAACCATTTGTTGAAATGCATCAACCAATTTGCAGAGACCCTTAGGATAATGACTTGAATACACTTCAAACATTAATGTAATTTGAGAAAATACCAATTATTGAACTACATGATGAGGTTACAATCCTCTCCAATATCATACAAAATAATAATGGGAGGGACCTAAAATACAACTATTTGGTATTCTTATCTTGGCCGCTACATAAAAATTTTCCTATAGCACACTCACCAGAATATACCTCTATTCCATGTATACTCCTTCTCCTATTACCTCATATTTGAAACCTTAACATATCATTTCTCTACATTTATTCTATAATGGAAATGGATAATTTTTTAAAAATTTCACCTGCTTGATCACTTAACACAAACAATCAATTAACCACTTAGCAACATACATAATTATTATCCTTATTATAGGTTCATAATTTACAACATTTTCTTGGGATTATCATGATATGAAAGGAATAGATACCAACCTTTGTACACATCAAATACATATTAAGGAGGGATGTAGACCCTGTAAGGAAGCTAAGGTAGTGGAACAACTTCCTACACTAATCTTGAGAGGAGGATAATGTAAAACTTGATAGATCTTTTCAACAATTACAAAAACTTAAACAAAAATAAACATAAATATCATGCATACCACAACATAGTGATTTATGTGGGGAAAAACCTTTCAGGAGAAAAACCCCACACTCCAAAAGCCACCCAATATATTATTCCAAAATCACAAAGATTACAATATACTTGCAGAGCAATCTTCTCACAGAAGTATCACCAACCAAAGATCCAGAGGCTGCACGACCACTATCTGACTCTCAAAATACATCACAATACATAGCCATAATACAATGCCCTCATAAAATAGGGTTTCCTTTTAGGGAAAGTCAAGCCAAAAAATATCCACTGTTGGATATGAGACCTAATGATGAATGGTCTAGATTTACAATAATAAAATGTACATAAAATTTGGCTTTCAGGGACATTTCCCCCAAGCCCCTGCCAAGGTGTACAACCCTTAGACCCCTTGTCGAGGGGATGATCCCCCTGGACGCCTCGTGGGGGTACCCCCCCTTGTTCTTACCTATCAATAACACCTTATGTAATTGCAAGGTTGAGACAGTTTCCCAATAGACCCATTAGACAACCTCAATGAAGAATGAACCCTACAATCTGAAAGGTAGTGGAAAATGAGCTACACAATGTTTTAGACATTGGATTCATTTATCCCATTTCAGATGATTAGTGGGTCTTGTTGTTTGTTAAATTTCTATAAGGAAGCTAAGGTAGCAGAACAACTTCTTACACTAATCTTGAGAGGAGGGTAATGCAAAACTTTATAGATCTTTAATAGTTACAAAAACTTAAACAAAAATAAACATAAATATCATGCATACCACAACATAGTGATTTGCATGGGGAAAACCCTTTCAGGAGAAAAACCCCACACTCCAAAAGCTACCCAATGTATTATTCAAAAATCACAAAGATTACAATATACTTGCAGATCAAGCTTCTCATAGGAGTATCACCAACCAAAGATCTAGAGGCAACACGACCACTATCAGACTATTAAAATACATCACAATACACAACCGTAATACAATTCCCTCATAAAATAAGTTTTCCTTCTAGGGAAATTCAAGCTAATAAAATATCGTCCGTTAGATCTAAGGACTAATGATGAATAGTCTAGATTTACAATAATAAAATATAGATAAAATTTTCCTTTTGGGGGTACTACCCTTGAGCACCCACTAGGACGTGCTGCCCCAGACTCCCAATTGAGGGGATGACCCCCCCAGACCTATCATAGGGGGCTTGGGGGGGAATCCCCCCCTGTCGCTGATGTATCAACAATACCTTATTTAATTGCAAGGTTGAGACACATTTTACCAACAAGTTCCTAAAAATAGGGGAAATGGAATGTATATTTGAATTACAAAGAAATTAATGAAACCAATAGGAAAGATCATTTTCCTCTAGCCTTCGTTGATTAGGTTATGGAATCCCTCACAAAGAAGAAATACCTTTTTCTAGATGGGTTCATTAACTATAGCTAGATCATAATAGCACCAGAGGACCAAGATAAAATAAGTTTCACCTATCCTTGGGATAGTTATGCTTATTATGTCCCCTCTTTTGGGTTATGCAATGCCTTTACCACCTTTTAGATGGTTTTCTTGAGCAGTTTTTTGATCTTTCCCATGAATTTATGGAAGTCTATATGGACGACTTTACCACATATGATAACACATATGAGGAGGAATTAAACAATATTAATAAGGTGCTACAAATATTCTAGGATCATAGCCTGTATTGTAGCAATGAGAAATGCTATATGATGATGGAAGATGATGTAGTCTTAGGACACTATGTTTCACAATGACGAATTTAGGTAGATCTTAATAAAATCAAAGTAATCAAAAATTTAATTGTTCCTAAAAAAAGGATGTAATATTTTTTCTTGGCCATGTAGGGTATTATTGAAGATTCATTAAAGATTTTAACAAGATAGCTAACCCTCTAATTTTCCTACTCTCAAAAGATTCTAAATATGAGTGGAAAAAAACCTACCAAGAAGCCTTTCAAACTCTCAAAGACTCCTTGACTATGAACCCTATGCTAAGAGGACCCAATTGGACCATACCTTTGTTGAACACCCAAAATACTGAGAGGGGGGTTGAATCACTATTCACTAAAACTCATTAACTTCATTAACTTACACATGTATCCAAAGCATCACATTAACCTTGCAATAATGGAAAGGAACAATTAAACCATGCATCACACAATAAACACAAGAATACCAGATTTACGTGGAAAACCCTTGAAAGGGAAAAACCATGGTGAGGATTAGCTCACAATATATTATAACCAGTTACAATGGATTTACAAGATGGAGGACTTATTGTCTAGAAAGAATGGCTCACTGTTAAAGGCTCACTTCCAAGGACTCATTTCCCAAAAAAGAGAGAATAAGAAGAATGGCTCACTACCAAAAATTTGAACTGATAATAGTGCATCTAACATAAGCTAAAGATGCAGTTCAAATTAAGGTCTAAAATTTGACTTTACACACTTCATACTTCACCAAAATTACCTTTCACACTTCATAGTACATTAGATCTCGCACAAAATCTTAATTACATTCCACTACACTTCATCACACATTGAATTAAACTTGTATATATATTGCAACCAACCAAAACATCAATTAGATTAGCCTAATTAGATAAAAAGTGCAACATAATAACCTGTTAGTACAAAAATCCAACACACATGCTTTATGGAAGGAGCAAAAAATGTACCACACCAAAATAGGTTGGTATGACCTATACACTCCCATAATTCCGCTTTGTATATAATTCTACTCCACATGACACCAAAACCTTTAGGTTGGCATCACCGGTGAAGCAACAACTGAATGAACCAACTATTCATTTACAACTCAAAATACAGACTACCAAATCACTTACCACTTGGAGTGCACACACATCTGACACCTTCCAACACTTCCTCAAAACTGCAGAACATAATATTCATCCACAGTGGAATGCAGAGCATTCCTACATGCACTTTGCACTTATAACACTATCATTACTAAGCCTAATACACTATCAACAATGTCTTCAAGTGTGAAAGACATCAAGCCTAGAAATTTTTTATTTAGACATGTCCAACACATACCATGAACACCTCAAAACCACATGAAAAGCATATGCATAGCGGAGCAATGTAGACCACAAAACTGCTCCTTTGATAATTGAATATGCACAGTGGGACTTAGTCAATTCTCCAAAACATTTGGTCTTCTCTGGACCAACAATTTTGCATTTTTGTAATGGGTTTCCATGAATGACAACACCATACACCATCATGATCATGTTTCCAACAATACCCTCTTTGTCATTGATGGCAACACACTCTTCCAAAACTACTCCCCCTTTGACATCAAGGGAAAAGGGTACAAAAAAGATACTTCTATACTTAACACACTTCTCCAACAATCTCCCCCTTACTGAAATATTTACATGAAATTTCCCCCCCCTAACAATGTTATCCATCAAAAATGAAAAAACTTGTACTGCAACACCATCAACTGCTTCCGCATATGCACATTAAAATAAAAAATATTGCATATACTTGAAGCAAAAATGTACAACTTAACTAGCAGAGGGTAAAATACCCTTATAGGACACCTTTAGTTTATCATGGTGTTTCTGCTAGTCTTTCTTTGCAACCTCCTATTCATTATTAGCGAAGGAAAGCATACAAGGGTGTTGCCACAATACTGTGTCTCACTTTTGGGACGTGCTAATTTTTGCTTGAAATCACTATTTTTAGAAAAAGCTAATGATTTAAATCTTGAGAGGCTCCATATAAAGGGTTTTAGTTAAAGAGGGATAGATAAGACCCCCTTAGATCAAACCCCCTTGGATATAACCCCTCTAGTATTAAATCATACCCACAATGGAGTCTCCTTCACACCTATGAAAATGCTAGAAAAAAACCACTTTTTGTTTACATTTTGTGGAATTAAATAACATCATTTAAAAAATATATTTTACAATAATGTAGCCCTTGAAATGAGCTTTCCAACAAGTATAGTTTTGATATATTTTTATTTTATCATGTATTTAATTTTCAATTTTTACTAAACATAGGTTTTTCTCCGAACATCAAGCTCTTTATTGTGGAGAGGTGGAAAAATAGTAAACCATTGTAACTTTTTTTCAAAAAATATCCTTTCCCTAGGTATTGATGTCCTTGTTTAACCCAAAAAAAATGGATTTCGATATATACACAAGAAGTTACATTGTATGACACACACATATGTCCAAATTATAGTTATAGTGACATAGAAAATTAATTTTTAAAAAATATATATGCAACAAAAAAATATGAAAAAATATCCTTTCCCTAAATATTGATGTTGAGAATCTATATTTCAAAAATTATAGTTTAATCCTTTATAAAATTTATGCTATACGAAACAAATGTTACATTCTAAAAATGTTGTTTTCTATTTAAAACTAGTTATTAAAGGAAATGCTGAAAAATTCATGATTTATTTTGAAAAAATTGATTTTTTTTTTTTTTAAATCTACACACAAATTTCCACAAATCACTAGATCACATCATCTTCAAATTCTTAATGGTTTAGCTGCTATAGGTCTCAAAAGATGAAGATTCAGTTAAAAATATTGATGTAAGTGTCTATCTTTGGCAAAAAGTGAGACACAGTATTATGATTTCACCCACAACACTGACTCTCAAATTGAATATGAAGGTCTTCTCCTTCTTTCAGAGAACTAGGAATTGGATTCATTTGCATCACCTTCTCAACATTAGCTAAAACTCCAATTAAAGATGTAAGCTTTGCAATCACCATATCTTGGAGCTGACTGTACTGCATTATGATTTTCTCTTTTTGTTCTTGCAGTAGAAAGAATTAACCATGCAATTTTTTTAATAATTGCTCTTGTAGCTCCATCTGAATCATTGACCGGAGCATAAACTCTTGAGACCTAAGCAATTTGTGACTCAATTGAGTCCATTTAATATTTGATGCTCCTTGTAGAAGCTAGCCACTTCAAATAGAACTGGAATAATTGATTAGCTTCGTCCAAACACTTTTGAACTTCCTTTAAGTTGCCATGTAACTTACCATGTGCAGTACCACATTTATCATAAAATTCTACTAACTTCTTTTCCATTTCATTCTCAATCTTTACTTCCAAACCAACAAAATAATCCTTTAAAGAATCAAGCAATAATTTCAATTTCTGCACACCGAATAAGGAATTATCAACAATTATTTTGGGAATACCCTCCTGCAACACCTTCATTGCTTCATCTACCAACTCTGCACTCTTTTGGTGAGTTCGCAAAATTTCCTTCCTAGCAGAGGTATGGAATATATCACCAAGCTACAATTTGTGCAAAGGGAAAATCTTATCGAAGTCCACCTGACCTTGTTGCATGAGAATCTATAGGAGCTATGCAAACACCAACAGTTCAAACTATAACTACATGTCCAATAGATCTTTCAGTGAATCTCCAGAGGCTCCAGAGGATTCACCACTATTTTTTTCACTTTCTTCTTCCTTTTTCTCACTCTTCTCATTTTCTCAACCATCAGAACATTCTTCAGTATTCTTCTCTACTTTTGAAGGTGGTGAAGGCAGTAGATGCTGTAGGAAAATCTGCACAAAACAAAGGAAACAAGATACAACTTCCAGTATGGTTCCTTAATCATCTATCTTATGTTTTATTTCTTGAAGGAATTACTTGGTTTGAGGAATGTGGTCTGGCAAGAACATATTCCTATTGCACATCAAATTAGGTATCATATGCTTAGGTTTCTGGATGTGAAACAATGAGATATTATGTATAATGGGTTGAAATGGCTAAGCTCCACCAAAGTTATCAAAAGTTGAATTGACTCTATTGAGTCATAGATTACACAACTGGTTGAAACTTATGATCTATTAAGAGACATGGATGGATCCAATAGGGCACAAATTGAGAATCTTCATGTATAATTGACATTACTTTTGACCAAAGAGACCAGTTAAAGAAACAATTCATTTTTTTAAGAGAATAAGCCAATGTGTGGTTGTCATCATTATCCAGAGTGTTGGTCAAAGTAGTGCAAGTGGGTTAGAAAATGAAAGCTCCTAGCAAAATAAACGAGGTTGAGGAATTGTGCATGGAATTTGAATGTCAAATTCATTCTCACCTCAACAAAAATAAATTGGGTTGCAAATCTGGAGAAACTAAAGGTAATTTACAAGAATATCCTACCTTCTAAAGATGTTGTAAAGGAGTAAGTTAAAATAGTTTTTCCCTTGTATATTTTGTTGCATAAAAGTGAAATATCTTTTTGTTGAAAATATTTTTGTACATAGCATCTATTCTTGGAGAATCTTCATCTCAGGGGGAGTGTATAGTAAGGGGGATCATACAATTTTGGGATATTATAAATAGAAGATATCATGTCTTTTTCCCTTGATGTCAAAGGGGAGAGAAGCATATGTGTGTTTCCATCAATGACAAAGGGGGAGATTGTTGGCAATAAGTGTTGTCATTGATGTCAACCCAATATGGGTTGTCATTATCATCAGATGTGTTGCTAAAGTATGTACATACTTTGAAAATAGTTGTTGCATAGTTGTTATTAGTTGGTGTATGTCTGCAAAGAAATATAAGGAAGAATGTTGATCTATGTGTGATGTGGAGGTGGTTACACTTTTTCCAGTATATTCCTAGCATGCCTACTATGATATCATCTCAATTTGGTGTACCACACATAGAGACAAGGTGCATAAGTTTTACTAAGGTATTCATAGTGGAGACTCTGAGGCAGAGTCATGGTATTATAGTCCAC
This sequence comes from Sequoia sempervirens, assembly GCA_007258455.2. Taxonomy (NCBI): domain Eukaryota; kingdom Viridiplantae; phylum Streptophyta; class Pinopsida; order Cupressales; family Cupressaceae; genus Sequoia; species Sequoia sempervirens. The sequence continues at coordinate 650,561,262 of VDFB02270651.1, read as the reverse complement.
ATATTTCTGCCATGCAAGAATCAATCTTATGGTTCAGATGATATATTGGTCAAGTTATGAAGGTTCCATATCCAATAAATCAAGTCATCATACATTCTACGGTAAAAGTTACAAGTAGTTCGATGTTACGATCTGTTCTTTAGCAAAGTACTATGTTGATGAAGGCTTACTGGAATGATCTACATTCCTCTAGATTTGAAGTTTTGGTCTTGCGGTTTTGTGAACATGTTCATTGGTTTTTATGACATACTAGTTAGAAACATCAAGTGTTGTGATGATATGAAAGTTTAGTTTTTGAATGACAGTTTGCTATAGTCTATTCGGGTTGCTCTATTTCAATTTATTCTGTAGGTTTCTCCAATTGCGCTAGCATAAGATGATCAAATATTTCTAGAGAAGGTTACAAGGATGTTGATGATTACCTACATGGTTCACATCTTGTCTCGTATGGTGTTTTTGGTATCTCCATGGTGGTGTAAATTCAAATAGTGACAGTGTTGATGGTATTGATATTATTTGGGCCGACATGATTTATTTGTTCCATTTGTAGTTGATCCTGATCAATTAATTTTCTTTTGGTGGTTGTGTTGTGATGCAATTGGACCCCAACATACCGTGTATTTATCTGTAAGTCTTTATCTCTTCTTAATGAATATAATTGAAGCCGACCTATGCTATATCATTTGATTTATCAAAAGGTCATCTTTAAGTCAACCTATTTGAGGTGTTGAGTTGTTGCAGAGGATATTTATATAAGTACAAATCATTTGTGAAGGTGAGAGGTGTGTTTTGAATATGAATTAGGAAGAATGCAAAAATATGAAATTTCCAAAATCAATGTGAAGGGTTAGTTGTGTGAAAAAGTGATTGCAACATCAACATGTGTTAGATGCTTCTTCATAGCAGTTCATAATCAATTTTATCATTCTAAATTTCATGTATCCTACTCTGAGATAGTGAGTCTCATGAGGTCCTTTGTATCTTTCTCTAAGGTTGTATACCTTAGTCTACAAGTCCATATGCAGTGATACTTAAAGATTGTAATTCTTGTTAGTAGTGAGCTACATATACTGTGAGTTAATCCTCACCATGGCTTTTCCCTCATTGGTTTTTCTACATAAAAATATTGGTGTCTTCATGTGATGCATGTGTTCCTTTCTATTCTTTTTAGTTAATGTGATGCATTGTTAATCTACAAATGGGAATGGTTAAGTTTTAATATATGTTGATTCACCCCCTGCTCTTAGCACATCTTTGTGTTTAACATGTCTCTCTTCTTCTCTCTTATGGGGGTTCATTTTCCTCAGATGGGATTTTGTCCCTCTCATAGTATTTTGTATATTTTCTCTCTTTTGGGGAGGAGTTTTATCCCATTGGGTTTTATTCTTTTCTCCATTTGTGAGAGATTTTATTTGCATATGTACATGTGTACCTAACATGGCCTCGTAGCCAGGACCCATCTTTTGTGTCATTTGCATAATAATTGACTCCCTAAGTTGTACTTAAGGAGGGTGTTGGTGTAAATAGTTATTTTACCTATATAGGGACTATTTACATGTTAATTCCACTTAGGTCCTAGGAGGGAATCTTTCTAGTTAGTAGAAATTAAGAAGACTGAGGATGATACCATTGTTGCTCTGCTTCTGCACAAGCTAGGAAAAACCCTAGCCATGCTCTTCCTTTGCTCACTATGCATGCTAACAGGGGTTTGTGGGGTTGAGTGGTGTGGAATTTGTGTAGGTTGGGGTGTGTTTATCCTTGGTGTTGTGCTCATTATTTTGGGCTTTTGCTTTGTGGATGTTTTCTTCTTTATTTCTTCTGGTTCCCATGCACCTAGGTGGGGTTTTTGTTCTTTTTCTATTTTGGTGGCTTTGTATTGTGCCTTGGATTTTTTGGAGGTATGGATCTTGCTGATCCCTCCATGCATGAAAATTCCATGAAGAATTTAAATATTATTTTGACTGGCAAAGGTTCCTCTTTAGAGAAGGGTTTTTCAAGAATCAAGAAAGTGAATGGTTGTTTGGAGAGAAGCCATGAGCACTCGATTTTGGTGATCTAGACAAAGTTTTTTGTAGAGGATGTTGCTTACCTATCCAATCACGATCTAATTTGTAAGTTCATGGGGGTCCGTCTCTCATTACAAGTTTTAGAATCTTGGGCTCACAAGGTTTGGAATCTAGAGGGTGATGTGGAGATAAAGTTGGTTGTCAACAATTATTTTGTTGTTGTGTTTACATGCATGTCAGACAAAAATAGGGCTTTTGAAGGTAAGCCTTATTTTTTAATCAGATTGGACTATTCATGAAACCCTAGCATGTGGGTTTCAATTCGGCTAAGGAGCTTCCTACGTGTGTTCTAGTTTGGGTTCATTTTCCTCAACTCCCTTTAGAGCTTCAGATGAGTGACATCTTACACATGATTGCTTTGCTTCTTGGTAAGCTGGTTAGCTCAACTGAACAAACTATGGATCAAAAGGTAATTACCTATACCCATGTTTGTATTGAAATAGATTTAAATAAACCGAGCTACTAGATTCTTTTGGAATTATTCCTTGGATCCAATTATTGGATCCAACAACTAGATTATGAAACTCTTCCATTCAAATGTCGCTTCTGCCATGAGTATGGATACTTGTAAAGGAAGTGTCTTGGTTTAACCGGGCGGCTAGGGCGACTAGGTCGATCCCCATTTCAAATCCTAAGAATGATAAAGGGAAGGCTCCTATGGCTGTTGATGGGGCATACAAGGAGGGATTCATCCCGGTCAAGCCTTGCAATAAGGGAAGGGGTCTGAAGAGAACCCTAAAGGATAGGAAATATGATGGGTTTTTAATTAGTTTGAGGCTTTAGAGAACTTGGCTCAAGAGGAGAGAATTCCAGCTGGTTTATTAATTGGTGTTGGATCTATGGGAGTGAACCTGTCAAAGGATAAAGAGAATGATCTATTAAAATTACCAGTGGGGGAAGTGCAGGTTGATTGTATGGTAACAGATATGCCATCATAGATTTCAGTTGAACCAAAACTATGTGGGCCCCTAGTCTTGTAGGGGGTGGAAAATTTGGTAGATTCAACTCCTTAGTTAGGGGAGGCTCTAGATTCTGGGAAGAATAGAGGGACTGTGTAGGTTCTAGGTTTACAACTGAAGTATCTTAAAAAGGGGTCTTCAAAGAAGGCTTCTACGGTGGGGTACAAGAAGGACCTAGAGAAGGTTAAATTAACTAGAGAGAATTTGGTGGAATAGGGGTTAGTGAAGAACATTGAATCCTAATTTTACCACTCTTAGAAATGACTATTATCTCATGGAATGTGAGGGGCATGAATAACATCCCTCAACAAAAGGCTATTTGTGAGATGATTAGTGTTCATTGTCCTGATATGGTCTTTCTTTAGGAAAACAAGTTATCTGTGAATTGTATGCTAAATTGTGCTTCCTACATCTAGTCTCATGGCTTGTGTTAGTGTGTTGGGGATCATGGAAATTTTGGGGGTGTGGCTTATTTTTGGGATCCAAGTAAGATTGTTCCTCTCTAGTGGATCTCATTCCGCTCTTCCTTGTGTGTGATTTCTTCTAGTCTGGATTCGAGTGAGACCTGCCTCTTCACTAATGTGTATCCTCCTTCTGACCTCGTTGGTAAAGTTTAGCTATGGTCTCATGCCAGATATATTCGGTCTCTAGCTCCCTTGCTTCTGTGGGTTTTTTTCTAGAGACTTTAATGTGGTTCTCGTCCTAAGGAAAAATATGGTGGGAATGCCAGGCTTGATTTTTCTACTAGCCTACTAAGGGATAATATAGAGCTCCTTAATTTAGTTTATGTGAAGTTAATTAATGGGACCCTCACTTGGAATAACAAGAGGTGTGGGGATAACACTATTTTTGAGAGGCTTGAAAGATTTCTTGTTTCCTACTTTTGGGTTGGAGATAGGTGGACTATCAAGTTTGTGATTCTGGATTGGAAAGGTTCAAATCTTTGGCCAATTAAGCTCTTTGCTATTTGGTTTAGTGATTCTAAGAGCTAGTCCTTTAAATTCTAGTTAATGTGGTTACGAGAAACCTCCCTTTATGATCTTAGGAGTGGTTGGTGGCTTCAAGGGAAGTTAATCATGGTAGGGCTATGTATTCTTTTTCCAAGAGGTTACAACATGTGAAGTATAGACTCAGGAAGTGGAACAAGTAATGCTTTGCAAATCTTCGTCTTAATAAATTATCGACCAAATTTGGTTTGGATACTATCACCCACCAGATCCGAGATCATGGTCTTTTTGACGAGCTACTCAAGAAGGAGGTTGTAGTTGTCAAGGAACTCAAGAGCAATGGGAGTTGCATGAGGAGATCTTTTGGAAGAAAAAATCTCAAGTGCATTGGCTCTAGGAAGGGAACCACAATACTGCCTTTTTCCATAATGTTTCCAAGGATCAAAGGATGGGAAATATTATTCTATCCCTGGTGTCACCGGAGGGTGTGCAACTTGTTTTTAGGGGTGATATTTCTAGGAAGGATTTTTGCTTCTTTTTTGAGATTTTCACCGATGACTCTCTTTTGGCCTTTGGTTAGGAGAACTTTATTTTGGATTACATTCATGCCTTGGTCTCTAATGAGATGAATGAGGATCTCATGCACCCTATTTCTCTGACTGAATTGGAAGAGGTTGCATTTCAAATGAAAAAAGGTAAATCCCCGAGTCAGGGCGGCTTTCCTATTGAATTCTTTCGGTAGTTTTGGGGGATTGTCAAATTAGACCTTCTTGAGGTGGTTTGGGAGTCACATTGCAATAAGAAAATGTTGCATTCTTTGAATTATACCTTTTCTATTCTTATTCCCAAAAGGGAGGGAGCTAACTATTTGGATCACTTTAGACCTATTGCTCTTTGTAATGTGGTGTACAAAATTATTACTAAATTTATTACGGAGAGGCTAAAGCCTTGGCTTCACTCTTTCATTTTTGAAGAACAGGGTGGTTTTGTTGTTGGTAGGAAAATATTGGATGGGGTTGTGATTGCTATTGAGACTATTCATTCTATGGTGAAATCTAAGGAGAAAGCCATGTTCATCAAACTTGATATGGCTAAGGCTTATGACAAGGGTTAGATGGGCCTTGTTACATAAATTTCTTCAAGCCTTTGGTTTTGGCAGCGTGTAGATTGATTGGGTCATGGGTTGTGTTTCTTCTTCTTACTTTTTTGTCCTTATTAATGGTGAGCCTTTAGAGTTGCTTGGTGTATCTAGGGGTATCTTCCAAGGAGATCCTCTATCTCCTTGTTTATTATTATGGCTGAAGGGTTGTGAAGGTTCATCAAATCTTGATTTAATCAAGGATTGATTTAGGGTTGGAGCTGGGGGTGTAGGGTGCCTCCTCATTCTCACTTGTAGTTTATGGATGACACAAATTTCATTGGTATGGATATGATTTAGGAAGCAATGAATTAAGGAAGACTTTTTTGACATTTATTTTTTCGCTTCTGGAAAAAAGATCAATGAGGGTAAGTCCTCTATTTTCTTTTTTAATACTCCTCGTCTTATTTAGAGTAAGATTTCTTGGATTCTTTGGTTTCCTATTGGTTCTCTCCCATTGTCTTATGTTGGGGTCCCCATCTCGATGGGGTCTCACCTTCAAGATCTTTGGCAGGATGTTTTGGATGAGCTCCATAGTAGGGTTCGCCACTGGACTTGTTAATAGCTTTCGATGGTTGGGCGTGTAACTCTTTTGAAATTGGATGTTCATGCCCTTCCTATTTACAATTTTCTTGTTCAAGTTGCTCCTATGTGCTTTGTTAGGGAGTTTGATGTTCTTTCCTGTCAATTTCTATGGACTGAAAATTTGTCTTCCTCAAAATGGAGTCTTGTGAAATGGGATGTTGTGTGTAGACCAAATTAAGAAGGTGTTCTTGGTATCAAACCTGTTGGTATGAGTGGTCAAGCCTTGGCTACCAAATTATATTGAAATTGGTGCACTTGTCAAGATTAGGATTGGGCTTGAATTCTCACCCTTAGATATCTTCTAGGTGTGTGTTCTATGGATGTCCCTCTGTGTAATAATTTAGGGAAGGGGTCCATGATTTGGGAGACTCTCAAAAGAGGATCAAAGTTGATTAAGCAGGGGCTCTTTTGGATTTGCAACAGTAGCTTTGATGCTCTTTTCTAGCATGATTCATTGGATGGGAACCCCCCCATCCAGAATGTTTTCTCTCATTTACAACCTCTATGTGATAGTTTGATTGGGTGATCCCACAACACTGATTTACAATTTTTGGCCAAACTGGACACTGGCCTAATTTTTTATAACCAAATCTTCACTTTCGGGCACCTATAGTGACTAAACTGTGAGGAATTTGAAGATGATGAAAACTAGTGATTTGTGACATTTTGTCTATAGATTCTAAATATATATATTTTAAATTGTTTTGAATCAGTTGCACTTCTTTTTCCATCTCCTTAGAAAACTAGTTTTTAATAGTAAACACCATTTTTAAAGAGTGACATCATTGGCTAACACATAAGTTTTTTTTTTATGAAGGATTAAATTATAATTTTTTCAAATTTAGATTTGTAACTATGATATCTAGTGCATGGAATTGGTTTCATAGCATTTCGTTGAATATTTTTTTCTTAATTAAGTTTCAAAGTCAAACCTTTTACAATTTAGACATTGTTCACTGGCTAAAGCATTACTTTTTTTTGTATGTAATGAAATTCATTTTTTTTTGTTGGATCAAGGATATCAATGTCTAGTGCACTAATATTTTTCAATTTTTTTTTTCAAATTTGCTATTTTTCCACATGTGCAGAACAAAGAGCTTGAATTTTGGTGAAAAACCTATGTTTAATCAAACTAAAAAATAAAATACATAATAAAACCAACACATATTGGGTAAAAGTAAGAAGTTGGGTACACGAAGAGGGGAAATTTTGGCCAAAAAAAAATTCTCGCAGAAAACGCGTACGCGTTATTTTAAAAACGCGTATGCGTTATGCTTCGGGTACCCGAGCCTAAAAAACGCGTATGCACTCAAAAACGCGTACACGTTATATAATGCATACACGTTTTATAACATGTAAAAATTGATTATTTAAAAAAAATATATTTTTTGAGAAACGCGTATGCATTTTTTGTTACAAAATGCGTACGCGTTTCAAAACGCGTACCCGTTTCTCAAAAAAAATAAAATCAAGAAAATAAAGAATGCATGTGTTTTATAATGCGTACGCGTTTTTTAACAACGCGTACACGTTTTTAAAATTCAAAATTTCCAACCCACATGCTGCCTCGGTTTTAGGATCGGGAAAGGATTGGCAATCCGAGCCTTAGCCTTTGACCTGCAACTAAAAAACCAAGGTAGATTAAAGAAGAATGTACAACTTTGACAACATGGTTGATGGACTTCTTTTCTGAATCAATCTATAAAATTAAAACCCATTAGAGGACACGATGTCTACTTTCCAAATGTATAATTTTTATTAATATTGGATTACGTTTGCTATTTTTTAATTAATTTCTAAGTAAACTGGTCCTTAAACTTGAAATATCAGGTTTTTTTAATTTTTTAATAACTTTTTTTTGGTTAAGTTTTTTGTAAAAAAAATTATATGGCATCAAAATTCAGACAATTCTCTACACAATGAAAAAAAAAAGAGTCAAAAAATGTTTGGTTTAGGTCCAATTATGCTGTCTTACACGTTGATTTTAAAAACAACAATTAAGGCCAATAAAAATTTAATAAAAAAAAAATATTCAACCAAAAATTACAAAAAAAATTCCAGATCAAACTTCATGTTGTTAGCTCTCTTTTCCTAAAAGGAATTAGCAAAATACTTTTATCTGGGTCAAAAAGTGTTGTCCGTACACGTGCTTGGTATTGTAAAAAAAATGGACTTTTAAAAAGTGATTTTTATAGACCCCTATCCAAATTTAATTTCTATAATCTGGGTATTTGAATAATTTAGATATTTGGAAACTAGATTCAAAATGATAAATTTCATATTACTGATTTTTTTAAAGATTCATTGTGTAAGTGCCTCAAATTTTTAATTCAAGTGTGACAAATTCTGAAAAACAGCAAAAACACTTCCACTTTTTGAGCTTTTTGTGTACCCAACTTTTTGCATCAGCCCTATTAAAATTATATTCGATGGATAACTTGTTCTAAGGACTACCATCATCCAGTTGGGTCTATGAAGTCTCCTCCATTTTCATCCTCAACTTGAGCTTCGAAGGGAAAAATTCTGTAGAAATTTGGTGCAAGAGGGAGAGAGGGGGAAAAAGGGGGTTCAAATGAACCCAGGTTCAAACGAAATCCCCCTTGGAGGTTTGCTAGAACTAGGGTTTGAATGAACCCTAGTTCAAGCGAACCCCCCTTGTATTCAACTTTCCATTGTCTTCGTCATAAAAAAATGCAAAAAAAGTGGGTCCCATCATTTAATAGAGTTTGCTCAAACCAGGGTCCATTCAAACCCCTTTTGGGTCCATTCGAACACCCTAGTTCGTGCGAACACCTAAAAAGCAAAAAAAAAATCATACGAGCATTTTTGCAATTTTCCTTCCTATTTGGAATTGTAAACCTATATTGTGGGATCACCCAATTATGGCTAGTTGGAGTAAGGTGGAGGACATTAAACCAACTCAAACTTTGGGTCAGATGGAGGTGAAGCACTGGAAGGTTTTGCATGAATGGCCATCAGGTGGCACTAAGGATGCTCATCAAGAGCTTGGTTCGATTGTGGCTAACAGATTGTGTAATTCCCTTTTGAGGAGGCTAGCTTGGGGCCTTGATCCGAAAGGAAGGTATTTTTTTGTCTCAGAATACTTGGAGATAGATAGACAGATGTATGGGAGGGTTGGTGCTCCCTAGTGGAAACATATTTGGAACAAATTTTCTTGGCCCAAATGTAATTTTTTCTTATGGTTGGTAGTCCAAAATAGATGCCTTACATGGGATAATTTATGGAGGAGAGGATTCTAGGGCCCTTCTATCTGTATTCTCTGTAAGAGTAGTAAGGAGGATTCCCATCACTTGTTCTTCCAGTGCCCTTTTTCTCAGGAAATTTGGCACCTTTGGTGGGAGGCTTGAAACCATGCCTCTTCTTTGGTTGATTTTTGGGCTCTAAGTATAGGTAGAACTCCTACTTAGACCTATTTTTTGAAGATTTCTTGGATTATTGGTCCCTATTTAATCATCCGGTATCTATGGTTGGAAATGAATCATAGGATATTTCAGGGTGTGCAGATGGTGGGTGTACAGTTATGGAAAAAATCCTTTGTAGGGTCCAAGAGACCATTTTTGCAAAATGTGACTTGTTTGATACTATGGATCCTAGTGAGGTGAATATCATAAGGAACCTGAAGCTGGAGATTGGTGGGTTGGGTTTCCATATTGGTCAAAGACCTCATCATTCTAAGTAGAAAATTCAACGTGAGGGTAGGTGGACACCCTCACTTGGTGGTATCCTGAAGGTGAATACTAATGGTTCCTTTAGGGGGAATCCTAGACATGTAGAGATTTGTGGCATTGGCAGGGATAGTGGAGGTGGTGCATTTTTTCTCTTTTCTATGTATAAAGAGCACCAAACCAATAATTTTATGGAGGCCCTAGCTATTCTTCATGTTCTGGAAAGAGGGAGCTCTTTGGGTTGGAGGTAGATTATTTGTGAATCTTATTCATATATTTTTGTGGATATGTTAAATGATCAGAGGCTGGAGGGAGCTAGCTATCATTTGGATCTGGTGGTAAAGCAGGTTTTGAGTTTGTGTAGTTCTTTGGATTTTATTTCCTTTTGTCATATTCCTAGGGAATGAAATAGAGTAGCAAATTTCCTAGCTAGTGGGCTTCAAAACATGAGGAGGGATGGGATGTCAACGAATGGGGCTAGTTTCCTTCAGATTATGTGGTGGCTCTAGAGAAGATTCTTTGGTTTCTTCAATAAAGTTTTTAGCCTCTTTTTATTAAAAAAAATCTTTCTAGTTAAGCATTAGTTGTCACTTATCTTATCTAATTGGCTTTTATTTAATGCTTGTGTCCTAGGTTATTTAATATTGGTTCATGTCATTTAGTTATGACACAACCATTTAATGGTACATCATCACTTTTGCCTATATAAGCAAGGGTTCATATGTACTTTGTAGATCCAATTCAAGCAACTCAACTGAGATAATTTTTTAGTTGTGTAAGTCCAATATATCATTGTAATCTTGTGTATTACACATTGGCTGGATATCTTGCATCCATCATTGCAATTTCATGTTCTTTCTTTTCCCTCTTGTAGAAGGTTGTTGGTTTTTGTAGATGATCCTAAAGGCTTGAGTCCTTGAGTGATTCTAACATTTCTCTTATCACATCTTAGGTATGACCTATTTACCAAATAGATGTGATGAGTATTATTTTACACATTGATCTTCATGAGGAGATCTACATGGAGAATTCTCTAGGATTTGTGTTGGTTTTTTCTCTTATGTGTAGGCTACAATATTCTTTGTATGGTATCGAACAATCCCTTAATGATTGGTATGATAATATAGATGGTATATAGATGATTTGATTCTCCCTATCATCCCCTCCTCCATTATTTATCATATATGGAAATCATTGATGGAGCACTTTGACATGTCAAATCTCAAGTCTCTACACCTATTCCTTAGTCTACAAGTTTTTCAATCTACTGAGGCATCTCCATACATTAGAAAAAGTATGCCATTAATTTTTTTCATTATTTTAGCATGGATAATTATAAGCTAGCTCCTACACCATTTTCTATTGGGCTTGACTCCCATTTTTCCCACGATCCTTTTAAAATTTAATAGTTCTAAGTAAACCAAGTGCATTTTGAGCTATATTTGGGGCACTAAGTACTAAGGTGTAATTTTTTCAACCAGTAGGTTTTGTTGCTTCAATAGATTATGATTTAATTTTCTCTACAAATTGATAGTCCTACTCTTATTTGGTGTGATAACCAAAGTGACATTCACATTGCACACATCTCAATTGAGCATCAGGATTTAGCATCAAGAGGATGAAACACATCAAGATGTACATATGTATTTCATTTGACAACTTATCCATGACAACCATCTTTTCTTAGAGAATTTTTCTACTAAGGAGTAAGTTGCACAAATTTTTTCACTAAACCTTTTGTAGATGCACCTCATTACCTTTAGTTATTATTGATGCTTGGGGTGAAGGAAATTATCCTTAAGTTCTTCTTGATTCCTCCACATTTTTACATCTTGTACATCAGTACCTTATTGAGTAACCCATTTTTAAAATTTTATGCATTATTTTAATGCCTCCTTAAGTTGTACTTAAGATGGGTTTTTGTTTTAATGTGGTTCTTTATCTAATTGGTTGGATTTTAGGACCTATTAAACCTTGGTATTAAGCTCACTTAGGTTACTTTTTGACATAATATTGTAGAATTTCTTCTTTTCTAATATAGAAAGGTTTTTTTCATTGTATTAAAATTGTAATTATTATTTTTAGGTAATACAAATTTTTCATTATAGCTCTTATTTGTGAAAGGTCTCCTTCATTTTTATTGATAGATTGTTGTACATTTGGATTCACCATTAATCTAACACATAAATCTTTTTTTTTTTTTTAGACTGCAGGAATCGGGTAGCACGACCCCATATAAACTGCAGTGCGCCTGGTAAACTTTTTAACGTGACCGACGGCACTGGCGCGACACGCCCTCCGGTACCATGGGGGTGGGGGAGACTAGACCTCGTGACCAACCTCCTGCAACAGGAAAGATCTAGCCAACCGAGCTAGGGCCCCAACCCCAACACATAAATCTATTAACATAGAACTATCATGACATTTAATAAATCTATCATCAATAAGTACACTAATTTTCATCATTATTAAAGGAATATGATCATCATGAAATAAATATATACACTAAGAGGTTCCATAATAATAGAATTTCCTAAAAAAATTAAATTAGCTGATAAATCATATAACTTCCCTTAAGCTTAATCTAAGTTAATTGTATAAAAAGTAAATGCAATAAAATAATGTTAAATGTGAATGCCTCGTGATAAAAAAAAGGGAATGTGGGAATATGATACTCTATAACTCACATTGTAATACCTTACACATTAGAATATTAACAATTAGTCTCCACACTTTTACTTTTGAATTCACCTAGTTTGTCTTTACTTATTTTATTTTGTTATCTATAATTGGTTGTAAACTCATGTTATGTTGGACTTAATTGGGAAAGGAATGAGTGGGAGTCTACCAAAAATTAAATTTAAATTTAAAATCAAAACATAAAATATTTAACTCAAAGTAAATGCATAAATAAGTGTAATTAATACATAATTAGAGTGTAAAATACAAGAACAAAAGGTAGGCTATCAATATATATTAGAAAAAATTGTAAAAATAAACACAAAATTAAATAAAAATATATAAAATATAAATTTTACTATTGCTTTCATAAATCTATTTTTTTATTAAATGATATTTTTATTAATGTAACGAACTTTATTATATTTCCACATAAAAACAATTTCATGTTTCTCATTTTTTGATTCAATATATATTTTATTAATTTACAATACTTTTCTATTTTTAAAATGAAAAATATTTCATATTTGGATATAAATTATAATACTGATGATTAAAAAGAAAAGAAATGAAATTATATTGTACATAAATAAGATTTGTTAAAAGTTAAACATTTAATTTAAAATATACTAAATAAACATATTAAGTGTTTTACATTTTCAATATAATTTTTTATGTAAGATTTAAATATAGTTTTAATAGGAAAAATTTGAGTTCAAATTAGAAATTGACAATGAAATGAATAGATTTTTAATGACTTTTTAATTATAATTAAGTTAGTTGATTTTACGCTGCAATTCTTTTCCAATTTTTATCTAATTAGATTACATCTTGTGCTGCAATTCTTTTCCAATTCTTTTCTAATTAGATTACATCTTGTAGTGTATGAATAAGATATACTTTAAAAAAAATGAAATAAATAAAACTTTTATTATATATAATCTCACTACATAATTAGTATTCTTTTCTCTTCACCACACTCTTTTAAAAAAGAAACTCCACATACTATCAGAACAACTACACCAGCTCATTAAGAAAATGAAAGCTGTGACAAAGGAAGCCAAGCTACCAAGATGAAGTGCTCCCAAAATTGTCTTCCTTTCCTCATCAACCACTCTGAAACCAAAATACAGAGACATGTTACCAATGGAGTAGAAAATAACTCAATGACAAGCAAAATTAAAAATTAAAAAAAATACCATGAAGTTTACTTCTGAGAAGAGTTGGGTCCTTTCTTCCTTCCAAACCCCACCACTGAAACAACAAAACCAGAGCAATTTATACATGATTCATCAAAATTTTATATCATATCTTTATACCCAATATAAACAACTAACACAGTGACCATAATGGTTATATATACACACTTAATACAGTGACCATAATGGTTATATATACACACTTAATACAGTGACCATAATGGTTATATATGCACAATTAATACAATTATCATGGTTATATATACATAATTAACACAGTGAGCACAATCATTGTTATATATACACAATTAACACAGTGATTATTATATATACACAACTAACACAGTGAGCAAGTTATATATACACAATTAACATATAAACAAGAACAAACAAACCACATAGTAATACAATGAAGAGTGACCTGCAGTAACATATCGGCGATTGTATTGCATACGCTTGTAAGCACGTCCCTTGGGCTTCTTCTTCTTGTCTTGCTTCTGCACTTTTGGAGTTTGGCTTCTTACTTTCCCTGCTCTGGTTAGCGATCCATGCACCTTCCCTGCACCATTTTTCATTCACTACAATCTTATTGAAAGTAATACAGAAAATAATTTTAGATCTTAATTATATCAAGCTTTCACAATTCATATTGCTGTTACAGTGTTGTTTTTGGATTCAATTGTGTTGGAGTTTTTTGTATCGATGTTTCAGATCACATTCCGTAACCCATCATCAGAAAGATAAAAACAAGAGATCACCCTCATAATCCATCATCAGAATGATAGAAAAGAAAAGAAGAAAAAAAATTGAAACAGTAAAATCTCAAACAAAGAATTATATTGATTGACAGAGGATTTTTTATTTCACAAAAGAAAAATACAAAAACAAATGAACTGGTGGCAACAAACCCATTCTAAATTTGTACTCAAATTCTTGGAGTTGTAGAGACAAAATGCAGAATAGCAGAACTAAACAACACACAACAAGAACTCTGCAGTGAGAATGAAAAACAACTCTTTTGTAACGCTTTTAATTTCTTTAATGGAAATCAGTTAGCTTAAAAGACGGGTACAGTTTTGGGCGCCTGGGAAGACCTTATTGAAAATTAGCAAGCTATTTGATGGTAGTGTAGCTAACTAAATATGGCGATGGGCTAAATTTATTCGGTGTACACGTGGTGCATGCATATATGAACGGTTACCTGCATTAGATCCAAAATTTACAGGTAGATAATCGCCCTGGTTAGACAGGATTAAATTCGGACGGTGCAATTTGTTTTAAATGTTTTTAAAGCTTGCAAGGGTTAAAAGTGCTTAACCCTGGATTTATTTTGTTCGATTAGTGTGTTAGTATACTATTTTAGGGAAGTTAGGTTAATTAATATGATTAATTTTCATTTTTAAATTGGTTGTTTAGTTTTAGGTCAAATTCGTAAGTATGGAAATCATTTTAGGGTGTGTAAATTCAAATTTTAAATTGAGTTTAAATTGATTTTATTTATTTATTTAATTGTATTGATTCAAGTATAAAATATTTAAGTTTGTGTGTTAGATTATTGTAGAAAAGAACAAATCTTAATTTTATTTTAGATGTCCATTATCCATTAATTTTAATTTGACTTGTATTATCTTATAGAGAGCATCTAAGTATTATTTACATCATTAGTTTATATTAGCATCTACAATAGGATTTTTTTATAAAGCTTGGTAAATCAATATGATTATATTTGTATACATTTTAATAGATTAGTTTTGATTTCAATTTATTTATTTATTTCATGGGTTAAATTTATATGTATACAAATATTTTTTGAATTTTTAAATTCAAATTTTAAATTGAGTTGAAATTAGTTTCTTTTTATTTAGTTGTTACATATCAATTCAAGCATAAAATATTCAAATTTGTGTATTAGCCTGGTGTAGAAAAAGACAAGTTCTCTATTTTTATTTTAGATGTCCATGTTATCTATTAGCTTTAATTTAGCTTATATTATCTCATAGAGTTATTTCATAGAGAACATAGAGCATTAATTATATCATTAGCTTACATTAACATCTACATTTAGCAACATATTAGAACATTTTACATGGTTGCTTGTTCATTATCCTTATTCCAAAACCATCAAATCAAATCGAAGAGTTTTGATCAAAGGAGAAGATCATGCATAGAAAAATCCCAAAGGTTTTTGTCAACACCACCCTAATTTGAGGACACAAATTATATAAAGAAAGATAAACAAATTATGAGCTTGTAGAAGAGTGCAATTGACTTAGATACAAGAGGGTTCATTTCCATAGGCACATAGATTTATTTTGTGGACTCAAATTCAACCCACAATAGAGAACTAATTAGTTGTATGTCAAAAATTCCTAGTTTTAAATCTAATTTGAAAGAATGATTTGCAATAGAAAGTATTTATGTTGCAAATAAAGTTGTCCTAATCCATCAAACATCATTTAAAAACAATGCAATAAATATTAGTTATTGATCTCAATGAATTAATCTTTGGTTAGCTACTTATGTTGATTTTATTATTTTACCCTAGATAATATATGATTTTTTTTCCTTTTCATTCTAGTGAATACAATGGAGATTATGCCCTATAGGTCTTGTAATAAATAGATTTTATTTTTTATTTTGATATCTAAGTAGTATTTTTTTTTTAGGTTTATAGCAATTATACCCTTATTTCACCCTACTTCATCCTTTTAGGGTTTTTTTTGTGATTATGTTAATGTGTCACCATAATTCTTATCTCCCTTCGAGAAGAGCCCTTTGTCTTAATAATGCAATGGCTAAGGTTCTAGTTGATAAGAAAATTATCTTTTATTCAATTGAGAATACTCATCATGGGGAGGAAAATTTAGATCATAAGGTACATGTAGAACAAATGAATAAACAAGATCTTTCTATCACCACATAATTATTTTCTCTTGAGCTTGCTAATTTAGCTAGTTTGATTCTCCTACATATTTGGTTGATGTTATTCATAGTTTATTGATTAATAATTTATATTGGTTTAGATCTTCTTTGAGTTATTAGTGCTAAGGACATGTCTTTAATATCCGTGCATGGTGTATCTTCCCCCTCACATCAAATACTCTCCTTTAATTTTTACTCTTACATTTGTAGTGTAGAAAAATGTACACCTTTACATTTTCACACTATATTTGGGTCCCTTAATTAAATTGGACTTAATTAAGCCTCTAATTGACCCAATTATGCATTTAAAAGCCTACTTAATCCCATTTTCCGAAAAGGAAACTTTCATTAAACAATTGCAAACATCAATTAAATTGCCTTGAAAATTATATGTCCTGGATTTAGGTCCTAGCAAGGGAAAATGGGTCCCCTTTAGATTCTAGAACCCAATTTAAAATATGTTTTTGATGGTATTTTTATTATCCCAATTCAATTTACAGCTGTGGGCTTTTGAATTTTAATTGTTGGGAAATTAGAAAATCATCTATAAATACATAGTTATTTTATCAATTCAATATTAAGAAAAAGAGGGCAACTTTCACAAGAGAAAATATTATTGTCAAGAGCATTGAAGAGAAGATTTATCAAGCATCTACAACAACATTCAAGATCCTATCATGATGTCAAGATTTATGTGTGTTCATGCATGTTTTTGGAGCTAACATTGTGATGTAGGTTTCAAGTTTTCAAGCATCAACTCAAGCATCAAGATCAACATCCAATCAAGCTATTTCATGCAAGATCCAGTCCTTGGAGAGATGTGTTAGAATTCAGTCCTCCAAGGGAAGCCATTAAAGGGTTTGGTGAGCTGCAACAAGCTAGTGTTCATTCATCATTCCTTCTTTTTATAATTATTTCATTTCAAGGTTTAATTACCAAAATGAGGTTTGACCAAGGAAAACCCCTATTCACCTAAAACAAATAACTTTCCCCTTGCTTGTGTATGTGCAGGTTCATAGGTGAAAAAAGGATTGGAATTGAAGATCTCAAAAAGTATACAATTGCAAAAGTTGTCAAAGTTGTCACAAAAAGTTGTCAAGGCCACGAAAACTCAGATCCTGGATTTATTTTTGACATTTTGCAGTAAAACCTGTGGGGAAAGGAATCTCAGATACATCACTAGAGGATCCTAAAAATTGAGGAAAATTTCTATATAAGGACCCATTCACCATTTTAGGACACTTTGTGACACTTTTGGTGACAGGCTTTTAGTGTCTTACCTTTTCAAATTTGTTAGAAGTTTGTTTTTTTTTGTTAGTATTATGCTTCATCTACATGATTCAGGTCTTCAATTGTAGATTTGAGTTCATTTACTATTTTATTTTTATCTCTCAAAAGTTTTGTTTAGGAAGATTTTACCCTGTCCTCTATCATAAGGAAATTTGCAAGATCTCCAATTGGGTGACTCACATAGGGTTGAAAGTCAATCCCACCATTGGTGGATCTCATTTCCTAATAAAATAGGAGAAATATAGGTTCATTACACCTCAGTTTCCTATTCTATTTTTAGTAAATTATTAGTGAACCCTCATTTTAATGAACCTATTTTTCTATGTTTCATTTTGGTGAACCTAACATTCTTACACTATAGATTTTTCTAATTTGGAGTCCATTCAAACCCTAGATCTAGGATTTGCATTTGTTTGCATTGCGTTGCATTATTTTGTATTTCATTTAGGGTTGCCAAAATTACATTAGTTTTCATCTCATATATAGTTTTAAATTTGCATTTTGCATTGTTTAAAATTTGAAAAATAAAAAAATTGCATGCATATTACATTGATTTTGCATAGTACTTGCACTTTCAGTCATTTACATTAGAAAATTTAGTCAAATTGCATTTAAAAAGTGTCATATTTTTTCACTATTTTTCACTAATTATACTTGCATTAAGACACCTAAATCTGGAAAAAAATTCACAGAAAACACAGTTTATAACCTAGAATAAAGAACACAAACAATAACTCAAAATTTTCATTTTTCATTTTTAAAAACCATGTACAAGGACACATTCAACCTTGGGAAAATAAGTCCTTGAGGGAACATGAAAACCAACTTTTTTGAGAATTTTTGTGGTCTTCTTCACTTCCCAGATTCGCTGGTAAACCACTATTTCAGTCTAACATTTTTTGGGAATTTTTTTTATACATTATGTCTAATCATCCATTTAGTTTATCCATTTTAAGTCATTCCAAATTTATTTCAGTATTAAAAATAATTAGATTTGTAGGGAATTTTTTTACATTTCTAAAGCATTGCATAAGTTGGAGATTACTTTTCATTTTGGCACACAATGTTAGTATCTTTCCTTTCCAAGTATGCCAAGAAAAAGCTTAATAACAAGCATGTTAGTCATTCTTCCAATATATTTTCTAATAATGAGAGTCTCTTAGTGCAAGAAAATGACATTGTTGACACATTCCTTAATTCCACATTGTCTATCCTTCACTCATCCCCTAATATCTCCCCTATTTGTGAGGATGTTTTTGTGAACCAGGATTCCCAACCTGCACAAACACAAGAGATAAACACTAAATTAGATCCAATGCAAGCTAGTATCATGATTACCCAAGGAATCCATTTAAATTGCAATGAAAAGGAATGAAACGAAGAACATAAAGAAACATAAACGAGAGATAGTAAATCCTATTCAAATGCAATGCAAACTCTTGATCTCTTGGGGGAGTTGGTGCCAATTTGATGTGGAAATTGGACATTTCCCAACTCCTATGCAAGCTTTGTTGATTGATGATGAAGAGTGATCCACTTTGATGAAGATTGATGAGTGCTCCAAGATAAAATTCGCATAACCTAGCTATAAACTCAATGATATGGATGAAGATTGCTATGGATTTGAGTATAGTAAGTTTACTCAAGTTGTGGATGATTAGAATGAGGAATGAAGCCTCTTATTTATATAATGTTGAGATGGAAGAATGCCCAAAATGAAGCAATGCAGGACTAATCTTCAACCAATGGCAAGGTGCCACTTGTCCAAATGTGAGTGGATGGAGGATGTGCACATTTTGATGAATGTGCCCATAAATGCAATTAGGTGAGATTTGAAAATGGTGAAATGACATGTAAGAGGGAAAAGGAATGTCTTAAATGCCACTTGGCTCAAGGAAAAAGGACTTATTAGGTGAAGTTAATGTCTTGTTGGAAGGACAAAGTCCACTTGGATTTTGAATTCAAATTTGAGGGAATATTCTCTATTTATGCCATGTTGAGAGAAAATAGAGATTTAATAAATGAATTAAATCTATTTTCATGTGCAAGTGGCAAAAGCTAGAGGATGGGACATGAAAGAAGATTAAATTAATTAAGGTTAATTAATTTAGTGAGAGATTAGTTGATGTGACAAATTTGACTTAGATTTATGGATTGATTTAAATCAAATATGAGAAGAATATGATTTCAAGATTAATTAAATAAAGATTTTTGATTTACTTAACTAAGGAGATTAAATTAGATTAAACTAAATAAGGTTTTAATTTATTTAATTTAATAGATAGACTTTAGAGATTTAATCAAATTAAATGAATTATTTAATTAAATATGGACATAGGGTTAATTAGATCAGATAAATTGATTTAATTAACAAGAAAGAATGACTTAATTAGATAAAATGGTTTATTTAATTAAGAAAGAAAAAATGACGAATTTAATCAAATAAAGGTATTCGATTAAATAGTTATACTGAGGGATGATTTAGGATGAAACAGTGTTAGTAATCAGGATCAAGTATGTCAGTATATTTTCCATGTCTACATTTTGCCCTTCTTTGAAGCAATGTACTCATTGCGTTGGTTCAAAGAATAAGCTGTCTCTATCAAAAACCACAAATTTTTTAATTTTGAAATTTGCCCCAATGCTGCTTTGAGGAAGGAAAACATGCCATTATATTGGCCCCTCGAGAGATTGGACGAAAATTCTAATTTTTGGGTGATCTCGCGAAAAAGAGGACAAGGTGCCCAACAGGTCCAGAAAGGCTCCAGGAGGTCAAAAAAAGGTAAAGCACAAAAAACAGTGCAAGACGACCCTTGGACAGACAAAAATGGAATCAGGGGGCCAAGACCTTGACAGGACGACCAAACGGGGTCAAAAAACTCTAATTTTTAGGCTTAAATAGGCCTCGAGGGGCCACTTCCAATTCATTTTCACACTTAGCCTTTAGAGATTTTTGCGAATCTGAGCTCTGACACCCTAACAAGATGGCACAACAACAACTCCTGTTGCATATCTTCGATCGAGTACGAATGTATCAGTGGCCTCCTGGCATTGGACCACCGGTAAGTCATCCTGACTTGAGCTTTATTTTTTTATTTAACGCTCGTATTTCATGCTTTCAAACTTAGGTTTCTAGGCGCGGTGCCATATTGCACTGCTCAAACTTTCAAATAGCATTGCTCGGTGTTTAAACTAGACTGTCATCACAAGATGGACCACCGTGGTGGAGTTTGGAGTTTGGGAACAAACTTCAAACTCTGACACATTTGTGAAATACAACGATGTATTTCAAACTCTGGCACCGCTGTGGACTTTAGAATTAGGGTTTCAGGATAAATTGTGCCACTTTGGCAAAGTGCACCACTGTGGTGCAGTTTGGGACTTTGAAGGTGCCAACATCACAATTTGCAAATTTCAAACTGCAACGCCTTCACAGATTGTGATGCTGGGCTAGATTCTTGAACGCTTGAGATTAGCTCAGGATAATTTTTCCTTGATGATTTTAACACGATGACTTTTCCTGATGCAAGAGGTGGCAAGAGAGGTTTATTCTTGCAAGCACAGGTTGTGGGAGATTTTTGGCTATTTGCAGGATCTAACCGATAGAGAGTAGGAGCGGCTACGAGAGATGGGGCTATGGTATATCGCTTACGCACCACCTGTGCGGACCCATCTAGGCATGATGTCGGTGCTTGCCGAGAGATGGCACAATGAGACCAGATCCTTCCATCTTCCGACCGATGAGGCCATTGTTACTTTGGAGGATGTGTGGTGGATCCTTAGGTTGCCGATACTCGGGCGGCGAGTTATATATGATATGGATGCCAGACGGGAGGCATGCCATGCCGTTATGGCCACAAATGAGATTGTATTTTGTGAGGGTCAAATAGAGCTAGAGCATCACTGGTCACTCACGCCACCCTTCCGTCTAGTGATTTCTTCTATCATTTCAGGTCTTGTCACTCCAGATCAGCGAGGCCGATATTTCAGTCCTGGTTGGGGGCTCTATTGGGAGCGGATGGTTCATGATAGGCCGATACGTTTCGCATGGGATCCGGCTACTAGCCTCCCTCTATAGGGATCTTCATGAGTACGTTTACTTGGATGGTAGAGCACTTGGTGCAAGGGTCATGCTCCTTCATGTATGGGCATGGGAGCATATCTCCGTTCTTCAACGACAAGTTGTTCTAGTGCTGATGGGGCCCAATGAGCTAGCATTCTAGCGTTACAGAGGTGGTGTTTCGTTCACTCACACAAGGGAGCACAAGATTCCTCACTGGAGGAGGGTCCTTGATGATATGTAGGTTTTCACATGGCGCCCCTACCTTGGTCAGTCTAGATGGATTGATGATGTGCAACAACTGTTCTTTGCCTATTAGGATCGCCTGATGCAGGGGCGAGAGCACACTATGTTAGAGATGTACCTACCGGGCAGGGTCCAACGCCAGTTTGACGAGGCACAGGACATACCAGATGATGGCTATGTGGCCATCTTTTCCAAGACATTGTCGCAAATTGCATGGGGGCAGTACATTCCTGCCTCTAAGGTAGTGGACAGTTTTAGGCAGTTAGTGGCCCAGCCATGGGCATATGATCAGGGAGTTGCCAATCTAGGGACCACACAAGCCTATCGTGATTGGTTCAAACCATCGCTGAGAATTACAGTCCCAGGCACACCATTCGCTCGATGGAGAGTGAGGGGAAGAGGGGCATGTTGTTCCCTTAGCACATATACCCCGTTCAGAATGGGGACCCTATTTTTTTGCCTTGTTGGGTCATTTCTGTTGCCACCTCATTTTGTGTGCCCCCCTTTTTG
Organism: Sequoia sempervirens; assembly: GCA_007258455.2. Classification (NCBI taxonomy): domain Eukaryota; kingdom Viridiplantae; phylum Streptophyta; class Pinopsida; order Cupressales; family Cupressaceae; genus Sequoia; species Sequoia sempervirens. The sequence goes on along the minus strand of VDFB02270651.1, from coordinate 650,538,975 downwards.
GTGTCCCAAATGGTTAATGTTGCTTCAAAGTCCCACCATAAGTTGACCATGCCTTCCCCTTTTGTCATGTTCTGGTGCCTCGCGGAGTCCCTCTGGCAGTTTGACCCTACCAACGGCCCCGGGCCCTGCCGGGCCCGACCGTTCGGGATTCCCTTGCCGGGTTTCCCTGTTGCACCTGCCGTTCCTGACGGCCCTCGGTTCACGTCCTCCTAGACCTTAGGGTCCAAAACCATATTTGTCATCTAATAGAAAATGCGAAAATCTTGGCGGCTGCCAAACCCTTTGGTCCTGGAACCCCGGAGTTCTGCTCCCGAGGTTATGTGAGTGCTTTACTGTCCTTTACGATGAACCTCTGGCAGCGTCCCACCCTCTAGGTCTCGCCACCATATTTTCCGTATGAGGAGTTTGTGGGAAATCCTGACTACCGTCGAGTGTTCCGGGCCCGATCTTCCAGAGTTTCGAGTCTAGAATTCTGTGATGGTTCCGCTGTCCTTGATAGCGGGTCTTTGGCGGAACTCCGTCCTCTGGGCCCTGACTCTCTCTCTGCCACTGTCGATCTAGCCTGGTCGAAAACTCCAAATGATCGCCGTCCTGCGCCCCCCCAATCGTCAGATCCTGGGTCTCCTGCCGCCGTTGTCATTTTTCAAATTCACCAACCTTTGTCTCACCGTACCTACATTTAATAGGGTCATTAATGGCGATTAGGGGTATAAAAGGCCCACTCAAGCCCGTCATTATCACTTGACAGAGTTGCAAAGCGATCAAAGAACTTGCTAGAGGAGCCCACCGTCTTCAACACCTTCACGCTCATCGCCCTCACCGTCACTTCGTCGATTATAGGTGGATCCCGCATCTCCCCGCATCGTGTGTTTGAGGTAGGTTTTTCGTTCGCCCCTCCCGAGCTTTATTTTCATGATTTCTAAGGATTAAAACAGATAATGAACATCCAAATGATGAATGAATGATGAACCATAGCGTCATGAGTAAAACCCATGTTTTGAAAACTTAAGAAAACCTTCAAGGGTGCCCTCATCACCGATCCAAAGTTCCACCTCGCCGCGGCTATTCTTCCTGTAGGGAAATCATCCCCTTCGGCCCCGGGCCCTGTTTTGGCCGTCCAAACCAAAGAGATGAACCTTCTTTCCGATGGAAATTTTTCCCTTCGGGCCCGAGCCATCGGACTTCCTTGTTCAGAAGTTAGCTGGGATGTCGCCATGTCAAAACGACAAACTTACCCCGACCTCCCATTCGCCGGGGCTCGCCCTTCTCCTCGCTGCGGGCATTTCAAATGGGACAAGTGCCTTTGGGCCTCTCGAGCCTGGGACTCTGGACCTCCATTCTCGGGAGTTCGTCCATCATTCGCTGTCGGGGAAATATTTTTCCATCACCAAGTCTTCACCACGAACTCCTTGGGTCTTGGCAATGCCCGACGTCCTTCTGACCTCCAGGCTCTGGACCTCCTTTCACCACTGGGATGAAACTTGAACCAAAACAAAAAAAAAACGCCCTCATTCCCGTCGGGCTCCGCCACCCGGGAGTCCTGTCCTCATCCGCCGTCCCGAGGGGAAAATATTGCCTGCCCCTCCGAGCTCCAGACTCTGCCCTTCCATCCACTGCGCAGCTGAAACGAAATGACTCCGTCCTCCATTGTCGGGCTACCCTCTCCGGGCTTCTGCCCAACAATAGCCGTCCCAAACGGCGAAAGATGAACGCCTTCCCGGTACCACAGACCTGAACGCTCAAAAGTGAAGTTACAAACTACTGGCCACCCTTTGACCTGCCGGACCCCGGACCCTAGAGTTCCATCTCCGAAATTTCATTTTCAATCTGCTTTTCCAAACTGCCATCTCTAGATGGTTCTCCAGCCCGGTACCTCCAGATTCTCCCAAATCGATCCAAATGAGCCCAAATATGAAATCTAACTTCGACCCACGTGCTTAATTTCGGTCCCCTTCATTGCGAACCTCTTAAAATACTAAAATCTGATTGAGGAGAATCTCTGAGAGCCCTTTTCCCTTTTTGCCCTTCCAAACATCATTCCTGCCAAGGAAGTCCGGCCCTCTGGGCCCAAACTGTCCAAATGCCTTTAATCAAAAGATCAATAACGTCGGGAGATGAAAGGTCATGTTATGCTTAATAGATTGTTTAAAATGGATTTCATCTTTGGGATTTCAACTAACATGAATGCTTTTATGATCCATTACACTGACTACGCCTTTGCTTGTAGAATATATGGAATCGGGTGCAGGACCTTCAGGGGCATCCGCCGAGAAGGACAAAGGAAGAAAGTCAGACAAGACCCCTCGAGGGAAAGAGGACAAGGACCAAATGAAATACCAATTTCAGGGCGAGCCTCTACACTCAAAAGTTACCACGGATTGGAAGGAAATTGCTGACACCAACATAGGCCAAGTTTATATTGACGAATTCACACAAAGGGTCAGGGTCAATCTGACGACGAAGAATGCAAGATTGATAAGACAAAGTGGAATAGTGAAGACTGCTGGATTCCCTCCATCCCTCATGGCCCCCGAGTTGGTCATGGCTTGTCGGGAGGTGTATCAACCTGACACAAGGACAATCATTAATAAAGAGGGCAATATTCTCGCCGACATGTCACCTGAAGGAATCACAAAGACTTTCCATATCCCCACTTTTAAGGAGATGGAAGTCTCCACCATAGAAGAATGCCAGACAGTGTGGGATGATAATCCGGTGGGCTGTAAGAGGTCAATCAATCAGCATTGGCTCAAGGAAAAGTGAGGCAGCACTGCGAAGGTTCCTCAGGAACTCTTCAGCAGCAATTTCCACAAAGATTACCATGACTTAGTCATGATGCTAAGAAGAGTTATGCGTCTTCCTACGACGACCTTCTTCCAAGAATGGATGGTGTACTTCATTGAGAAAATTCTTCGTGGGAATGAGGATGTCACCACAAAAACTTTGTTTTACTGGGGAGGAATCATAAGCAACTGCTTCCATGAGCAGTTTGTCAACATAAAGAAGAGTTCCAAGTTGTATGACTTCCTATCTCATCTATTCCTTGGTGGATCGGAGGTAATACAACGGGTTTTTTGTGGCACCCGATCAGGAGCAAGGGCGAAGACTCAAGGCCTATGATAGGTATTCGCAGCTCCAATACCAGAACTTCAAAAGGGAATACTATAGAGTAAATGACGCCTTCATCGGCCATATTATCAGAATGATTGCCGGAGACTTCGAGAGGAGGGTCTCCCACAATGCTAGGGAATTTTTGAAACAATATGCCTTTCTCTTCATCCAATATCTGAAGTTCACGTACATTTGTGCCCAGGGCTTCATTGAAAGGCCAAACAGGCTGCCACGATACCCCAACGATCGAATCATCCTTCTGGAGCTTTCTTGGCAACTCCAACACCTACAGGCAATCTTTAGTAGCAAATACATAGCAGGGATTTCTTATCCCATGACTTTGGGCTAGGGCATGTACCGACTGCAAACATCCCAGTGTGCTGGTAACTCCGAGAAAGAGCTAAAATATTACCATTTCTACCTACACACTGCTTGCCCACGGATGGACCCGTATGGTCATGTCAGAAAGGCGCTTGGGCCGGGGTTTTCCCATCTCCACCACATCAAGGATTTATGGGTAGACTGCCAAGATGATAAAGAGGTGCGTGCAAGGCACTATATGCAAATGACGGTGCAGTTTCTAAGAAGGGTGCAGCCATTCCCCGTACCGGACCAAGTCGAAGAAGATGAGGCCACCATAATGCACCCTAGGTACCCTGCAGTCGCCAATTTGCTAATACCAACAATAGACTGGGATGAGCAGGAGGTCGATGACCTTGATACCATAACCCAGCCAATCTTGGTTCATACCAAGGAGTGGGTCGATGGGCAAGTAGCCCAATTAAAGCAGCAATGAGTAATTTTGACTTATGAAGGGCTCAAAAGTGAGCCAAGTGCCATAGAGGATGTTGTTGCCACCACTTCAACAGGCGGGACCTCCAAGTCTCCTTTGGTCACCAGATCCAAGAAGAGAAAAGGGACAAAAATGGAACAATCCCCAGACCCCAAGGTCTATGCAAGGAAAGAAACGAGAGGCTCACCTCCCAAAAGGCTCAAACAGGTAGGGAGCACCGCGAAACAACCCTCAACCCCAAAGGAGGAAGCAAAAGGTACATATCAATTGGAACCTCTCTTGGCTCTCCCTGCCCCTCCTATTGCACCACCTACCTCTCTGGCAATGATCGTTGCATCCCCGCCGGTAGTGGACATTTCTATCCATCTTGCCCCTTCACCTCTGGCCGAGTCTATAATAATTATCGACTCCTCTTCCGCCATAACTACTCCCCCTTCCTTCGTTGCCATGTCACCAATCACATCGCTCCCTCTGGCAACAATAACAACACCTATTCCCACTATCACCATGCCTGAGGCTCTCTCAAGACATATGCAAAATCTTCCCCCTAAGCTCTCCCAAATCCTAATGGATCCGACTCTTCAGGCAGCCCTTGCACAAGTCCTCGCTATGGCTCAGCCTTCACAACCACTGATAGGGCCACCGGCTATGGAAGCCACCATGCTAATCTTTAAGGAGTGGGAGGAATGAGAGTGGGAAGCCTCGAAGCCTGTTGAGGAGGAGGCCGATGAATACCATGAGCACTCGGAGTACGAACACCGAACCATTGATAGGGTGGCTTATGAGGAGGAGGGAACGGGCTCTTCTGAGAGTGGGGACGAGGAAGATAGCTCTGGTGCTAAGGTAATCGTGCAAACCTTTGATGATGACCTTGAGGAGGAGATGGCACAACAGCTGAAGGACACCGAGGTAGAAGCATAAAGGTCACCTCATGATGGAGAAGGGCAGCCACCAGAAAAAAAATAGCAAGAGGATTTACCTGAGAGTGGAACCCAAGTTGTCAAAAGCCTTGAAGCTGAGTATACTGAAGAAAAGAAAGAAGAAGAGACATCAAGAAAAGAGAGTCTTGTGCAGAAGCTGTCCACTAGGCTTCCTATCAAACGCCTCATGTTTGTCCAGGACTTCGATGAAGAAGAAGGAGATGCTGCCAAGGAGAAAGAAAAGCCCCCAGAGGAAAAGGGAGCAGAAACCTTGGCCTTAACCGAGAGGGGCGAGGGTGGCCACGATTCACCTAAGGGAAAATCTGCTGTGTCTAAATGGTTAGAGATGCAGGTCGAAAGAAAAACCCCTATGCTAAAGGACCCAAGGGCGAGGTTAGAGGCCATCTTGGCTCGAGCTCAAATCACGACGAAGAAGGAGAAGAGGCCCAAAGTCCGATCCAGGGTAACGATGGATGCTTCCAACTCTCAAGCAGTGCAAATAGCAACGCCTATGATTGGCTAGGTTGGGGTGAGTTACAACATCTCCACCATAGACTTGGGGACCGCCACTAGAAAGTAGAAAGTCAGGCACCTTGAGGAGTCAGTGGCTACGGTGCTGCATTTGATAAAGTAGGATAAGATTTCAAAAGATGAACTCAAGGTGCAGGTGGCGGCCTTAACGAATTACATACAACAATGGTCTTCAGTGGATGACCTGCCTACCACATCCACGGCCGCACCCCAGCTACTATCCGAAAGAGCAGATCAATAAGATGGAAAGAAGGAAGAACTTGGAAAAGACCACAGAGGGCTGGTTCTGACAAGTCTTATACATCAGAAACATGGGAATTAGCCGGGCTATGCGAACAGCCAACAAGTTCTTAGACCTGTTGCAGTATTTGGAGGGAACAAGGAGGCTCTGCACCAACTTCCCTGCAACCTACGACTCCACCTTTCCGAGGATCGAGGCTATCCTTCAGTTGCTAGAAGCCACGTGGGAAAAGGAGCTTGCATTTAAGAAAGACGATCACTGGCTGATGGATGTGTGGCAGCGAGACTTTGATAACCAGAAAGAAAGACTGGAACAAATCATGAGCAAGGTGGATCCAGACATTGAATGGATTAAGGAAATCAAGGCAGAGTGCGCTCGTTATCTCAAGCTAATGACGAAATACGACATGCCCACAGTGCAAATGGATTCAGAGAAGACAAAGCCCTACTTCCATAAAAAGATGGAGGATGGGATGTCAAGAGAAATCACGGTGGAGTTCATGAGTATTGCCACCCATGCCTTCAATCAATCAGAGCTATTCAGGGACCAAGGCTCAAAATATGATGAAGATTGGAAAAGGCTGGAAGATAATGCAAAGGAGTGGAGCTACCATGTACTAAGGTACGAAATTGTTGAAGTGGACAAGCTCCAGCCGGTTATCCTAAAGTTCATGGAATACATAGCTTCTAAAAGGCAGGAGGATAGCCCTGTCAAGGATGAAGAACTCCCTAAAGAGTAGCTATAGTGAAACATCAATCGACTAAAGGACAAAAGTGCTACAGTGCCGTCAATAGAGGAAAAAATAGGGAAGAGACAAAGATGTAATTTTAAATTGTGATATATTGGGGGGTAGGTGAAACCCTATTTTGTAATGAATCTTGGCCACACAATAAGAGTTGATCTTGGCCATTCATTAGATCTTTTAGGCACTATAAATAGGGCTTTCCTCTCATTTGCAAAGAGAGTTGAGTTGTTGTAAAGACATGCTGCAGAAATTTATAAAGAAAAGACATTGACTTGGTGCATTTTCTGAGTTTCTCATATGTTGCTTGATTCAATCTCCATTGTTAGATGTTTAACTTAGGTTTTATTGTTGTTCTAGTTAGCTATTTTCTTGCTTTGGTAGATTTTAGGAATGTTGTCCTGTGATCATGAAAATTCCTGCTGTGTTGATGACTTCTCAGCCCATACTTTTTGTTGTTTGCTGATGGTAGATAGCTGTGTAAAGTTAGCCTGGGCTTGAATTCAAAGTTGCTCCAAAACATTTTATCTTTGTTCATGCATGTACATGGTGAATGAAAGACAAAACATTTGTAGACCTTAGAAGATAGCACAAGTTTCGCGATACTGTGAGACTTCTAGTTAAGTGGAATATTGTTTCGGGAAGTTGTCCATTGCAGGAACTCCATCATCACTATTCACAATTAGTTGCAGATTTAGGAACTTTCCCTCTTCCTTGCCTTCTTTTTTTTAGTGACTGACCTATGCTAAGGTTCATTGCACATTGTAAAGCCAAATCCAATGACAAAATGGAGTCCAAGACTGTTGTTTGAACCTATGGCTAATGCATAACAACTCTCCTATCCCAAGAACTCCATTTCAAGATCCAACTTCCCCATGCTCTGTAATCCCTGCTTAAGACCACCTTGTGATTCCAGCAAATCACATCAAACAACTAAGATATTCCAAGCACTGTCAAGACCTGACATTAGAGACCTTGGGATAGTGTTCTGCAATCTAATTGTGGAAGATTGTCTTTCAAGAGAGGTAGTGCATCTACGCATTACCTGTGTTGAGAAGTGCATAAAAACACCATCAATAGGGCAAGACAAGGGTGGGGAGAGGGCGGTGCCCCAGTAGGTTAGCCAACACAAGATCAGCCAGTCAGGGATCAGGTTGATCAACCCCATGCAGATGTCCATATGTAGGACCAGGACCACGGGCAGGACGAGCATTAGGATCAGGTTGCTACACCGTTGTGAGATGGGGGTGAGGATCAGCCTCATGTGCAACCCCCGCCAGTATAGGTAGCAAGACAGTTGGATCCCCAAGATGGACAGATTTTATAGTTGTAGGCCTAGATTCAGGTTTTGATGGTAGAGAGGGATCAGGCTAGGGCCAAGAGAGATCAGACCATTTTGCAGAGGCAGGCCGTAGAGCTACAGGCGGCCATAGAGATGGGCCGCAGACAACAGTTAGAGAGCATGGTTTCCTTGTCCTCTCGCAACACAGTGTCACTTCATTCATACAGGGAGGCTATCCGGGAGGTAGATAATTATCAGATGCATTATCATCAAGCCATACTAAGAGCAGCCCAAGCTCCTAATTTTTCACAGAGGACTAGTCATAGACCTGCAGAGGGCCATGGTGACAGAGGTGGTGGCGAGGGTAGCATCCAAGAGGGTTAGGTTGCCTTTGATCAAGATATTATTCTTTTGTGCCCTATGGGCTTGTTTTTGATAGCCCCATGGGCCTTTGTACTTATTGACATACACATGTATGGTGATCTAATTACTATTTTGTACTATGACAATATATTGATGATATATGAGATGATGATTTTGATGTGATATGGCATGTTCTAACTTTACCTTATGCATTATGGATGTTCTTATTTCTATATGTGATGCAATGATGTTATGGTATTACATTGTATGTGATGGATATACTATGTATGGATGCATTTCTTTTTTTGATATCTTTCTGATGATGTATGCATTATGAGATGATTATGCGACTAACAGATCTATATTATGCCCCTAATGTATAATGCCATATGATATGCATTTGTGACAATCATGTATATAATGGATGTTTTTATGAGATGATCTATATGATACATGATATGGATAGATGATGGATGATATGAATGTTTATTATGATGTATTTCTTGTATGATTTATGCAATGGATGGATGATTATGTAAATGCTTATGATGACCTATTTATGTGATGTAATGGTGGTTATATGATTATGTATTGGATGATGTGATGGATTATTTATGTTTCATGTGATTATGTAAGAAATGCTTATATGCAATGTGCATGTAATGTTATGATTATGAGATGCTTGGAATAAAAAATCTATATTATATACTTATGAGATGATCAATGTTTTCTATATGATATGCATTCTGTTGACGATTTGTGGATGCAGGATAAATGCATTCTTAGTGATAAATGATGATTGACTGTCATAGTACCTTTTTAGCGTGAAAAGCAAGAAGAAATGGGAGAAAGAAGAGATTCCAACAAGACATGCGATGATGATGATAATTTTCTTGCCAAGGGGTTAGGATTTTCAAAGGGCCAATTACCTTATGTTTGATAACACACATAAATACGACGCATCAAGGTATTAAGAACCAAGATGGTGTTGTATTTAGTGCGATGGACTTTGACTCGACCATTAGATAAGAGTATCCTTGTTCACACCTGACATACGAAAACCTTACTAGGATGCACTTTAGGTATTTCACACATCTCAGACCAAAACATAGAAAGGAAAGCCTTCCTATGTGGTCAACAAGATATCTAAAACACCCTCCATACATACCTAATAAAGCAAGTATTCACCAAGTTATATTACAAGAAAGTCCAACAAGCACAATAGACAAAAAGATAATGATTGTTGCCCCAGTCCTATCTCTCTAAATCTGTTTCTTTGGATTCATCGAGAGGTCATTGGAATGAGCGCAAATAAAATAAATTAAAAAGATAAAGATGAAGTAAACAAACAAGCTAATGTTCTTCAATACTGCTAGCCAAGACTAAACTACGATGATGCCTGATGTTGATGTCCATTGTAGGAAATATGCATCCTAGGACATGATGATATAAGATGATTTGATATGGGACTGATTGGATGATAGGCTATTGACATGAAGAGATGACCAGCTTTCTTACGTACTAACCTAGACTTGAGACTTTTGACATTTGAGCTTTCACTTTTGACCTGCTAGACTTGTTTCTGATTGTTTCACCAATGGTTGGGGATGATGATTGTTTTATTATGGATGATTGATTATTGCAAGTGAAAGCAAGATGAGATAGATGGATTTTTTCAAATATTTGGATGTTTTTGAGGCTATTTTTTGTTTTTTTGAGGTTTTACAAATGTTCTGATTTTTGACTTTTCAAATGTTTTGGGCTTTTATGAGATTTTGACCAAGACACTAACCTAAAGACCTATCTTAGGGGCCTTGGGGGCTGATCAACAGATTAGCCTTGGCTACGTTATACACGCAGAGACCACATAGTTCGACTGACAACTTGACTGATTTATAGATGAAGATATACATGATGAAATGCCAATTTATTATGATAGACTCCTAAAGGACTGACCTAAGTGTCTCAGGGGATGATCAAAGATCAACCTTGCCTATGTTCAAGGCTCAAAGACCTGTAGTTCGACAAGACGAATCTGTTTTTGAATTTTTGACCTTTTTGACCTATTTTTGGATTTTGATATGTTTTGGATGTTTTTGGATTTTCTTGGTTTTATGAATGTTTTTTGATTTTTTGATTTAAGGACTTCAAGAATATACACGAATCTGATCCGATGAGAACATTCCCCCAACGTGATGCAATAGACTACTCTAATAAAGGAAGGACAAATTGACCTTGAGGATGGGCCAAGTAGTACTAGGAGGGATCATGATATGAACACAAGACCAAGCTATGATGCGGACGCAGATGGGTGATGGATGCAGATATGGAATGTGATGGATGATGGAAGCGTAATGGATGGATGATGTAGAACAAGTCATGAAGATCCTGGTGGATGGAAAGTTCTTATTTACACAAGGCACCTATTTGCCAGGTTTCCACCAAGGTACTTACCCAAAGCACCACCGAAGTGGTTTTCACTAGGGGAAGATTTTTCTCTTTACTGTTTTTTATCCTTTTTCTGATTTTTTTGGATTTTTTTCTTTTTTGATTTTTTTGCTGTCACCAAGACGCCTGTTTTCCAGGTTTTTGCCAAGGTAACCATTTTTTTAGGAAATTTTATGAATTTTTTGGATTTTTTGGTTCTATACCTTAAAAGATTAGGAATAAATTTTTTTAAGATGGGAGCTGTTCATGGGATCATGTAGAGGTTCCCCTTTGGGTGTTGATAGTTGATATGCTCCTGACTTATAGCTCACTGTGATAACAAATGGTCCCAACCAGTTGGGTTCAAATTTTTCTTTGTTGTTTGGGTTTGGGCCATTCTTCTAATTCTCCTTTAGCACCAGCTGTCTGACTTGGAAATTCATGCTTCTGATCTTCTTGTTATAGCTCTTCTTGAGTTTGTTTTGAAAGACTTGCAAATGATTCAATGCTTCTATACGTTGCTCATCCAATAGCTCCAGCTCGTTCAGTCTTGACACTCGGTATTCCTTGTCTGTGATGAGGTTTTGTAGTGATATTCTTAGTGATAGGAGTTCAATGTCAATGGGAAATATGGCTTCTAATCCATAGACCAGGGAGAATGAGGTGGCACCAGTGGGTGTGTGGATGCTAGTTCGATAGGCCCAAGGGCGGGATTCAGCTGTAGATGCTAGTCACGACCTGCATCATTGACGTCTTTTTCAGAATCTTTAGGATGGTTTTATTGATGGCTTCTACTTAGCCATTGCCTTGGGGATAGTATGGGGTGGAGAAGTGATGTTGGATTTTGAATTTTTCGCAAAGTTCATGAACATCCTAATTTTTGAAGGGTGTCCCATTATCTAAGATAATAGCTTGGGGAACACCATAGTGGCATATGAGGTAGTTCAGGATGAACTTATATATCTACTTTCGGTGATATATGTCATGGGGATGGCTTCCACCCACTTGGTAAAGTACTTAGTGGTGGTTATGATGAACTTGTGGCCATTAGATGAGTGCGAGTGATTTTTCCAATGAGATTGAGTCCCCATTGCTAAAAGGGCCATGGTGTGATGATGGGATGAAGTTCTTGAGCTGGAGCATGGATGAGGTCCCCATGATGCTGACATTGTAGGAACCTTTTGACGTAGTCATGTGCTTCTCTTTCCATTGTAGGCCAATAATACCCCATCCTCAACAATTATTGGCTAGGGTCATTCCACTCGAGTGTGAACCACATATGCTATTATGCACCTCAGTTAAAATGGTCAATGCCTCCTCAACATTTAAATAGCATAGTAGGGTTCCTTCTATGCTCCTACGGTAAAGGGTGTTTCCTAGGATGACAAACTGGGATGCTTTCTTGACAAAGGTTCTTTTCAGGCTCGAGGGTAAGTCAACAAGTAGGACACCTATTCGCAGGTAGGTATAAATGTCATGGTACTAGGGATCATCAGGACCAACAATTTCACACACAAATTCTAATTCTGGTACCTCGAATGTGGGTACGAGAAGCTGCTCTACCAAGAATTCATATTTTGGGACATTGTGAGGGATGTCCACTAGGGATCCAATTGTTGCCATGGTGTTTGTAGCTCTATTGTTGGCTCTGGGTATCTGCTCAAATGTGATCTCGATAAAGGATTCCTTGAGAGTCCACCAGTTTATTGTATGGAGTGAGCTTATCATCCTTAGTCTGGTACTCACCGTTTACTTGGTTTATTATCAGCTGGGAATCTCCATATACTCTGAGGGCCATGATGTGCCACTGCATTGCTATTCTAAGACCTATGGTTAAAGCCTCATATTCTGCAATGTTGTTGGTGTAGGGGAATGCCAATTTATATGATCTAGGTATGCAGTCCCCCTGTGGGGTGATGGAAAAGACACCAGCTTTGGATCCATGTTGTGTGTATGAGCCATCAAAGTAAAGTTTCCAGTGGTCAACTATGTTGATATTGAAGATGGATTCATCTAGAAACTCTGAGATGAGAGGATTCTTTGAATACATAGGTGCTTCTGCAAGCTGATCTATGATTACCTGACCTTTGATTGCTTTTCATTCCACATATTCAATGTCATACTCTGATAATATCATGACCCATTTAGCCATCCTTCCAGTGAGAATTGCCTTTGATAGTAAGTACTTGAGGGGATCCATTTTGGCAATGAGTTTGACTTTGTGTGCCAACATGTAGTGTCTTAATTTTTGCGATGCAAACACTATTGCTAGACATGCTTTCTCAATGAATGAGTGATTTAACTCATGCCCAACCATTGTGCGACTGATGTAATATATGGCCCTTTCTGTCCCATTTTCATCGTGTTGAGATCGAAGAGCACCGAGGGCTACTGTTGTTGCTGACACAGAAAATTAATGACTTTCTTGGGATCGGTGGCATGCGGATTGGCGGTGTAAGCAGATATTATTTGATCTTATTGAAGGCTTCCTCACACTTGTCATCCCACTTGTATGCCACTCCCTTGTGAAGTAGGTGAGAATAAGGGATTTGTTTATCCGCCAGTTGTGCTATGAACCTTTAGATGAACTGAACCCTGCCTTGGAGACCTCTCAATTGTTTCAATGTTTTGGGTGCTTCCATCTCAAGGATTGCTTTTACCTTGGTAGGGTCTACCTCAATACCCCTCATTGACACTATGTATCCTAGCAACTTTCCTGATTGTATGTCGAAGACACACTTCTTTGGATTTAATCGAACATTGTATTCCTCCAGCCTATCAAAAATGGCACTTAAGGTTGCTATGTGATCCTTCCTCTTTTTGGATTTGGCTAGTATGTCATTGACATAATATTTGACAATTTTATGGATCATGTCATGGAAGATTAACATCATGGCTCTTTGGTATGTTGCTCCTGCATTCTTCAAGCCGAATGACATCATATTCTAGCAGTAAGTCCCCCATGGACAAGTGAAGGCCGTTTTGTGTTGGTCTTCTTTAGCAATCATTATCTAGTTGTATCCCAAGAAATCATCCATCAGGGAAAGAATTACGTGTCCCGCCATCATGTCCACAATCATGTCAATGTTGGGCAATGGGAAATTGTCTTTTGGACATGCTTTGTTTAAGTCCCTAAAATCTGTGCAGATTTTGATGCCCCCATCAGGTTTTAAGATAGGAACCAGGTTTGACACCCATTCTGGATAGTTGTTTGGTCGAATGAATCTTGCATCTAGTAACTTCTTCAATTCCATTTTGACTAGCAAGGCAATTTGAGGGTGCATTTTCCTGAGCTTTTGTCTAACGAGCTTTTCTTTAGAGTATACTGCTAGGTGATGAACTACAATTTTTGGATCGAGCCCTGGCATGTCTGCATAGCTCCATGAAAAATTAACTTGTCTTTCTCTCAAGAAGGATGAGAGGAGTTCTTGTTTTTCTGACAGTACTGACTCCGCATAGAATGTGATGTCGGGGTCTCCTTTGTTCCTAGATTAACTGGATTGCATTTTTCTGCTAGGACCGCAAATTTTTCCTGATGAAGAGCTCTGAAGGGAAGATTGAATCTCCCATCCTCAGGCACCTCAGAGAGGTTTTCACCATTGGATGCGTCCTTTCTTTTTACTTTTTTTGGGTTGGAGAGTACCACAGTGTGGTTTTCACTCAAGGACCTAGAGATTATTCTCAGTTTTTCGCTTTTGCGACTGAGGGATTCAATCATTTCCCCATAATATGCATGTGTCTAGCTCGATGATAAATCCTGCTTTATGATCCCCACATGGAATATTATCCCATAGTCCCATGAATTCTGAGAGTGCCTCATCATTTTTGAATGTGTCCAAAATTGGTGGTCCTTGTTGGTCATAATTGATGAGTTGCAGGTAGACTAGACGAATTTCATGGTTTTGGTTTTTAGATTCATAGGATAGGGTGCTAATCATGAGAAGGGTGGTATCCTTGAAGAGCATGGGTAGGTTGGTTATGGGATCCTCATCATCACTACTACTACAGATGCCAGTTATGTCAAATGTGAAGTTATCTATGACTCGACCTGTAGATACAGGTAAGCGAAGTTCAGCTGCTGATTGCTGAGGAGGATTATTGACCTTTCTAATTGGAGGACCTAAATCATGTATGGTTATACTCGGAGGGGTACATCCAAGGCCAAGATTTATCATTCACATCTCTGGAATGATGGGTATTAGAAGCCTGTTGTCGTTTTGTCCTAGTTTCTAGTTTCTGTCATAAGCCCATTGCGAGCATCATTTGCAAACCTTTGCTTCTGTCATCCATTGGTAGATTGGCTACTAGTCTATTGTCTAGGTATAAGAGATAGGATGGGTCATCCTCTATGACTTCTTGGCCAAGATCTCCCCAACTTCTAAAGTTGGGATATTCTTCAGGGGATGTTTGAGATGTGGAGGCTTCATTTGATTGTGGACGTCCTCATGATCTGGGAGATTGTGGTAACTTTCCTACCAAAAAAGCATTTTTGGGAATCATATAGTTTCCACAACCATTGTCCTAGATGATGAATTTGATATTAGAGATGGTGGGGATGGCGGGAGTGGCAGGTGTCTATCACAGAAGTGGAAGTGAGAGTGGCTGGATCAATGTATGGTGTTGATGGGCCTTCATCATTTTTTGGCACTTGAGGTATTTTGTAGTATTTGGCCTCTAGGTTCTTGCAATAGGAGAATGGTTCAGGATCTCCATGGATGGTGACCTCTTGTCC
This sequence comes from Sequoia sempervirens, assembly GCA_007258455.2. Taxonomy (NCBI): domain Eukaryota; kingdom Viridiplantae; phylum Streptophyta; class Pinopsida; order Cupressales; family Cupressaceae; genus Sequoia; species Sequoia sempervirens. Next base: position 650,523,833 of record VDFB02270651.1, on the reverse strand, counting down.
TTCATATGTGAATTTGACACATTGATGGAAGGTTGATGCTACTACTTGCATTGCATGGATCGACAGATGTCCCAGGAGAATGTTATAAGGGAAGTCAAGGTCCAGGACTTGATAGGTTGTTTCCATGATAGCTGGCCCTACTTGAATAGGGATTTGGATTGTGCCTTGGGACACTCTTTCCTGATCATCATATGATTTGATTGTAATACATTTTCCTTTGTCGATTGAGTCCTCTAATATTTTCAGGTTCTTAATGAGCTTGAGTGAACAAATATTCAAGCTTGCACCTCCATCCACCAAGACTCGCTTGACTTTATTTTTATGTACGAGGACCTCTAAATGGAGTGCACGGTGTGAGATGGTTGAGCAGGAAAGTCCTAGTCGAAGAATGTAAGGAGATTCAGAGTGATGATGTTTCTGACCATAGCTCATAATTGTTCCGCATTGAGATTTGCAGGGACAGTGGATGAAGCCAATGCTTCCTCAAGGATTTTCTTGTGGGCAGATGAAATTTTTAATAACTCCATGATGGAGATTTGTGCTGGGGTTCTTTTTAGTTGATCAAGGAAATTGTAACCATTGGGAACATATCTGCACTTGGGTGTGGGTGCTTTGTTTGGCTGAGATGACCCTGTGATGGTAACTTTGCCGCCTCTTGTGGTGACTCCACAATCGACATGGGCTCCTTTGATGGTGATGGTAGTGCAGTAGTCATCCAGGGATGCAACAACATGGTTGTACACATGATTCACATTCTTGAAGGTACCTTTCCCCTTATCAGTGTTATTATTCCCTTTGTTATTATGGTTAGGCATCAAATTCGTGTATATTTTGAGGTTCTAATTTCCAGCTAGCTACTCTACATTTATGATTTTTTGATCAATGAGATCTTGGACCAGGTTCTTCAACCTCATGCAGTTGTTAGTGGTATGTCCTTTGATTTTTTGAAAGTCACAAAGCTGGTTTTCATTGTACCAGGGTGGTTTCACATCTGGTTCCTGATAGTTCTCATAGGTGGGAGCCTTGATGAGTTTTTTTTAATCAATGTCTTCATGATAACCTCGAGTGGTTCCCCAAGGGTAGTGTACTTCTACTTGGGGGAGTTATTGTTTCACTGGGATGGTCCCCTTTGATGATTGACATTGTTGATGGTCTGATTGTTTGGATACTAAGTTACTATGTTGGCTTGGTGATTGTTTTGATGGTGATTTTGGATTTGTTGTTGTGGTGCGGGTGTGTTTTGCCAAGGGGCACTACTGATAACTTTGGCGTCGATGACACCATCATTGGTAAAATTTTTGTTTCTTGCCCAGGTGCAAGGTTTGTCATTGTAACTGGTGGATGGGAGATTGTTCTGCTATTCGGGATATGCAGTTGATCCTCTAGGTTGTGTCATAAGAGCTCGTTCGATGTTGAGCGCCTTGGAAATCAACCGGTCATACATGGTGATACCTTGGACTTTAAGATGGAATGTCAAGGTTCCATCAAGGTTGGATATGATAGTGCACACTTGTTGTTCCTCGGGCATGACCCATTTGCTCGATTGGCCTTGGATCACCATTATTGTAGGAATGAAGCAAATGATTCATTCTTACCTTGTTTCAGAGCCGATAATTCCTCTAGAGTGACATCCATAGTGATATTACATGCATAGTTTTTGATGAATGCGTCTATGATTTCTTGAAATGTCCTAATGCCTGAGGTAGATGAGAGAACCATTCCATGGTGTGGCTAGCCAAACTCCTAGGAAATAGCTACATCAAATAGGTATTGTCATACGTGACTTCCATGCAATGAACTTGGAATTCTTGATGTGATCTTCAGGGTTTCCCGTCCCACGGTATTTATCGAATTTGGAGATCTCAAATCCCTTTGGGAATGGTTTCATTGCAAGGATCCTATCAAATGGATAAGGGCACAAGTTGCTAAGGGTTTTCATTCTTTTCCTTGATTGAAGGTCGATCACTTGTTGCGAAAGCAACCTGATTTGTGCTATCACATCATTTTGCAGATCAGGGGGTGGAATGAAAGTGTTTTGAAGTGGTTCAATTGTCGGTGGGATGGGTGGATTGGTTTGCATGTGTTGCCGCACTAAATATTTCTGTAATTTTTGTTGTACCAACAATGCTTGTTGTTGGTCTTGTTGGTGTTGTGCTATTAAGGCCTATTGTTGTGCTTGTTGTTGTTTCCTGAGCTGATTGCAACACAATACTATATTGGCTTGATGTATTGGAGATTGGTGGTAGTGGTGGTGGAGGTGGATTTGGAATAGTGTTTGTTGTGGTGATGAGAGGAACCATTGTATTTGTCGGTGCAATTGATATGCTTTGTCCTTGAGAGACCATGTTTTGAGGGATGATAGATGATGTGTTGTTTGTTTGTGATATGGGGATGGTTGCCATCTATTGTTGCGATATTGATGGAAAGAGAGGAGGATTTGGTATGATGCCCTGATTGATGGTTGGGAGGGGATTTTGAATGAGTGGTGGGGTTGGTGGCAGCCCCAAACCAAAACGTGAGATGAATGTTAATGCAAAGGGTGGAAGTGGTGGGAAAGTGAGTGGTAAGCTCCCTTGGGGAAATGATGATGATGCTGGATCAAAAAATGTCCCTTGGTCCAAATAGGTCATCTTCTCCTTCTGAGGTCATGGGGAGAGAGGTTTGCAATGTTGCATTAAATGATGATGATAATGGGTCATTATGAAAGGTAAGGACATATGGATGTGATGGATTTTAGGGGACAGTTTGACCCAAGATAGTATTTGCATCCAAATCTTGATTGTTTACAAGAGGGTGTGTTTGCAATGCATTGAGGAATGCAATCCCTTTGTTAACGATGGGTTGAGTTGGAGCAATTGATGATGTGATTTGCAGGATGTTTTGAGTGATATTTTGAATTTGGGATGTTGATGTGATGGGAGGTGTGGATGATATGGGAAGTGTGAATGATGTTGAAGGTGGTTCCACAATAGTGCTTACGTCATAATCGAAGGGAAGTTTAGTCCCTCATTTTAGTAGTTCGAGCATGTATTGTTGAGGATGGAGTTTCATCATGATATTAACGATCCTATGATTTTCAGGATTTTGAACCATCTCATTGATCTCATCTTGGGTCATACCATGAGGGTTTTTTGTGAGGTCTTCCACTTGTCCATCCTCTTGATGGTCTTGAGGGAGTGAAATATTGTTTGTAGGATTGCTTGATCCAATAGGATTCATGTCGGTGTTCATTTGAATGAGATAACTTGAGATAGATGTTTCTTTGTTGGCTTCCATGTCCTTGTGTTGAGATCTAGTTTGCACCATAAAATAGGGATCGGTTTTTCAAGAATATAAGAGATGAACCTCTAATTCTTTAGAATGATATATCTTTAGGTAAAAAAGAGAAAATTTAGGATAGTGTGAGGATAAAAGGTGATATGATGGGGATGATGTAAAAGATGGTGGATGCGGATGTTTGATCTCTTGAGAAAATATTGAGGGGATGCTAGACATTTAGGACTTTTTGGATTTGTTTTGATTTTGGATTTTGATTGACCTTGACTTGATTTTTGGTTTGCTTTGATTTTGGATTATGAACAAATAGACCCTAAGATGTTGGATGATTATCTAGAGGGTAGTTTTTCTCAAAGGATGATAATTTGAATATGTGTAGGGAGAAGGATGCATCTACCGACACCTATTCAAACAAGATGATAATTTAACCAAGCATATGAAGAAGGATGCATCTACATATACCTAGCTAAACAAGAGGGTTTGATAATTTGAATAAGCATATGCAAAAGGATGCATCTAAACATACCTAGCCAAAGATGATTTGATGTTTTGATTCAAAAATTTCAAGGATTTTGCTTCAAGGATTTGATGATTTTGATTTTTTGCCAAAAGCCTAGCATGGAGGATAATTTCAGATTTTTTCAAAAGATGATGGTGAGGTGATTTTGGTTTGATGTTCAAGGATGGATGAAAGGTTTGATCCAGTTTACCAGGACACTTGTTTACTAGACCTCAGCTTTAAGAACATGCTTTTCTCTACAAGGTGTCAAATTCACGAAGATTGGGACCACACAATAAAAAATGAACAAACCAGGGCTATTTCAAAGCTCTGTAAAAGTTAAAAAGAAATCTTCGTCTGAATTCATCTAGCGTTGAGAGATGCTTTTGGTGATCTTTTAGACTAAGAGCTTTTACCTTTGGTTTCTTGATCTTGATCTTGTGTGAAATCATTGGAGACACATGTGTGGGGTCCAATTGTTTTTAGTATTTGCTTAATGACTTTGTTTTTACCACAAACACTTCTTGATTAACTTTTCAAACTAGATGTCCAATGTCTCAATTTCTTCTCATTCCACAAGGTATATCATGTGAAATTTTGATGAAATCAAGGCAAGAGTTACCTATTGTTAACTCTAGTAAGAAAATTGAGATATAATTCAAGTGTTTAGAAACCTCTAAGGATAAAATACCAAGGGAAAGCAATAACAAATGGATTTGGTCAATTGTATTTGCTTCCTAAAGGGTTTGAAGTTTGATGACAATGTTAAATGTTTGTTTCCAAATGTTTTCGAACAAGCAATGTGTTTTGTAACCAAGAACAAGCACAATCCTATGGATATGAAAGACTATATTTGTTGAGTCCCCACTTGGACAAGTCTAGCTATGCTTATTTTTAACGAATGGTTAGATGCTTGACCCCACTGGCTCACATCCATGGCACTCACTTATACGGGGTAGCCAAGCATCAATACCCATGAAAATCCCATGGCATACTTTCCATTTCTACTAAAAACCATAAAAGTGTGGGGCGGCTTCAGAACGACCGTTCTTGCACCAACAAATAGATAGGGATTTTGGCCTTTCTACAACAAGGGTTTTAATTCAGACTTTTTGTTCATACGAGTTGACCCAATGTGGCGAGAGACCATTGCTTCCCTTCTCATTGGAGCCAACTGCGTGATACTGGCCTTTGTTCCAGTACCCACTTTTATATCCCGGCTGGAAATACTCTTGGCTTTGGAGTGTTACTAGTTGAGTCTTTCCATTGGGTGAGTACTTTTTCCCCAAGGCAGGTCCTCTAAGATAAACAATAGCAAGCAAACATATCCGTAACTCGATCGATCTTTATTAAGAAACAAAAAGAGAATACACGTGATAGGTTTGGGTCACACTCACACAATGTTTTGTTCAATTTTAGTTTCAAAATGAAGTGTGGAGGAAATCACTTTATCCCAACCTAAGACCACCAAAAAGCATTTTGATTCTCAAGATCGCCGTGAGGCACAAGAGAAGAACATACGTCTTTTCAATGGTGTTAGTTTGAGTAAGCAATCACAAAACAGAGTAGCACATGTTAAATTTTACTCACAAAAGAATAAGGATTTTTTTAAAATTGCCTGAATATGAACTGTTCACCATGGAATAAATTTGAGAAGAATGGGGCTTACCTTCAAAACAGTAAGTCGTGGACATCAACAAATAGACCAAATAATCAGAATTTGACAAAAAGCACGTGTCATAAATTAACTTTCACTTTCTACTTCCCTCCAGCGGTGCAACCCATGAAGGCATTGGAGTTTGAAATTACCAGCGGTGTTGTATAGCACCGCTTACTAGTCAACGTTGCTCTGTAGCTAGGACAATGAGAACGAAGGAGTCACTACTTGGGTCAGCGGTGCAGTTTGAGATTTGAGAAGATTCCAACAGGCGAAAATGACACAATGACGTTTGAAATTTTGAATTGTGGGTGGGAAGTAGGGAGCGTTGCAATTTGAAATTTGCAGCAGTGCGATATGGCAACGCTGGGTTCCCAACGGTGCTAAACAGTGATGCTGAGCTTCCAGCAGTGGAGTTTCCTGTAGGCATAAAAATAACAAGAAAAACATGAAATTTGATGAAAAAACGAGATTAGATTTTCAATCAAGCCCTCCTAGTGCCAAAATGTGAACTAGGATTCCCAACCTGCACAAACACAAGAGATAAACACTAAATTAGATCCAATGCAAGTTAGTATCATGATTCCTCAAGGAATCCATTTAAATTGCAATGAAAAGGAATGAAACGAAGAACATAAAGAAACATAAACAAGAGATAGTAAATCCTATTCAAATGCAATGCAAACTTTTGATCTCTTGGGGGAGTTGGTGCCAATTTGATGTGGAAATTGGCCCTTTCCCAACTCCTATGCAAGATTTTTTGATTGATGATGAAGAGTGATCCACTTTGATGAAGATTGATGAGTTCTCCAAGATAAAATCTACATAACCTAGCTATAAACTCAATGATATGGATGAATATTGCTATGGATTTGAGTATAGTAAGTTTACTCAAGTTGTGGATGATTAGAATCAGGAATGAAGCCTCTTATTTATAGAATGTTGAGATGGAAGAATTCCCAAAATGAAGCAATGTGGGACTAATCTTCAACCAATGGCAAGGTGCCACTTATCCAAATGTGAGTGGATGGAGGATGTGCACATTTTGATGAATGTGCCCATAAATGCAATTAGGCGATATTTGAAAATGGTGAAATGACATGTAAGAGGGAAAAGGAATGTTTTAAATTCCACTTTTCTCAAGGAAAAAAGACTTATTAGGTGAAGTTAATGTCTTGTTGGAAGGACAAAGTCCACTTGGATTTTGAATTCAAATTTGAGGGAATATTCTCTATTTATGCCATGTTGAGAGAAAATAGAGATTTAATAAATGAATTAAATCTATTTTCATGTGCAAGTGGCAAAAGCTAGAGGATGGGACATGAAAGAAGATTAAATTAATCAAGGTTAATTAATTTAATGAGAGATTAGTTGATGTGACAAATTTGACTTAGATTTATGGATTGATTTAAATCAAATATGAGAAGAATATGATTTCAAGATTAATTAAATAAAGATTTTTGATTTACTTAACTAAGGAGATGAAGTTAGATTAAACTAAATAAGGTTTTAATTTATTTAATTTAATAGATATACTTTAGAGATTTAATCAAATAAAATGAATTATTTAATTAAATATGGACATAGGTTTAATTAGATTAGGTAAATTTATTTAATTAACAAGAAAGAATGACTTAATTTAGGGTTTATTTAATTAAGAGAGAAAAATTGATGAGTTTAATCAAATAAAGGTATTTGATTAAATGGTTAGACTGAGGGATGATTTAGGATGAAACGGTGTTAGTAATCGAGATCAAGTATGTCGGTATATTTTCCATGTCTACATTTTGCCCCTCTTTGAAGCAATGTACTCATTGCGTTGGTTCAAAGAATAAGTTGTCTCTATCAAAAGCCACAATTTTTTCAATTTGTCCCAATGTTGCCCCGGCGAAGGAAAACATGCCATTATATTGCCCCCTCAAGAGATCAGATGCAAATTCTAATTTTTGGGTGATCTCGCGAAAAAAGAGGAAAAGGTGCCTGACAAGTCTAGAAAGGCTCCAGGAGAACCTCCTAAGAGTCATTTAATTATTGTACCTCCTAAGCCTCAACTTATCCTCTATCCACCCTCACAACAACCAAAATTCCAAAACAAACTTGTTCTTATCCTAAGACCACCTCAACACAAATCATTACCTCTAGGGACTATCTTAAGCTTTGTAAGGAAACTCACTAGTAACTTGATGTTTTATAGCAACCAAGTTATGATACCATTTCTCATAAATAAAACACAAGGATAAATAGGTAACCAAAAACCATACCCACTTCATTACCATTTCCTCAACCTATCTTTCCTAGTTCTTCTCGTTTGCTTTTGTATAGGGGAAATGAGTATGATCTTGTAGAATAACTTCACAACACTCCTAAGATATCCTTGTGGGATATTATTCAAGCTTCACCCAATTACCATAGCATGCTTCAAAATGACTTACAACAAGTTTTTATTCCTCATAGTGAGTAACCAAATGATGTAGCAACCCTATTTCAAGGTATGAACTCGATCAACTTAGACATTACCTTTCACCGAGATGAGTTACCTCCATTAGAAGTGCAAAAAAAAAATGATGCTTTGATGATAGTGGCTAGTATTAACAAGTGTTACATTAAGCATACTCATTGATAATGGTGTGACACTCAAAATTTGTAGTTTAAACCTTTTGGATAAAAATAGAGTGGACAAGACTAAAATTCAGCCAGATTCTTTATCTATATGTGGATTTGATAATGCGGGAAAACAACCACTTGGTGTGATGACATTACCTAGTAAATTTGGAAGAGTTACTTTGAAAAATCATATCCATGTCATACCTAATGATATTTCATATAATATTCTCTTAGGCATACCATGGATTCATGCAATGAATGTGATGCCTTCAATGCTACATTGTCTAGTGAAGTACACTTATAATAAGGTTTATATGATAAAATTCGATCCTGAGCCTGAGAGTTATTTAAAAATTGAAAAAGGAATAACAAATCCCTTTACAACATTGAAACCAAATACAAAAGTGGAACCTTTGCAAGTTGAGAATAACAATAAGTTCCTTGCACCCATCAGAATGTTATAAGTGGATGATTTGGGATTGTTAGATTTTGCACCTAATTTGATGGGCAACACAAGGTTGTACAATTAACTTGTAAAAAATGGAGAAAGAAGCTACCTTAGAACAAGCCGAGTCATGAAAATCATGCGAGTCCAACAATTCTAGCAAAGAAGAGGAAAGCACAAGTTACACATCCACATATGAAGAGTGTGATCATGAGAAACCACTAAATCTAAAAGAGATGGAAAAGCTTTATGGAAGAGGTTACGAGATTTTGAAATGACTTGGTTATAATGGAAAAGGATGTGGTGCTAGAGAACAAGGTACCCATGTCCCTATAGGGCCTAACACACAAGAAACAACTAGTGGTCTTGGTTATTGTCCCTCGAAAGAAACGAAAGCATAAAAAAAACCTTCACTTAATATTATTGTCATCACGCAAAATACTTCTAGGACATCTTCAAATACATGTCTTAGTGATGATTGGGGATCATTATATTTTACACCATCCTTTAAGAGAGAGTACAAAATCTCACAATCTAAAGAGTCTTGTGTATGCATGACACCTTGTTTTAAGAAAGAGATACCTTTGTCACAAAATAAATAACATATTATACTATTGATCAAGAGGGTACCTTGTCGAGGCTCCTCCAAGATTGCTTGATATCTCTCCCTCCAAGAACACGAAAGAAATTCTAAAACAAAATTTCATTTTGTGCATATCATCAAGTTCATGGCCATTCTACTAATGAATGTAAGGCTTTGAGTAATAAAATTCAACATCTTAAGGATTGTGGTGCTCTTCCTTGTATTGAAGCACCTATTTCCTCTAATTGATAATGATTTTCATCCTATCATATTGCTCATTGAATTATGTGGCATTGGTAGCTTTATGTGTCTTGCTCATTGGAATTCATAGTGGTATAATTTTAGGTGCAACCATATTTCTCTTGGAAACAACATAATAGTTCTTGGTGGTTGTCTTTGTCTCTATGATTGGGGGCAAGGATAACTAGTTTTGGGAGGTGTGTATTATTTTCAAGGACCCCCCTTCCTCTCTTTCTACTTAAAATACCAACATCTAGCAAGCAAACTGACATTTTAAGTGGGGGGTATATTGTCCCCTGTTCATTTTCTACATGCCCCTTCTCAGTGATGGTATCATACATCTCCTAGGAAGTGTGATCATTACATTGGCAGTATCATTTTGAAAATTTGGCACTATTTCATATTGGCATTATTATTTGCACCCCTTAAGGTGAGTTTTGTATTGCACCCTCTGAGGTGATTTTCTTGCTTCACTTTGTTCATGGAAGTTGAATTTAGTGTAGCATTAGCATAACATATTGATCGTGTTGTGGAACCTTATCAAATTTATCAAGGAATATAACTTTTGGTATGGTTGACATATGGGAGCTTGTAGACCTAGCATGAATTTCTCATCGCCACTTGTCTTGGGGGCTCACCTAGTGTATATCAAACTGCACTAGCCATTGTGAGAATATTTTTCATGGCCACTAAGCATAAAATAACTTACTTTCCTGTGAATCCATGTATTTCATAAGTGATTTTACATCCCTGTGAGCATATTTTTCATGGCCACCGAGCATAACAAAAATTGCTAGTCTGTGGAGCCATGTTGTTCATAAGCAATTTTACATCCTTATGAGTGTATTTGATGGACGTGGCATAATACAACTTGCTAGTCCATCTCTCTTTCCTCACATTAATTTTGATATTGTATGCTTGTGTATCTTGTCTTGTTGCTTCATATCATACATTCATGTGTGTCCCTTTGTGCTTATGTTGGTTTTCCATGGGATCTTAGATCCTAGGGGCTTGATCACCCTCCTTGATATTTCTCATATTATCCCATCAAAATTTGTGCACTTGGACTCCTCTTGACATATATTTGTCTACTTTAGTGTGAGTTTGAGCGTAGGACTCATCCTCTCACTAAAGTTGGGGCTAAATGTAGTGTAGAAAAATGTACACCTTTACATTTTCAAACAATGTTTGGGTCCCTTAATTAAATTGGACTTAATTAAGCCTCTAATTGACCCAATTATGCATTTAAAAGCCTAATTAATCCAATTTTCCAAAAGGGAAACTTGTATTAAACAATTGCAAACATCAATTAAATTACCTTGAAAATTGTGTCCTGGATTTAGGTCCCTTTTAGATTCCAAAACCCAATTTAAAACATGTTTTTGGCGATATTTTTATAATCCCAATTCAAGTTGCAATTGTCGTCTTTTGAATTTTAATTATCAAGAAATTAGAAAATCATCTATAAATACATTGTTATTTTATCAATTCGACATTAGGAAAAAGAGGGAAACTTTCACAAGAGCAAATATTATTGTCAAGAGAATTGAAGAGAAGATTTATCAAGAATCTACAACAACATTCAAGACCATATCATGATGTCAAGATTTTTGTGTGTTCATGCATGTTTTTGGAGCTAACATTGTGATGTAGGTTTTAAGTTTTCAAGCATCAAGATCAAAATCTAATCAATCCATTTCATGCAAGATCCAATGTTTGGAGAGATGTGTTAGAATTTAGTCCTCCAAGGGTAGCCATTAAAGGGTTTGGTGATTTGCAAAAAGCTAGTGTTCATTCATCATTCCTTCTTTTTATCATTATTTCATTTCAAGGTTTAATTACCAAAATGGGGTTTGACCAAGGAAAACCCCTATTCACGAAAAAAAAAATTTTCCCCTCTCTTGTGTATGTGCAGGTTCATAGGTGAAAAAAGGATTGGAATTAAAGATCTCAAAAAGTGAAAAATTGCAAAAGTTGTCAAAGTTACAAAGTTGTCACAACAAGTTGTCAAGGCCAAGGAAACTCAGATCCTAAATTCATTTTTGACATTTTTGCAGTGAAACTTATGGGAAAATGCATCTCAGATCCAGCACTAGAGGATCCCAAAAATTGAGGAAAATTTATATACAAGGACCCATTCGCCATTTCAGGATGCTTTGTGACACTTTTGGTGACATGTTTTTAGTTTCTTACCTTTTTCAAATCCATCAAAATTTTGTCATTTTTTTTAGTATTATGCTTCATCTACTTGATTCGGGTCTTACATTACATATTTGAGTTCATTTAATATTTTATTTTTATTTCCCAAAAGTGTTGTTCAGGAAGATTTTACCCCGTCCTCTATCATAAGAAAATTTGCAAGATCTCCAATTGGGTTGACTCACCTAGGGTTGAAAGTCAATCCTACCATTGGGGGATCTCATTTCCTAATGAAATAGGAGAAAGACAAGTTCATTACACCCCATTTTGTCCATTCTATTTTTAGTAAATTATTGGTGAACCCTCATTTTTAATGAACCTATTTTTCTATGTTTTAACATCTAAGGCCTCTCATATCATAATCCTTTCTAATGATATATATTATCTTTATATTCCTTCCTCTAGTATAATGTCTAGTCCTTATCCAACTAATATATTTCCTACTTCTCCCATTCACTTTAAATGTGTCTTACCTTCATCTCATTCTACTAGTGTCATCTCTTCCTACCATTCTACTAGTGTTATTCTTTAATATAATCTTATTAGTGTCACACCCACCTCTTTTCATTTTAGCATTACTTGTACTCATTACACTCTTTGTTCTAGAGTTATATCTTTACATCTCATACCTCATATTATTGATACCCCATCCATGGTTTATCATGTTCTCTAGAGTAGAGCATAAGGTTGATGCCATGCCTAGTGGATATGATAAGAAAGATTATAATGAGGTATAACACATTTGTCTTGATTTTGAGAAAGCCACTTATCTACTACTAGGATTTATGACACCACATTTTGAGATGTATAATGGAAAGGGTGACCTCAATACAAATTTTATATCTTTCACAACTACATGCTTAGATTATGTGTATGAAAATAAATTATTGGCCAAATTGTCTTCATGCAAGTTGAGGGACTATCCTATACAATGGTTCTTTTTTGTACCTTATGGACCCATTCATTCTTTTTTCTAAGTGATACAAAACTTTTCTTCACCATTTTTATGGGCATATGGGCATAAAGGCTACAATTTTTAGAAATATGTGTGAACAAGGTCCTAATGAGTAGATTAATGATTATGTTATTAGATTCAACTTCTTATGTACTAAGACATAAAATTAACTTTCAAGTGATAAATTTTAGAATATTTTTACTACGATACTTTTGTCACTAATTCAAGATATACTGTATTTCAATAATTATTCTTTATTTATGTGTTTTATGTGATATTGAAATTATTGGCTTTGAACAAACTTGAATATTGTTATTCTTGTGTGTCTTCTATGCATTCCTATAATTCAAGCTTCAAAAGTGAAATAATATTTTTAAAGATAATAAATAAAAAAACCATAGTACTCATCATATGGCTAAGTCTTCCAATGGTCTTACCTTTAAGCCTTAAAAATTTAGAAATTTTATAAAATTGGATAACCCTTAGATAATATGATTCAAGTCCACTTCATGCTAACATGATCACAACTCCTCATATTCACCTATTACATAATTTTAGATGATTTTCTAAGGTTATTTTTTCATTATGATAGGGTTAGTGAGCATACAATACTGCATTGTGATGTAGGAGGATCTCAAGGTTCATGCAATCTTGCATCACTTAAAATATGTTTGGTGTGTAAGTTTTTTGAGTCAATATTTCATTTTTTAATATATTAAAGATAGTTTACAAAAAGATATTACATCACATGGAGCTATTTCCCCCTTTGAATCACAGAGAGGATTACATAACCATCATAGGACCAAAAAAGGAAGTTATACTAATAACATATCAAGTCCAAAAAGATAACATATTGACTAGACTTAGTTCCACTCTCCTATGGAATTGTTGCTACATTTAGCTTTATCAACATCATAGGCCCCAATAGGAGGAAAAATCATATTAGGGTCCATGTTCATTGTAGCAAGGGGATAAATATCTATTTATTTGGGGTGGTCTAATTTTAAGTCATCTTTTCCCATCTTTCTCTCATGGAGTTAATTGTTTAGAATCTTGAATTCCTCTTTGTTCAATTTATTCCTCCCTTAAGGGAAAAAGTGCAGAGATGTAATATCATATTTGTAAATCAGCATGACACCTCTTTTCAGCAAGATCATGAAGCGGTCCTTAGGGATATCCATGGTAGCTGATACCTGTAACATGATTTTCAAAAAGGTGAGTTCACTATTAAACTCAGTAAGATTCCTTCTTTTGTCCTAAAAATTCTCTCCATTCCTCTTCTTCCAAAGAAACCACAAAATCTCATTCGACAAAACAAGATAGAATTTATTCAAAGAAACATCAAATTTTTCAACATAACTAGCAACAATCTCATGCTAAGAAAATCCTTTGTCATCATTCCAGTTGACAAGGAGACCAAAAAATAAAGACCAAATAGCAGTGGAATATTGATAATTAAAAAATAGATGCTCAAAAGTTTTAAGAACATAACAAGAACAAGTTCTTGTAGGGATACCATAATCATGCAAAACTTTATGAACTGAAAGTTTTTTTAAAATCAACATCCAACAAAAATAAGTTTTTTGCTCCACATTGTTATGCCAAAGATCGGTAAAAATTTTGGTCCACTTAGTAGCAATCCAATTCAAGTTCTAGACAGTGTTTAACCAATCATAGACCTCTCCTGAGCCAACAAGCATTAAATAAATATCCTTCATAGAGACATATAACAATTTAGAACCATCATCCCATTTCATACTATCTAAAGCATCAAATTCACCCACTAAAATTCCAAGAAACCCATTGCCCAAGCCATTTTTTATCATAGAATAAGTCTTTTTTATGAGAAGGAGGTAGTCCATTAATCTTAGCACACATTTTCTCCCAAGAACCCAAGGATCCATCAAAAACCAAATCCTAGAAGACATAAATCCCCTATGAAGACCACTTCTTTACAAAACAACCTTGAGATAGGGCCAAGGGTTTCCCATTCAGAATAGTATTCCAACATACAGATCTATTAGGAACAAACCATGATGGAGAGTAGTTTACCACTTCTCCCCTAGAAATCAGGTGTCTGACCCAAGACCATGCTTTTCAAAGGGAGGCAAAGACATTAGAGCCAAAAACCTTAACCTCAAATTTCCCAAATAGAATATTATGCACATGAAGGTTTTGCCATTGTACACCCCTCTTTGGTTTAGACAATGCAAGATTGTGTCTTACCAACACTTTCCATGGTTCATTACTATTCAAATCTTTAAAAAACCATTTTGAAGCAAGTGCAATCCCTTGCATTCAGAGGTCCTTCAAACCCATTCCACCCTGTTCTTTTGGGAGACAACACCACTTCCAATTTATATTATGCCTTTTTTTATTCCCCTTACCATTAGACCACAAAACTTCCCTCGGGATTTTTTGAAGTTTGTTGAAATGGATATTAGCAAGCAACCAAGCCGAGGAGTGGTAAACACCATGAGAAGCAATGACCTTTTGCACAACTTGATGTCTGACAGCAAGGGAAAGAAGTTGGATCTACCACTTATGATGTTTCTTTTCTTTTTTGAAAAATCCACTCCCATGTATTTTTGAGTGAGGGATAAATAGAGAATGGTATGCCTAAATACCTTACAATATTATAAGGGTGAGACAACCCCCATCCATTATTTACAAGCTAGGTTGGTGGGTCATGATCAATAATTGTTGATTTATGGAGGGAAATCTTGGAACTAGAGGCATCATAAAAACATCTAGTCTTTTCATGATGTCAAAATTAGCTCTAGTCAATTCAATAAATAAAGTAGTATCATCAGAAAATTGTGCATTCAACAAATTGTCTTGATTGGGTAGTCAAATACCATTTATAGGAGGAAAAAAAATCAAATCTAATAACATAGTGCAAAGCATCAACCGTAATAACAAAGCAGGGGAAATAGGGCACCCTTGTCTAATAGATCTTTGCAAGGGAATTACATCTAAAATCTCTCCATTAACATCAATGACTATAGAAGAATCATCAAAAAGGATCTTGATCCATTTATATAAAGAGGGTGGAAAGCCAAAAGCTTGTAGCATACCCAACACAAAAGGCCATTCAATTCTGTCATAAGCCTTTTAAAATTCCAAGAGGATCATTGCCACATATTGCTTATCATACTAGCCTAATTCATCCCTTCCCAACTAGTAATAAGATTTTCAAGAATATACATTCCATTAATAAATCATATCTTAGTGATTGAGACCACTTTACCAAGGATGTCAGTTAATCTACTAGCAAGTGTTTTAGCAATGATCATGTAGGAGATGTTCAGTAGGGTGATAGGCCCCCAGTTCTTAATGAGTATTCTATCACCCTCATTAGGAATCAATTTGTTAACCCCTCTATTAATACTTGTTCCCAAAGAGTTGTTCATAAAGGCATAGCTGTAGAGTTTTATTAACTCTGCCCTAATCCAACCAATGTTAGCTTTGTAAAAATTAGTTGTAAGTCCATCCATACTAGGTGATTTACAATTGGCCAAGGATCTAATGGTGGATTCAATTTATTTCAAGGAAATATATTTTTCTAACATCTTAGCATCCTCATCACTAATTTTTTTAGGAATAATTTTAAGACAAAATTTGTTGGCCCCCTTATTCTTACAACCTTTTTTAGAAGTAAACAATCTCTCAAAAAAGGAGTAGAATTCCCTTTTCATAAAGGTCGTGTCCTTAGATAGACACCCATTATCTAGGATAGGGGTTATATGCTCTTTTTCCTACTTAGCCTTAATTAACTTGAAGAAATACTTAGACCCCCTATCTCCTTCATGTAGCCAGATCATCTTAGGCCTAATCCTTTGGCCCTAAAACTTATAGTTTTGAATTTTCCTTAACAGGGATATGGTTTTGATAAAAATGGATTCCACTTGAGGGTTAGATTTTTTTCTTGGACTTGACATTCAAGCTTTAACGGTTTCTGATGTAGTAGATTGTCTATCATATTTCTATCTTTAGCTTTCTTTTTCCCATAATTTGGACAATATTTCTCTAGGATTCTAATAGAACATCCCACCTTTGAATAGGGCCCATCCTTCTATTAAGGAATTTGGTCAAAGTAGTAATAGTCTCAATTCCACCAAGACAATTTGGGTTGTTAAGTAGTGAGTTTTTTAGTTTGAAGGCTGAGGGTCTCTACAGAGAGGAGGCAAGACAAGCTCAGGAAAAAGTAACACTAGTCTCAATGGGAGAATGATCATACATATATGTAGGAACCACACCAACACCATTTTCATCATGGTTTCCAAAAAAGGTGATATGCTTCCTATCTCCATAAAATCTATCCATACGACAGTAAATCCTCTTATTTAATGCCTGATTATTTCACCAAGTAAACCAAATTGATCAAGAGGAATCCTTATAGTTATCCAATACGTTACAAATATTAAGAGTGTTACACCCCAATTGTGTATTTACTATTTAGTATTACTATGTAGGGTAAATGTGAATGTAATTTGAATTCTGAAGGTGAATAAATTGTGCTTTCACTTTGTTATCAATGAATTATGAATGAATGTTATCTCATTTAATGATATGTGAAGAAATTCATATATGTGAAATGAATAGTTATTAAATTGATATCGTAACTATGGAGATGTATTATGTGTAATGCATATTTTGTTGAACAACTGACTACCATGGGCATGTGTTAGTTGGATGTAGGTGTATGTTCAATCCTCTAGGTGGAGGGGAAGTATCACCCAGGAGAAGATCTTGGTCAAGTAACTAGTAATGTAAACTATCTAAGCTTACAAACACTCATAGTAGTATAGTTGAGTGAAGTAATTATGTTGGGAGTTGGTAATTCATCCTTTGTTTGATGTGTCTGCATTAGTAAGGGTCTTGATTACTATTGAGTGCATTATTGGGTGATGTTTATCTGTTTGAGCTTGTGAGTTCTTCTTTGTATTACTATGTTTTTATTGATGAGTTGAACACATGTGGAATGTATGTATATGTATACATAAGCATGTCAATGATAGACCATATGCATGAAAGAATGTGTACATGAGGGTACATAGGTAGACGTACCTATGCACACTTATGAACGGGTTGCTTATGCGCATGGAACTATCCTATGGACCTTACGACATGTATATGTATATGTATAAATATATCGCATGTAGGAACCTATAAATAAAATAGTAATTATGTGTATGCTTTGTGTGCAATCGAATGTGTATATATATATGATATATACATATATCCATATGTATACATGTATCAATACACACGTATGCTTGGAAAATAGACATGCCCATACAAATGTATTAATATATGTACACATATGTATACATGTACATAGACAAATATATATGTATGTACATAATCAATATGATTATTATTACTATAATAATGTTAACTTGTTTGTATTCATTTGTATATTGAATGTATACATACTTTATTGACATAATATATATATATATATATAATAACATATATATACATATACATATATATATATATGTATATGTACATATATGATTATATATTTATATATAATTATATGCTTGGAGATCAATTAGCATATGTTATGCATAGAGGCCAATTTATTAACATAAACATAGGTCGATTGTATGTAACATATACATAGAATTTAAATGATGAATATTATATATATTGGCATTGAGTAAAGATCGAATTATATGATATATATTATGCAACAATTAATTCAATATAGAGAATATAACACCATAGTCGATGCTATGGAATGACAACATTGAATTAGTAAACCATGATTTACTCAACATTGAATGCTTTTAAGTGAAGCGATGGAATAGATATTGTAGACACTAAAAAATGTCCTGAATGATATCATACACTCAAATCGGGTATACTAACATCATTTCCTCTCAAAGCCCATCCTATTTTCACTTAATTGATTAAATTTCCTAGCTATTTAATTAATTGCATCATTTTCACCTATTAACCTAATTTATCAAATCAGGTTAATTCACCCCCTTTCATGCTAACACTTCATCCTATTAAATAAAATAAATCAAACTATTAATTTGTTACTCATAAGCATGAACCTTCCCTTTTTTAACTATCTCACCTTATGTTCCTTAGTCATTTATTCAAATTCATGTTCAAGTGGTGTTTTGTTGTACGTCTCGAACTCAGGTAGGGTTTTCATTAGTTTTTCTAACCACCCAATTTACCGACTGTATTGTTATTTCTTTGGCTAGGTGATGTTTTATGACATTATCCTAACCTGCGTGATGAGTTATCATTTGTTATGGGTCATCCATTAGCTTATGTTACAAGTTATGTTATGGGCGGAATTCCTCAAAGTATTTGAAACCTAATCGGTGTTTTATGAAGTTCAATGAACAACTCGTTTTCCCACCTAGAAGCACTTTTAGTTAATGAATGGAATGAGCAATGAATATTAATTTACAAATTAGTGCATTACATGATAAAAATCAAATCTATATGAACAAGAAAATGAACAAATCCATGCATACAATAACACAGGGCATGCGTAGGATCATGATGGGCCAAAAAGTGGCGATATGAAAAAGTAGTGTTTTGCATTCACCAAAAAATGCGAAAATCTTGAGTTGACTTTTTTTTGGGTTGGGTGTCAGTACATTGCTCCAAAGAAATTCCCAAGCCAAAGTATCACAAATCGGATATCTGATCCAAATCGGATATCCAATGTGAATCGGATATCCGATTTGTGCTACTTTGAAAATGTATTATAACGGTAAGATTTTGGTGTTATAAATCAGATATCCAATTTTTGCACACATAGACCCAAGAGACAAAGAGGGTTGAGGATAGAGGGTTGACGATATAGGGTTGAGGGATTAGGGTTGAGGAATTAAGGGTTTAGGGTTTAAGGGTTAAGGGTTTAGGGTTTAGGGTTAAGGGTAGAGGGGAGAGAGATAGAGGGAGTGAGTGTGAGAGAGAGAGACCTTTGAGAGGGAGAGAGGATAGGAGGGAGAGACTTAAGAGAGAGAGAGAGAGTATAGGGTAGAGGGTTTAAGGTTTCAGGGTTTAGGGTTTAGGGTTAAGGGTAGAGGGGAGAGAGATAGAAGGAGTGATTGAGTGAGAGACTTGAGAGAGAGAGAGATGGTAGAGGGTAGAGG
>VDFB02270651.1:650397260-650503664 GCA_007258455.2 Sequoia sempervirens | reverse complement strand
AGAGGGAGAGAGGGTAGGAGAGAGGGACTTGAGAGAGAGAGTAGAGGGTAGAGGGTTTAAGGGTTAAGGGTTAAGGGTAGAGGGGAGAGAGATAGAGGGAGTCAGTGAAAGAGAGAGGGAGAGAGAAATAGAGAGGTAGAGAGAGAGAGGGAAAGAGATAATATTTAAATATTATACATAATAATATAATATATTAAATATTATACATAATTTTGTAAGAGATTATCATAAATTGTATATTATATATTAAATTATAAACTATATTGTATATTCTAAACTAGATATATTAAAATAAACTATAAACTATTTATTGCATTTTTTAAATCATATATTATAAACTATATTACATTTTCTTAAATCATATATAAAATATATCGAATATCCGATTCAAATCAGATATCCAATTTGAATCAGATATCCAATATTTCTAACACAAACCTTACTGCCTAGGGGTTAGCCTTGGGCTTGCTTTGGAATTTGGATAGGACATGCCAATCCTAAGAAGTCAACATAAAAAATGTGTTTAACAACTTTCCTTACTTTTCTAGACTTCGCCCATGTGGCTGACGACTTTTTTTTAAGCAAAATTGATGAAACAAAAAGGGTTTCTAAAGGAGATTCTCAGCTTCCCACCAATATAAATTATGCTTTACTTTGAACTTAATAAATAATTATTATTCATTTTCTATTAGAATTACGACTAAAGTCCTAATTAATAGGCTGATAGAAAAACATCTATAGCTTTCAAATGGTATCACATTTTTTGAATCTATAACATGCATCACATTCTATGCTTTGCATACTATAGGATTAAAAAGAATTTCATGAAGTTTGACCAAGTTAAGTTGGTCAGACATACAGTTTTTATATTTTTTAAAAGTTGTAATAAAAATTCATAATTAATTATTTACTTGGAAAAATATTACAAAAAAATATGCATCACATCGGGACATGAGTCCTCTACTTATATCTAAAATATTATAAAAAAATATTATCATTTTATCATGGTTAGGGTGGTCAGATAGACACCTACTTCTTATTTTTTCCCTAAAATTTAAGTACTACTACATTGAAATTTCAAATTTTCACCAAATAATTTTTTTAAAATAAATAAACCTAGTAGTTTAGAAACTACATTCAATTTTCTACAACTTCTATTCTTACATATTTTTGAAATAGTATAGATAACTTATTCAAATTTTTACGTCAAGTTGCCTAACTCTGGTTTTTCTGAAAGTTCATTGCCACTTAAGGGCCTATTTTTTCCATGATGATCCTGCACATACCCCACAGATATAGAAAAATATGTTTTATTTATATATATATATGTATACATCACATTAGAAATAAAAAATTGGGTGATTCAATTACCTAGTAGATATCAATAACAAAAGAAAATAAAAGAGATATTCTTGTTTAGACACACAAAGCAAACATCAGGACACGAATGCCCTCAATCACATTCTAGAGGTGTTCAAGTTGAGCAGGGGATAGCAGGTTATCATGTGATTGTAGGAATTGGACAAAGAGCCCATATCATTCCTCACAATCCCCGCACAAAGAAGAGCAACCGCTTCCTCCACAGTCTCATTCTGAAGAGCTAACGTTATACAAATGGCGTCACCTACTAGTCCACTTCAAGGATAGTGACTAAGCCCAACAATAGCTACATTGACATGATGATGAAATTTAGGCCTCACTAGATGTTCTAATGCTCTTACACCCCGGTCACGGCGACCGGAGTTCTTGATGACCGTGTACACAAAACACTCTAACATGGTGGTGTTGTGTACATGTTCCTAGCTAAAAAATGCTTCACCCAAGATACTATGAAGCACCTCTTCTTCCACCTCACTCTGTATCACAAAAAATTCTTTCAGTTGATCTAAAAAATGCATGAACAACAGATTGCATTCAATCTCTTCCAAAATGATGAAATCATTTGCAGAATCGCCATCACTATGAGTGCTCACCATGTTGGATGCTTCTGAATAATGAAAAGTGGTGAGGTTGGTCGAATTTATAGAAGGCTGGTTGGACATTGGAAATTTCTCTTAGATTTGGTGGGATGATAACTTGGTTTGAATTAATGGTTGATTTGAAACCAACATTAAATCATACCCTTCGCTAGTAGTTAACACGTGCTATCATATGGTGTTCTCCAAATTCTTCATTAATTATTTGTTTGTGGGAAGGTCATTCGGTGGCCATTGGTGTAAATAAGATCATTTTTCTTTTCCGATGCCCTTTCAATTTCTAGATTAATTATTTCGATTGATATTTAGTAGTCCCCAAAAGATAGTAGAAGACAGGAAGATGCCAGATTTAGTAACGATTTTAACATTGGTTTGAGGTAAATGCTTTGGCTATATATATGATTAAGCCGATGGAGAAGGGGTTTGTCTCTCTCTCTCCAAAAAAGGAACTTGGTTGTACTTTTGAGGAGGAATTTTATATTCATTCATGCTATAAAGATTCATAATCCTTGAATTATGAATTGAATGAGATGCTTAGTGTATTGATCTTTGTATTGTATGTGTTAGAGTTTTATCTTCATTGTGAGATGCACTTGATGGCATCCATTTATTACAGTATGAACTCATCTATCATGTTATATCAGTCATAGGTTTTTCAATCTTTGCATTGACTAATTATGGCTTCCTGCTTTCACATCTGCGTTAGTATCATATTTATGAACTGATGTTTGAACCTTACTAATTTTCAGTTAAAAGCACACTCTAGTTTTATTTTCAGTCTTTTCCAATTCATTGAAGATCATAATAGGGAGTTGTACATCCAAAATTTAGAGGAAAGTTGCAAATGCAATTGTGACATTTCTAGAGCTGTTAGCAATTGTTTTAGTTCCTTAGGGTAATCTAGAGTCAAAATTATCAATTTTTTTCAAGTGACCATTTCATTCGCTAACAAATTTTTGGTGACTTCGTTGGGAATATCGAATTGATTGAAAATATATGACAACATCTATCATGTCATGTGGAAAGATGGTACTTATTATATGCGAGCGAATCTTTCCTTGGAAGAAGAGGAAGAGTTGGCCTAGCGCCCACCTACACCTGTAGTAGAACATCCTCCAAGGTTGGTATTTGTGTAGTATGACAATCCTCCCCATCATCTTGATCATCAACCTAATCAACCATTTCATCATCCATGGGTCCCACCCCTTCCTCAACCTGGGAATCCACCTCCAGCTCATCCACCACCCAAAAATTAACTCAGTAATTTTCTTTCCTATTTTTTTACTCCCTTGTGAGTTGGCAACTCTAATCATCCATGGCCTCGAATATTTGGTGTAATCACATTGGCCCTTTTTCCTTGTCACAATATGATGACTTACCCAATGGTTCCCAAAATTTATGGTTCCCTAAATTTGCTGGTCAAAATGAACAAGACCTTGAAGAACACATCCTGGCTATAACTGTAGTAAGTGGAGTTTTGGGAATTCAAGAAGAGGATATTTTTGTGAGAATCTTTATTGAAAACTTAATTGAGAAGGAAATAGAATGGTATAGGGGACTTGAAAAGGGAAGAATTATGGGATGGAATATTCTCAAAACAAAGTTTCTCCAACACTATAAAATCCCAGTTAATATCACCGCCACCCTGCAAATTTTTCTTCAGATCATGAAGGATAAGGCCGAGACAATGAGGGATTTTGTATACCATTTCAATTAATTTCTTCAACGAATTCCTGTTCCAGAAAGACCCAATGAGGAGATCCAGTTTCACATATTTATTTCTGCTCTAGATCTTGATATCCAATTGATCCTCAAAAGAGATAAAATTCAAGGAATTGAAAGAGCTCAGTTAGAAGCAATAAGTGTTGAAGATGATTTTATAGCTGTGGGAAAATGGAAACTAGGAAATAGTGCAAAGCCTGAGGTCAGCTACAATCCATCTCCTGAATTCTTGATCAAATTCCATGAAGAGGTAAAGTCTCCTCACCCAACCGCTAAAGATATTAATCTAACAATTTTTGGACAAATGCAATAGTTTAATGAAGGGCAAGACCAATATTGTAATGATCAGAATTTTAATGTATATACCTTGTTTTAGGATGAGAGCGAGCTTAGTTCATCTAGTGATGATGAAGATGACACAACACAGAAGAGAACACTAATCATCACTCCCTTTCACTCCAAGAATGAATCTTTCTCTTCTGAGGCCGATTTAAAGGAGTTGGTGTCAAATTCCCTTTTTGTCCTTGAATATGAAGCTTTCTCCTTTGAAGAAGCAGAGGATGAGACAATGTGATTTCATCTGGAGGAAAATGGAGGTCTCACATATGGTACTTCTCAGGAAAAGATGGAGTGGTCAATCAATGCCAATCCTCTATTTATTTTTGACGAGTTTGCAGTATATGATAATCCTCTCTTTAAGGATTTTGTTGCTAACCTATCTATGTCTGAAGTGAAATTGGGTTCTTCAATGATAGAGGATGGTTATAAACATGAGAAAATATAAAAAATTATTAATCCCTCATCAGAGGAAGAGAATGATGATATGCCAAGTTTTTCCCCCCCTAGAATTGGATACATTTGGTTTGATGAGTTTTGATATTGAAAAACAATTGATAAGGGAGGGCCTAGTGTCAACTAAATGGCAACAAAATAATTTTTCAATGAAAAATAGATTTTTGGAGGATTGTTTGAAAGTGGTTGCACCTTTTTTGTATCAATGTTGGGGCGTTTATATGTCTTAATTTTCTTTGGAGGCTTTCCAGAAAATTAGGTCTTTTCAGTAGCAGGTTATTCTTCTCTTAGCCAGTGAACAGGTTCGTATGATTGCTTTACCTTTCCTTCCCATCTCCGGTAGGTTGGTCCTGCCTTGTAAATAGTTTCAATTTTGGAGTGTTCATTTTTTGCTTGTTGTTTGTGTTCCTTCTCATCTTGACTCTATACCCAATGGATAAATACTGGTCATATATATACACTAGGTTCTCTGCATCCTTTGCAGTCCTTGTCCATAATCAGAGCCACTATTACTCATAAACACAACCCTTCCCTTTTCTAACTATCTTGCCTTATGTTCCTATTCATTTATCCAAATTCATCTTTAGATGGTATTTTTTTGTACATCTCAAACTCAGGAAGGGTTTTCATTATTTTTTCTAACCACCTGATTTACCACGTGTATTGTTGTTTCTTTGGCCAGGCAGTGTTTTATGACATTATCCTAAATTGCATAATGATTTTTCATTTGTTAGGGGTCATCCGTTAGCTCATGTTACAAGTTATGTTATGGGTGACATTCCTCAAAGTATTTGAAACCTAAGCAGTGTTTTATCAAGTTCAATGAACAACCCATTTTCCTGCCTGGAAGCACTTTCAGTTAATTAATGGAATGAGTAGTGAATATTGATTTACAAATCAGTTCACTACATGATAAAAATCAAATCAATATGAACAAGAAAATGAACAAACCCATGCATACAATAACACAAAGATAGAAAAAGATGTTATATATATATGTGTGTGTGTATACATCACAATGGAAATACAAAATTGGGTAATTCGATTACCTAGTAGATATCAATAACAAAAGAAAAAAAAGAGATATTCTTGTTCAAACACATAGAGAAAACATCAAGACTCAGATGCCCTCAATCACAGTCTCGAGGCATTCAAGCTAAGTAGGGGATAACAGGTTATCATATGATTACACGAATTGGGCAAAGAGCCCCATATCATTCCTCACAATCCCCGCATGAAGAAGAGAAACCGCTTCCTCCATGGTCTCATTCTAAAGAGATGATGTTATACAAATGGCATTTCCTACCAATCCACTTCAAGGATAGTGACTGAGCCTAGAAATAGCTACATTGACACGATGATGAAATTTAAGCCTCACCAGACATTCTAATGCTCTTCACCCCAGTCACGGTGACTAGAGGTCTTGATAACTATGTACAAAAAATGCTCTAACATGGTGGTGTTGTGTATGTGTTCCTAGCTCTGAAACGCTTCACCCAAGATACTGTGAAAGACCTCTTCTTCCACCTCATTGTGTATCACAAAAACTTCTTTCAGTTGATTCGAGAGATGCTTGAACAATGGAATGCATTTGATCTCTTCCAAAATGATGAAATCATTTGTAGAATCGCCATCACTCTGAGTGCTAACCATGTTGGATGATTCTAAATAATGAAAAGTGGTGAAGCTAGTTGAATTTATAGAAGGCTAGTTGGACATTGGCACTTTCTCATAGATTTGGTGGGATGATAACTTGGTTTGAATTAATGGTTGATTTGAAACCAACATTAAATCATACCCTTCACTAGCAGTTAACACATGTTATCATATGGTGTTCACCAAATGCTTCATTAATTGTTCATTTGTGTGAAGGTCATTCAACGACCGTTGGTGTAAATAAGATCAGTTTTATTGCTCGATTCCCTTTTAATTTCCAAATTAATTATTTTGATTGATCTTTAGTAGCCCCCAAAAGACAGTCGAAGACAAGAAGAAACTAGATTTAGTAATGGTTTTAGCATTGATTTGAGGGAATGCTTTGGCTATATATGATTAAGCTGATGGAGAAGGGGTCCATCTCTCTCTCTTCAAAAAAGGAACTTGGTTGTACTTTCGAGGAGGAATTTGATATTCATTCATGCTATACAGATTCATAATCCTTGAATTATGAATTGAATGAGATGCTTAGCGTATTGATCTTTGTATCGTATGTGTTAGAGTTTTATCTTCTTTGTGAGATGCACTTGATGGAATCCATTTATTACAATATGAACTCATCTGTCATGTTATATCAGTCATAGGGTTTTCAATCTTTGCATTGACTAATTATGGCTTCCTACTTTCACATCTGTGCTAGTATCATATTTATGAACTGACATTTGAACCTTACTTCTTTTTGGTTAAAAGCACACCCTAGTTTTATTTTCAGTCTTTTCCAATTCATTGAAGATCATAAGAGGGAGTTGTACCTCCAAAATTCAGAGGAAAGTTGCAAATGCAATTGCAAAATTTCCAGAGCTGTTAGCGATCATTTCAGTGCCTTACGGTAATCTAGAGTCAAAATTATTGATTTGTTTCAAGTGACCATTTCATTCGCTAACATAATTTAAATCCCTAAATCTTCTTATTTAATAAAACAACCCTAAGTTATTTAATTAAATATCATTCCACCTTTCCCCATTCATTAAAACATTTTATTTAATGGATATCATCTAATTCATCTAATTCCCCTAATTGCATAATTAATATTGTTTAATTATCAATTAAATCTAATTCCCCCCCACTTGCAAGGGAATATTTCTCCTTTGCACATTCCTCCAAAAGGAATATTCTCATGGAATATTCCTTCCCCTTTTGCACAATTTAATTTAGTTTTAATTAACTAAATTATCCTTTTCCCTCACCCATGAGAATATTCCAAGAATATTCTCTTTCCTCACCCATTTGAAAAAGGGGAATATTCCCTTTTCTCAACAAACTTAGCTTCTTGAGCAAGTTAACTTGTGACCTTTTGAACACATTGAAAGTGTGTTTGTTTGAGGGAATGTAAAACCTTGATTCAATCTCATCTTGCATTCTCACCCATTGATGAGAATTCATGATCCATGCCTCTTCTTTCTTTCATCCTTGACTGTTGATTGATCTTTTTGATCTCATCCATTGATCTTTTTTTACCTATTCTATAAATAGAGCTTGCCTCTATTGAATAGGGATCCATCTTTCAAAATCAAACTTATGCTGTTGATATCACTCATACTCACATTCACATTTAGCATATTTTAGTTCATTTTAATTGCATTTAGTTAGTTTTAAGCTTCCATGATCACATAGTGCATCCATTTAGCTTGTTTATTAATTTTGGTTTGAATCTTTTAGTTTAAATTCCATCTAGATTAGCTTAGATTTTGCGTAATTAGATCATTTTTAGCATAAAATCATGTTAAATTAGCTTGCATCATGCTCATTTAGATTAAAATCATGTTTTCATGCACATCTCACAACCGTTCCATCAGTTTTCTTCAATAAAACTAACTAGAACAAGCTCATTTATCCACAAGATTGGGAAAGGGTCACCATTCTACATCAATGCGACACCATTCCTACAACAGGATAAGTTTCACATGGATTAGAGTAGACACTTAACACTTTCATAGTTTAGAATGCTTAGTTTTGATAAATGTTTAGTTTAAATTTCATTTGAATGATCTTGTTGAGATTTGACACTAGTGAACTCATTATGCTTTGATTCATCATGGATCAAGCATAATCAACCCATGCAAACCCGTCGATCACATTCTGGCACTAGAAGGAGGGCTTAACTGATCAAATTTAATCAATTTCTATCTTGAATTCCATTTTTCTAAGTTTTGTAGGATATAGTGACACCCAAAATAATTTCAGTGACACTTTTTGTTGGGCATCACCATAATGTGACACTATTTTCATATGAAATAGTGACGCCTATTTAATATCCCAACATTGATTAAACAAACGACGACACTAATACTTTTTAGAGGTATCAAAGACTTATAAATGATGACGCTCTTCAAATGGCAACGCTATCATCGTCACTATTTTTTCTACAGAGCGACGCCCAAGTTCACTAGAGTGACACTATTGTGAATAGAGACGCCCAACTCTGGTAAGAAATTTAACGATCATTTTTCAACATGTATTTTAATTTTTTCACTTCATTAGATTACTAACATGCCTCTAACGTTGTTCTGGTTTTTAGACTAACAAGGTTTTGCAAGATTGGACAATAACAGTTGAAGTGAAGAAGCATTCTCATGTTTGAATCTCATAATTGTAACAAGCATATGATGCTTTTGGGGAAATTATAACCCATCTATTATGATTTTCATTTATGCTTTAGGACCTCACTAATTTTCATTTGGGTTTAAAAAGAATGCTCAAACGAGACTAAAATTGGACAAGGCAACTTAACATTTCATTTGGTGCATAAAATGAATTCATCTTTGCTTTAGGGGTTAAAATTAACGAGTGATTGTTGTGTTTTGATTTACATCCTTGTTATTGAATGTGTATGCAATTATCTCGCGCCACTCGACAATCTTGAGAAACAAAAAAATTACTTAACACTTTGTATAATCACCTACATCTTTCAATTTGGATTAAAAATGAACCCCTTGCTAGTGTAGGGAAAAAGCATGGTGTGTGTTCTCTCCTTGTTTCATGCAAACTAGGATGATCAAACTACAGACGCACTTCCTTGCTATTGTTTATCTTTAGAGGGCCTACCTCCCTACTTCAAAAGGAGGGAATGACCCAAGTGGAAACAAGCTAAAGCCAAGCTCTTTCAAGCCACTATATAAATAATGTGTTTGTGAGGAAATTCATAAACAACAGGTGTGGATGTGTCATATCGACAAGTGTCACCCTTAGTATCTATGTGATACGTAAAAATCTATTCTTAGGAAGAGACTGGGAGGACTCTCGATTCTCCATAATCTTGATCTAATCTTGCCGCGTGTATGGCCACCTTGAACAAAAGCCCTTATTACGTACCAACTGTTTAGGATCCAAAAGACCTTTATGCTTGCTGGTGTAGGAACGGTCATTCAAAAGCTGCCCCACATTTGTACTATTCATAGTTGAAACAAAAAAATCCTTAGGATCTTCAGATCTTCAGGATTTTGAGATTTGGTGGTCCGAGAAGTGTGTGTCATGGAGGGGATCCAATGTTGCCAAATATCTAAATGTTCACATTGTCTTAGTGTTTGGAGAAAGCCAAGTGGGGATTTAGTAAGCAGTATCTTTTGAGCCTAGGATGGTAAATGCTTGTGAATCAGTTTAATACTTTGCTTGGTTCCAAAACATTACAAACAAACATTGACAATCTTTTCAAAATTTCAAACCCTTAGTCTAAAGTATGGATACCTCTTGAAATAGCCTTGATATTAATGCTTTTCCTAAGGATTTCTAAATATCTTGACTTATATCTCAATCCATATTTTCCAAAAGTCAACACAGGAAACTATGGCTTGAACTTCATCCTTTTCACGAAAAGGACATTATGAAATTTATGATGTTTTTGACATAGAAATTTAGTTTGAAAACATAATCAAGACAAGTTTTTGTGGTAAAATAAACTCACCCAAGCAAGATAAATTTGACAAATTGAACCCCACATGACCATTTGGAGATCAATCACTCCCGTTGAACAACCAGATCTTACACCTGCTATTATTCAACCAAAATTTGAACTAATTGAAAGAGAACAAACCGATATAATAAATAGTTTGAGAATCTTCACTTTTGAAAAAAAAGAAACACCTGCTCAATGGAGAAATGCCTAAAACATCTTAGACGAAGAAGAGGAAAAAACTGATATTAAGGCTGGAAGGCCCCTATTACCACCACCTGCGTGGCAATAAATATCCTCTTTTCTTCCATAGAATTATACTTCTCTAAATGATCTCAGAAAAAATCAGAATCCCCAAGAGAAGGTCTACAGGTCATCATTTCAAACTTAGGAATCTTACTCTAAAAGCTCTAAAAAAACACCTTGCAACACTTCACCAAAATAGAACCAAGTTGTTATACTACTTCTAAAAATGTGTTTCAAGGAAAAATCCATAATTATATAAGTTCTTTTTTGGTCAAAATCCTTGTCTTTTTCACGATAACGAACCTATCTAAAACATTGGGTCTTTAGGATTTGAAAAATTTAGAGGTATAACATGTTTCTCACTACCTTGGTATTATCAAACAAAGTTCCATTCTAAGTCAATATTGGGTCAAACATTTCACTCACCCCTCCATCAAATTTCATCCTTCATCTCACCAAACTTTACAAAAAAATTGAATACACTAACACTTTTTGACTTAAACATCAATCAAACCAACCCCTAACTTAGCTAATTTGTATGTGAAATGTATCCTTTTCCAGGCACTTGGTTGAGTTAGTTAATCTTGAAGGTCACAAGTCTACCCTAAAGATTTCCAAGTTCATAAACATCCTTTATGAAACATCAAAACATCAAAATATTAAGTCAAAAGTGTTGTCCCAAAACGTTTGCAAAGATTACTTTCCACATCACCCACCTTTTCATCACCCATTATCATCATTGCTTAAAAAAGAGTTAAAGCATCCCTTTTACCTAAATTTGATTCAACTAGAGAGTTCAAACATTACAGATCACAACACAACTCTCCAAGAGTTGACCCAAAATTTATGTTAAAGACAAGATCACGACACAAGACAATCATGGACAAAACCAAAGTAACATTTATCTCAAGTGATCCAAATCCTCTAGAATTTGATCGAGAAGTAGATTTACCCCATCACACAACCCTCATCTCCATCAGTGCCACATGAGATTGAAGACATTATCCATAACCCATTTAGACTTACTAGGGAAGAAATCATGGAACACCAAGCCATTGAAAACATAGTTCTAATTTCCCCATCATTTTTTGCACAAAATTTGACACATGGCTTCACAAATCCATCACTAGGGCTAAATCAAACATCCACTCCTAGTCTAACTAGTCTTGCAAAAGAATTTGGTCTAACTCTTCCATTCAAAACTAGCACACTTGTGGGTACCCTCTCGATACCAATCTTCCATCCAAAACCACTACTTGGACACCTAACTTTGGTGCTCCTCCCATTCCCAAAGATCCCTAACATCCATATAAACCCCTTGAAATTCATTACTCCACAATAACCTCCACATATCAAAGACACCCCTCTTCATCCATACCCATGAGTACCACAAGTGTGCCCAACATTATGAAAAGTAGGATGGACCAAGTCTCACAAGTAGACCAAAAAGGGAAAGGGAATATCCTCATGCAAAATCAGCCTTTAACACCACATAGGACCTCTTCATCCAATCTTCCTATGGATACATCGAACACAGTGGTGGTTCAAAACACATCTACCCCATCCATCATAAACCCACATCAAAAAAATCCCTTGGTCACAAACCCCATCAACCAAGGTAATACCTTGACCACATATCAAACATAAGGGAATCTCAAAAACATCAATCAAGAGAACCCTTTCAATCAATGGACCCAAGGTCCTAATATGCCTTTAACATCACAAAATATTATGGTTCCATCCTTGTATTTTCCATTTGTCCCCCAACTCATGTAGAAATAAATGGAACCTCAAACGTACATTCCTCCACCTCAATCCACTATCTTACAAGGAATGTTGAACCAAGGGAATTCCCAACCTCTCATCAACAATCCACTACCCACTCAAAACATCACCACTCAAAACCCATCACAAATGTACCAAAAACCACCCAATCCTACACTACAAGAGCATGCCTTAGCCTTACAACAAGCACAACAAGCTTATCAAAAAGCCATACAACAACAACAACAACAAGAAGAAGCAACCTTAGCAACACAACAAGCAACACAACAACATCATCAACAACAAACATCCCTAGTAGCCCAACAATAGAAGCAACAACAACAAGTAGCACAACAACAAAATCAATCCCATCAAGCAACCTTAGCAGCACAACAACCACAACAGGCACAACAACAAGCCCTAGTGGTGCAACAACAACAAGCCTTACTAGCTCAACAATATACCCAATAACAACCAAGTTCCTACTATAATCCTCAACAGAACATCATCAATACAAATGTCTTAGGAACATATACATCAACACCTCAATCACCTTTAGGGAATCTTACACCACCATACACCCCATACAACACCTTATCATATCAGAATTCATCCATCATCCGATCGTATGTTCCTCCACAAAACCCATAAGACCATACCCATGAGTACCACAAGTGTGCCCAACATTATGAAAAGTAGGATGGACCAAGTGTCACAAGTAGACCCAAAAGGGAAAGGGAATATCCTCATGCAAAATCAGCCTTTAACACCACATAGGACCTCTTCATCCAATCTTCCTATGGATACATCAAACACAGTGGTGGTTCAAAACACATATACCCCATCCATCATCAACCCACATCAAAAAAATCCCTTGGTCACAAACCCCATCAACCAAGGTAATACCTTGACCGCATCTCAAACATAAGGGAATCTCCAAAACATCGGTCAAGGGAACCCTTTCAATCAATGGACCCAAGGTCCTAATATGCCTTTAACATCACAAAATATTATGGCTCCATCCTTGTATTTTCCGTTTGTCCCCCAACTCATGTAGAAATAAATGGGACCTCAAACGTACATTCCTCTGCCTCAATCCACTATATTACAAGGAATGTTGAACTAAGGGAATTCCCAACCTCTCATAAATAATCCACAACCCACTCAAAACATCACCACTCAAAACCCATCACAGATGTACCAAAAACCACCCAATCCTACACTACAAGCACATGCCTTAGCCTTACAACAAGCACAACAAGCTTATCAACAAGCCATACAACAACAACAACATCATCAACAAAAAAAAGCAACCTTAGCAGCACAACAAGCAACACAAGAACATCATCAACAACAAGCATCCCTAGTAGCCCAACAATAGCAGCAAAAACAAGTAGAAAAACAAAAGAAGCAATCTTAGTACAACAACAACATCAATCCCATCAAGCAACCTTAGTAGCACAACAACAACAACAACAGGCCCAACAACAAGCCCTAGTGGTGCAACAACAATAACAAGCTCAACAACAAGCCTTACTAGCTCAACAATATACCCAATAACAACCAAGTTCCTACTATAATCTTCAACATAACATCATCAATACAAATGTCTTAGGAATAGATACATCGACACCTCAATCACCTTTATAGAATCTTACACCACCATACGCCCCATAAAACACCTTATCATATCAAAACTCATCCATCATCCCATCGTATGTTCCTCCACCAAACCCATAAGATGATCTAGCATCACAACTTAAGGAATTGTCATAAGAAATGTAGGACCTTTGGATGGGAAAGAAAAAGAAGCCCATACATAGAACCTATGTCCTTATCCATTCAATCAAAAAATCACAATGGTACCATTCCCTCCCAGCTTTGAGATCCCCAAATTTGATAAATACAAAGGGAGAGGAAGTTTTGTAGACCATGTCAAAGAATTTAACGTCACGTGTATGGAGGTTGCTTACAATGATTCTTATTTAGAGTGGCTCTCCCTCTGAAGTCTAACAAGTCCTGCCATGGATTAGTTTTCTCAACTACCTCCCGGTATCAAAACTTTCCAAAAATTACCAATAAATTCATTGATCATTTCTGCTTTAATCTTGACATGGACATAAGCCTAGAAGAGTTGTACACTCTCAGACAAAACAAAGGAGAAAATTTTGCTAATTTTTTACAACAGTGGAGAAAAAGAGCTAGTAAAAGAAAATGGCCTCTTCCCAATGAAAAACAAGTGGGGATCATCATAGAAAATCTAGATCCGAATCTATCCTTACACTTGAAAATGCAATGCATCACATCTTATGAAAAGCTTGTCCCTAGAGCCCTTAACATCGAGAGAGCTCTTATCTCATAAGGAAATACTCAAGCTTACAAAGACAACCACCCATCAAATGACAAGCCTCATGTGTGGGCTAAGAAAAAAAATGTAACAAATGATGGTGTGGTAGATGCTAAGGCAATCCTAAGTGCTCCTAGGCCAAACAACAACCATGTTGCTAACATTCAACCAACTATGCAACAAATAACACCCCCTTAAAACAATCAAATCAACAACACCAAATCACAACAAAGGTGAACCCCTAAAAAGAAAAACTATCTTAAACACAAGTATACATAGTTATCCAAACCCATTGATTGGTAGAGTCAAACCTGATAAAATGCTTCCTGACTTTGAAAACTACCAAGAACCACAAGAGAAACTATCTTGGTACAACAAGAATGACCTTTATGATTTTCACAAGATCCAAGGACATAAAATGGAAAACTACATGAGATTCAAAAATATTGTCCAAGACCTTATAGAGAAAAATACCATATCTATTGAGGTACCAACTAGAAATCAGGATCTTAAGATATACAAGAACACCATGCTAGATCATAGAAAAGGGAAAAATAATGAAAAAGATAAGGATTACACAAACGTGTAGCATACATATTCTAATGTAGTCAGTTCCTATGATAGCATCATTACTATCATCACCATCAAAGGGCCTAGTGTGGAGTGTGGAGTCACCACACAATGTGGAAAAATCACCATCCAAGGAAAACTATCTCAATCTAGGGCACATACTAATTTTCCAACATCAAATCCCAATAAGTACAATCTCCTAGATCAAATTAAGAAGACCCCCACACAAATATCAACCTTTGAACTATTGAGGCTATCACTTGCACATAGGGAAATCTTAGAGAAAGCTTTGTCAAAATCATTTGTCCCTAAGGATATTGATACAAATCAATTTCAAGCTATGGTAGGACATATCACTAATCACCTTCTCACCTTATTGGAATAGGACCTACCATCACAACCATCTCATAACTGTGCTTTACACCTTGAGGTTGTCATTCACAAAAAAAAGGTCACAAGAGTCTTAGTAGATGAAGGTGCTAGTCTAAACATTTGTACCCTTCAGTTGATCAAGCATCTGGATAATTCAGAGGATACTATTGAGAAAGCAAAGAGCACCACCATCAGAGCATATGATGACCAAGAGCGGGTATCACAAGGCATCATTGCACTACCCATCCAAGTGGTACCTATCATTGCAAAAACTACATGCCAAGTATTGGACCTTGATCTTCCCTAAAACATACTACTTGGTCAAACTTGGATCCATGCCTTTAAAGCTATAGCCTCAAACTATCATCAATGTGTAAAGTTTCCCTTCGAAGTTAAAGCAATTACCATCCATGGAGATCTGAGCCTTTTTACTACTACAAGAAACTTGAGGCTAAGTTCTATAAAATCCCCCAAATACTTGAGAATGATGAAGGGCCTACACCTTGTACCTCATTTGTTGACCCATCATCCCTTGCATCTACCTCTAAAATAAAAACACTTATTGTGCATAGCATACCCTAAATCAAAGCTATGATCCAAGTGATGGTTGTGGAAACTATAAGAATACCTTTGTCTTAGGAGAGCTACCTCTTTCTCCTCAATCCCATGGGAAACCCACAACTAGCAATAAAGAGGTCGAAACAATCAAGACAATAAAGGATTGTAACTAATGAAGGGGTGGGGCTATAAAAAGAATTATAATGGTTTTCTAGAACTCATCATTCTTGAGAAACATTTAAAGAATCTTGGCCTAGGTTGTACTACTAGCAAGGTCACCCTTATTGGAAAAGGTACTTCTACTAAATGGGCCGAGGCTTCCTCTTGGTTACCTACATCACATGATACTACCCTAGATGAATTTACCCAAAATGTTTCTAACCTATTTGATAATAACTCCCTCTTCATGATATCCATAACATCCTTCACTCTAAGCGATCAACCAACTAAAATATGCCTAGTATACCTGCAACTCATTGAATTGGACCAACAAGGACCACTGATTCTAGATTTATTCGAAAATGATGAAGCAATCTAAAAATTCATGGGGATCTATGAGAACTTACCATGGGTAGATCACAAAAGAAGTTTTGGCATAGATCTAGACACAAGAGCATACTATGGGGAGATTATTGAGTCCTCCAGTCACAAAATTGATAACATACAATTAACTTGTCGATCTTTGAGTGAAAACCACACTGTGGCACTTTCTGATCCCAAAATAATAAAAATAAAGGTCATATCCAAGGGTGAAAACCTCAATGAGGTACCCTAGGACGAGGGATTCAATCCCCCCCTTAGTGCAATACATCTAGAGAAGTCAACAATACTAGCAGAAAAGGCCACTCCAGTCAATGTGGGAACAAAAGAAGCACCAAAGATCACTTTCTATGTTGAATCCTTGTTGGATGAAGAAAAAAAGAACCTAGCATCATTCTTGAAAGAGCAAAGAGCTAACTTTGCATGGTCATATATTGATATGCCAGGTATTGATCCAAAAGTCATAGTACATCATCTAGCAGTCTATCCTGAATCCAAACTAGTAAAGAAAAAGTTAAGAAAGATGTACCCTCAAATAACATTCTTGGTCAAACTTGAGTTACAAAATCTTCTTGACATTGGATTTATCCAATCGATAGATTATCTTGATTGGGTTTCAAATCTGGTACCAATCTCAAAACCCACTAGGGGCATTAGAATCTCCACTGATTTCAGAGACTTAAACAAAGTATGCCCAAAGGATGATTTCCCTCTTCCTAATATCAACATCATAGTGGACTTAATAGTAGGGCATGAAATTCTATCACTCATAGATGGTTTTTTAGGCTATAAACAAATCATGATCACCAAGGAGGATCAACACAAAACTACATTCACTTGTCCATGGGGGACATATTGTTGGAATGTAATGCCGTTTGGGGTAAAGAATGCAAGAGAAACCTATCAAAGAGAAATGACCCTCATCTTTCATGACATGATCCAAAAAATAGTCAAAGATTATGTGGAAACTATTTTGGAAAAATCAAAGAAAATAAGTGAGCACATACAAGTCTTAGGACCCATCTTTGACAGGCTTGAAGAATATAAAGTATGACTAAATCCAAAAAAGTGTGTCTTTGGGGTTACATCAAGGAAACTTCTCAGCTATATCATATCACAAAGAGGGATAGAAATTGACCCAACAAAGGTAAAATCCATCATAGACATGGAACCACCACAAACATTGAAGCAGATGAGAGGGTTACAAGGAAGATTGCAATCCATCAGAAGGTTCACAATGCAACTATCAGACAAAATCCACCCTTTTTCACATCTTATCCATAAAGGAATAACTTACAAGTGGGATGAGAAGTGTGATAAATATTTACAACATATCAAGGACTATCTATTGACACCACCAATTCTCATGCCACCAATACCAAACAAACCATTAATCTTGTATATCTCAACAACATCAACAACACTAGGTGCTCTTCTGGCACAACATGATGAAAATGGGAAAGAAAGGGCTATCTATTACATCAACAAGACTTTAGTGGGATATGAAATGAACTATTCATCCATTGAGAAATCTTGCTTATCATTGGTTTTTACTTCAAAAAAAATTATACACTACATATTGCACATCGAATCAAGCTCATTGCAAAGATTGATCCATTGAAATATTTGTTATCCAAAGCAATTATCACTGGGTGAATGGCCAAATGGGTGATGAACTTAACAAAATTTGACATAGAGTATGTGGAGTGCAAGGAAATTAAAGGACAAGTGATTACAAACCAACTAGTAGAGGCACCTATCTATGCAAAGAACCAATTGATATATGAATTCCATGATGAATCACTATTCCTTGTCAATCTTAAAAATTAGTGGAAAATGTACTTTGATGGATCATTCACCCAACATGGATCAGGAGTAGGTATTCTTTTCATCACCTGGCCTCAAGGTGATTGCATCCAAAAGTCATATAGGCTATCATTTCCATGTACTAATAACACTGCTGAGTATGAAGCCCTAATCACATGTCTAAGGATAGAAGTTCAATGGAAAATACAAGAAATAAAAGTCTACGAAGACTCACAACTAGTTATCAACCAAGTCAATGATGATTACCAAACTAAGGATGATAAGCTTCTCCTTACAAGAGGATGGTATAGGGTCTCAAGGACCTTTTCATAGATATAACTTTTGAGAAGATCCCAGCATGAACAACAGAGCAATAGATGCTATGGCAACAATCGGGTCACTATTAGACATGTCGAACAATGTCCTACAATGTGAATTCTTGGTAGAACAAATTCTCATACCAAATTTTGAAATCCCAGAATCTAAATTCATGTGTGTTATTGTTGGTCTTGGATCTCCATGGTACCATGAAATATTCACCTACCTAAGCAGAGGAACACCCCCATCCGATATCACCTCCAACCTTAAAAGGACCTTTATGAAAAAGACATCCCGATTCATGATCCTAGGTGATACCCTTTACCACTAAAGCATCAAGGGGACATTACTATGATGTCTTAACCAAGAGGAAGCCTTGATCACTTTAAAAAAAGTACACAATGGCATATGTGGTTTCCATTCTAGCATTATGACTTTAGCTAAGAAACTGTTAAGGATGGGGTACTACTGGCCAACCATGGAAAGAGAAGCTCATCAGTATGTGCAGAAGTGTGTCCAATGTCAGCAACATGGATATCTAATTCATGCCCCAGCTCAGGTATTGCAACCAATGGTCACACCTTGGCCTTTTTCAAAGTGGGGGCTTGACCTCATAGGAAAGATCACCCCAACCCCATCCAATAGCCACAAGTTTATCATAATAGCCACTGAGTATTTTACCAAGTGGCTTGAAGCCATTCCTATGACCTACATAATGGGGAAGAAAATTTCTAAGTTTATCCTGAATTATCTAATATGCCATTATGGTGTTCCACAAACCCTCATATCAGACAAAAAAACACCCTTCAAGAATCAGGATGTGAAAGAGCTATGTCAAAGATTCAACATCCAAAACCAATTCTCTACCCCATATTATCCCTAGGGAAACGGTCAAGCTGAGGCTACAAACAAAAATATTATGAAAATCCTAAAGAAAATGGTCAATGAAGCTAGTCATGACTAGAACCTACAACTAAATCCGGCTCTTTGGTCCTATCGAACTAGTATCCACACACCAACAGGTGCAACCCCTTTCTCCTTGGTCTACGAATCAAAAGCCATCCTACCTATTGAGGTCAACCTTCCATCACTGTGAGTGTCACTATAGAACCTACTCACTGATGAAGAGTACAAAGTATCTTGGTTGAATGAGCTAGAATTCTTGGATGAGCGTCATCTTGATGCCCTTAATCACTTACAAGTATATCAAAACTGACTGAAATAGAGCTATAACAAGAAGATCAAATGCCAGTCTTTTCAGGTAGGAGATCTTGTCCTAAAGCAGAATCATAAGAACCTTCCAGATCAAGATAGTAAAGGAAATTTTGAGCCTAACTAGTTGGGTCCCTTTTTCATCACAACAAGCTATGAATCAGGAGCATACCAATTGTCAACACCTAAAGGTGAACCCTTGTAGGAACCAACAAACAACTTGCATCTTAAAAAGTTTTATGCCTGGTCTTGAAGGGTATAAATTTGAAAATCCAAAAAAATAAAACAATGATAAAAATCCAAAAAATGAGAAAAAGGATTGAAAACAGTAAAGAAAAATAATCATCCTCCAATGAAAACCACTTCAGTGGCACTTTGGGCAAGTACCTTGGTGAAAACCTGAAAAACAGACACCTTGCATAAATAAAGTACCTCCATCTACCTAGGCTCTTTATCCTATCATTCCATCCATCACATCGCATCCTTCATCCTATTCATTCCATCACCTATCTATGTCCTTATAATAGCTTGATATTATGGAAATATCGTATCCCCTTAGTACTACTTGTCATATTCCAGAGGTCAATTTGTCCTACCTATATCGAGGTAGTCTATAATTTCACACTAGGGGAAATTTATTATGGATTAGATTGGGTCCTTGTATATCTTAAGGTCATCAAAAATCTCAAAAACATTCATAAAATCTAATGGAAAACACAAAAAAAATTTCTAAAACATTCATCAAAAAATCCAAAAACATCAAAATTCATGTACAACTAAAATCCAAAAAATTCAGAAAATTGTAAATTAAAAATCCAAAACATCCAAATCACATCAAAAACCCTAAAAAGGTCAAACATCAAAAATCCAAAAATAATTTTGTCAAACTACGGTTCTCTAAGCTTGAACATAGGCAAGGCCATCATTGATGTGCCCCTGAGACACCCTAGGTCGGTCCTTGAGGAGCCCATCATAATAGACTGTTATTCCATCAATTGCTAATCTCTCATTGTCAATAAATCGAGTTAGTCAAATTACGTGGTCTCTGCATGTATAACGTAGGCAAGGCTAGTCTTTGATTAGCCCCTGAGGCCCCTAAGGTAGGTCTGCTAGGTTAGTTTCTTGGTCGAACTCTCAAAAAACCCCTAAACACTCAGATAATAGAAAACACAAAAACATTTGAAAACTCAAAAAATCCCCAAAAAACATTCAAATATCAGAAAATCCTTAAACATTGGAAAATTAGAAAACCTTAAACAACCTCAAATAAATCGAAAACCAAAACATCCACATACAACTTTCAAAAATACCAAAAATAGCCTCAAAACATTTTTCAAAATACCAAAAACATTGAAATATTCCAAAAAAAAATCCATAACCATCCATCCCATTCCAGTTTCACCCAAAAATAAACTTCCATCCATAATAAATCAAGTGTCACCTTCAACCTTCGGTAAAACAAGTAGAAAGCAAGTATAGCGAGTCGTAAAGTGAGAACCTAAGTGTCAAAATCTAAAATTTAAATCATTGGTAAATGAGTCAGTGAAGTTTTTATCAATGGCTTATCATAAAGCTCATCATCATCCTACATCAAACCATCTGATTAGCACTAGTATAATTTGGCAAATAAATGACTAGGTGACTAAAACATTTAGTCACAACAACTAAAAATGACTAAATTCTACTCATTTTTTGCAACTCAACTATAAATGAGTAAATAAATGACTAATTTGGTTGTTAACTAAAAATTATTTAGTCACACAAATAAAATGGACTAAATAGTTAGTCATTTATTTAGTCACAATCCATCTGAATAAATCATTTAAGGAATCAATAATATATCCCACCAAAATACTCTAAAACTTTAATAAACATACCCTAAAACTTTCGTCAAAATCTTATTTTCAGGCATAGCTCGCTAGAATGGAGTTTTCATTTAAATAAACATACTCTAAAACCTTTGTCGAAACATTATTTTCAGGCATAGCCTACCAAAATGGAGAAGTGTTTCAGTAAAGAATGACAAAGAACGATAAGGAGGTGTGCGTGACAAGAGGCATAGGATTCATTGCTGCTTATCTCATTCCTACTCTACTCAACAAGGGTTACATTGTTCATGCTACTATTTGTAATCCAGGTATTTAATTGACATATATTCGCATAATCTCAAATTCCTTCAGATACTTTTGAAGTATCAATGTATCCTATATAGGGTTTAGAATGATTTATTTTAATTTAAAAAAATAAATCAGATGCTTTTGAAATATCAATGTATCCTATGTAGGGTTCAAAATAATTTCTTTTAATTTAAAAAAATAAATAAATGATGCATTTTCTGTGATTAGATAATGTGGAGATCTCCTAAATCTGCCCCAACACACTATCCTCTTTGTCACTGTATTCATTACTCCAGCTGCTAGGGTTTTGCATGTGACATCTTTAATATCTTCATGACCATGGATTTTAAATAGATCTTAGTCTTTGCTTTAATCCTTATCATGGTAACCCTTGAGTTCCATAATCCACCTTCAATCTCTTCTAAGAACATTGTCTTAAGATAGACTGCATAGTATGCATATAAAGCAAGTCCTTCATACCTGCCATTGTTCCAAACCACCACTCACTCCCTTGCTTAAAATATTGCTTACATAAGCACAATAGCATGTTTTAAAATCATTGTTGCCAGTGATTGACCATTAAGGTCACTACTTTCATCAAGATACAATGAGATTTTCATCTTCAAAATCAAGGCATTATGCAAGATAACATTGTGAATTGTTTGTTGTGTACGATTTGATTTTCTTGCACATTTACTACTTTTTAACTTCCTTTAATATTGGATATTGCACCCTCAGCTGCAATGTCAAACAACTCACTCACTGTCACTTGAAGATTCCTTTCATGATCATCCTTCTATAAAATCAAACTATGCCCTATAGACTACCTACTTACTTACTACATGAGACTCATTGTTTCATGGTATTGTGGGTCTTAAGATCCTTCAACCTTATTGTCACTACTTCATAGTCCACAAGGTATTATTCACTATTCTCCCATCTTTGATGAGTCTCAAAACATTGCTCAAACATGCAATCCACTACCACCATTATACAATGGCTAAGAAGAAACATTGAACCCGTGATTAACACTATTACTTCATTTGGACAACCATTCCCTAATTGCATTTTCCTTGTCTAACACTGCCAAAAGCATTTGAAAAATCCTTAAGGTTAGCAAGGGGGTAAGGAAAATCACTGTTAAAATCTCCACTTTACAATGCAAGGTTTGAGCTTTATTATCTTGTCATTGCTCAGCCTCTTTTAACTATCACACCTCAAGTGACTGTCATTCTTCTTACCATAGATTGCATTTACAAATGCCACTAAGCT
The DNA here is from genome assembly GCA_007258455.2 of Sequoia sempervirens. NCBI lineage: Eukaryota > Viridiplantae > Streptophyta > Pinopsida > Cupressales > Cupressaceae > Sequoia > Sequoia sempervirens. The sequence goes on along the minus strand of VDFB02270651.1, from coordinate 650,480,447 downwards.
ACATAGTGTGATTGTTATTGGCTACAATGTTTAGATTGAAAGATTTTGTTATTGGCTACAATGTCTCGATCTTTCTGGTATTGCAACCTCACTAATCCACTAGAGTTATTGTTTATGTTTCTACGAAAGCCTAGAGTTTGTACCCTAGTCATGATCCTACCAATGATTTTGATGGTATTTAAAAACAACCTTAAATCTTGGGTCAGAAAATTAGTTGTCTTGAAAGGGTTGTGGTATGATCTTGGATTGTATCCTAGAGTGTGTGGGAAGCTTATGTTTGATCATTAAGCTATGTAAACCTGATCAGGGAAATGTATCCTATATAGCATGAGTCTTGCTTTAATACTTTCCATAATGGTTATTAGTAGATCACATTATTATAGTTTGTGGTAACCCAATATTGCATTCATGTAACAAACTTGGTTTGCAGTTTAAGTTGTACACTTTTAAGTAACATTCATAAGGTTTAGAAAGTCTTGATCACTCTCTAGAATATACCATTAAATATGGGTTGTGCTTGAATGCACTACATAATTGATATAACACAACCACTTTTCATATCAACCAGAGTTATAGGCTCTTTATTGCAGCAAGAGGTAATTGCTATTGGATCATGCTAACATTACATCATAACCTGTTAAAATTGAGTCAACCTGAATGCACCCAATGATGATTGAAACCTAATTGTGATGATAGTGATTTGTACATAAATTGTGATCATATGAGTGCCTCCATTTTATAACAACATAGCCACATTAAACTTGGGTCACACATGAATGTATCTATACTTGTTATAACACAACTATGCCACATGACCAATAGAGTTATGGATCACATAATTACAGTTACACGAATTTTTTCCTCGATTGTGCTCTTATGGTGATTCCATTACCATTACAACATAACCCTTTAGACTTATATTACTCAAATCCTTAAATTGCTTTTTTCTCTTTTGATGGATTACTTCATGGATTTTTTGTGATTTATATAGCTTTTGTTTTGATAGTAAATGACATCAGATTTTTTTTGAAGCTGAAATGATTTATTAATTATGTTTTTATGATGATTTTGAGTTTTATTTAGAAGGGGTTAATATGTGGAATTTTTATGTGTAGGAAGAATGGATTGTGATGCAACATTTGAGTATGGAAGGTTTAGGAAAAATTGGGTTGCTATCAGTGTCATAACTAGGTTGGAGAGTACCTTGAGCAGGTGTGAAACACTTCTAGGTGTTTTCGGTTGGAAGTAGAGCCTAACTATAGGAATTTCTTAATATCTAATAGAGGAAGTTCCTTTATTCTAATGATAAAATCATAAATCTGCTTGTCCAATTAGACATCCAACCTGAGATCTTTAATATCCGATAGAGAAATTTGGTACGTTGTAAAGATAAAATCATAAATCCACTCGATCAATTTTAGATCTGATTTGAGGTAGTGAAGCTCTAACAGAGCAAGGTCCTATATTTTAAAGATAAAATCATAAATTTTATCGGTCCAATTTAAGATCCAATTTGAGGTCGTGAAGCTTTGACAAAGAAAATTCCTACATTCTAAAGATAAAATCATATATCTGCTTGGTCCAATTTGAGGTCCAATTGTAAGGATTTATCTTTTTAATTATACTTTCTGACATTTGGCTTGATACAAATGGTTACTTTAGAATTATGGTACTACTTTTCTTCTAATTTTTTCAACCCTCATTTCAAGGAAGAGCTCTAAAAATGGTTCCTTTAGATGGAGACTACACTTTTCCGCTATAGGTTCCGTCTAGAAACACCAAAAGCTCAGGTACTGTCATACTTAGGTACAACAGAGTTTGAGGTGAATTGCACTTAGTATTTTATGCTGAAATGGATATGTTCTAGCATGTAGTTAATTGTTGTAGTATAACAGATAGGCTAAATAGTTGTTCATATACCATAGTTTCAAATTCTAAATTGCTATACCCTATTCTAGGAGCAAATCATAGGGGGATTTTATACATAAGACACCATTGTTTCAAATTCAAAATTGTTGGCTCTTTCACAATTGTTTGCTTCATTTATTTGATCTAAGACAACTTGGTGTATAGAAGATGCTCTCAAAATCACAATAAAATCCTTTATTCTGAGATGACTGTTCAAAATCTTTCCCATCATAAAAATGAACAAAAGCATCAGTCAATAACCTAAACTTTGCAAGAGTTTCATCAAATTCTACTTTTCCACTCTCTTTTCCATTTTGAATTTTATTCCCAATTTCATCCATGAAGAACTTCCTCGGCCTGTAGATCCTTCTGTTATCCATAACTTTACCAGGTGTCGAGGATAGCTTCGAGTTTTTACCCAAGCAACAATTGACAAAATCTAGTAAGGCCGATTTTTGTCAATTGTTGCTTGGGTAAAAACTCGAAGCTATCCTCGACACCTAGTAAAGTTATGGATAACAGAAGGATCTACAGGCCGAGGAAGTTCTTCATGGAAAAGAGAGTGGAAAAGTAGAATTTGATGAAACTCTTGATTTTACTATGATTTTGAGAGCATCTACTATACACCAGGCTATCTTAGATCAAATAAATGAAGAAAACAATTGTGAAAGAGCTAACAATCTTGAATTTGAAACAATGGTGTCTTATGTATAGAATCCCCCTATGATTTGCTCCTAGAATAAGGTATAGCAATTTAGAATTTGAAACAATGGTTTATGAACAACTATTTAGCTTATTTGTTATGCTACAACAATTAACTACATGTTAGAACATATCCATAACAACATAAAATAGCAAGTGCAATTCACTTCAAACTCTACTATGGTAATTGCTTTGTAAGGAAGTTTGCACTCCATGAACATTCTCTGTGCACACCAATATGTTGGTTATTATCTCAATCTCCTTTGTGATCAAAAGGATAGTGAAGTTCATTGCATAACTCATGACCATTTTGTAGTGCTATGATCTAGTGCTCTTTCACTTCTTACTCACTACGTTTTGTGATCAAAAGAATAGTGAAGTTCATTGCATAACTCATGACCATTTTGCATTGCTATGATCCAGTGCTCTTCTACTTCTTACTCACTGTGTTCTCAATCACCATGTGCAAATGACTTAGAGGATAGATCTTTTTCACCATTTGATACTAACTTTCATTGTTTTTAGACTGTTTGCTATGATTTAATCACTGTTTGACAGTGTTCTTCCTTTCTCAATCCTATAGAACAAAGGACAATTCACAGTTTGCAACTCTCTAACAACGGTAAATAGATATAGTAAAGATATTTAAAATTTTAGAAGTGGATTTTTTTGAATTGCTAAAGCCTATTTATCAGTTTTATAACTTAAAATTATTTATGCTATTTGAATAGCTAAAATTCATATTATAAATATTTAAAGTACAATAGAATCAGGTACTTAAAATGATTACAGAGAAGTTGAATGAAAATTAGTAAATTACTACTGATTTACTTTTCCTTTTGCGTGTTTACAAGGTTATTTCTTCAACATTTGTTAGGCATATTTTGGATTCTATGGAAACAACAAAGACAGTTCCACATCGAGGTCTAAATGAGGTGATGACCCATCCTTCTATGATGAAGTTTGCAAGATACACCCAACAATAGATCTAAAAATATCAGATTTTTAAACCTTCAGATCTTTGAGATCGTTACAGATTTGATTTGATTTTTGTACAACTGGATGGATCTAAAAAAAAGTTGCTTGAAAATGATGTAAATGAAAATGTTATTTGTTCAGAATAATCTAAGAGTAGTATTTTTCACTTGCACAATTTTTTTTTCTACCTTAAGATAACCATTAAAATTATCATTTTGTTAATCATAATATTCCATTGTATATTTGTATTTTGTTAGATTGTATTGGATAGTTAATGTTTAAGTTGAAAAAAAAATCATCATAATATACTTTCCATGTACTTCTCATCACTTGTAAATCTAATTTTTTGTTACATTTTGTGATCATCAAAAATAGAGATGATTTTAGTCTCTATGAAATATTTTCATCCATGTTTGAGATCTCTACAAGGTTATGAAAAAGGCCCTAGGGTTTGGTAGGGTTTTGAGCATCCTTATTGCTTTGATGGTAATGTTGTCACTAAGTTCTCTCCTTGCCCAAATATAGTCACTTGAGAAATTTCCATGATGCTCTTGACTATAAATTACTTTGTTCTCCCTACCTTCTCACTACAGGTTTGATTATTCAACTCTACCAACTACCCTTCCATCCCAGTGTCTTTTCATGCTCTTGCATCTATTCTCTTATGAATTTATTATTATGACTCTGAAAGCTATCACTAGGTCTATTATGACTATTAGGTCTTTGAGGGTATATGATTTTCTACTACGAACTCTTAGATTTCCATACTTTTGATGAAAATTCTCCAAGGATAGTTCACTTATAGATCTAAATGTATTTTAAAAGGTGCCCATAAATATTGACAAGTTTCATAAGATTGTTGTATCAAGGTAGTAGATGGTCGTGACAAGTTTCATAAGATTGTTGAAAAAAGTCTCATAATAAAGCCATACCACAAGACAAGAAGACACAATGCAATGTAGCGGTAACATCCTGCATTACCACAAAGGCTAAGAAATAAATGTGCGGTATGAAGATAACTCAAATACTTCTCCCACATCCCTGCAAGAGCGAAGAAGACAAGGTGCAGTGTAGAGGTAACATCCCGCTTTACCTCGAAGGCCAAGCAATAACGGTGCGGTGTAGCCTTAAAATCTTGGATTACCACTAAGGACGATCAATAACAGTGCAGTGTAGCGGTAACATCCCACATTACCACAAAGGCCAAGCAATAACGATGTGGTGTAGCGGTAATATCCTGCATCACCGCAAGGATCATGTCAAAACGGTGTAGTATCACAGTTAAAATATAAAAAGAAATATCACATTTCTTTGAGGCATTTTTTTGAAATAGTTTGCTTGCCTTATGTATATTGCTTCCACATTTTCATGTATGTCTAGCAGGGCACTTGTAACTACAACATATGACAAAAAAAATCCCTATTGTTATGCTTTGATGGATGTCCCTTCATTATTACTGGATAATTGATGTTGTGCACATTATTATAGTGTAAGCCTATTTTCAAATTATTTCATTTAGCAACACCAATATTCTCCACAAGAACATTGTCCCTATTTAAAATGATGGAAATGGTTCACATCTCTCAGAACAATTTCTCTTGCAACAATCTTGGAGATGAATTTAGATGTAGTGTGAAAATTAGAACATACTCAAAGGTTCTTAACAACTCTAATATTTGTACCAAGGGTCATGTTTAACAAACCAAATGCAATTGCTAACTTTCACTATGGTGGCAGATAAATGATTCTTTTTTCTTCTATTCCACAGCAATGAGTAAAAGTCTTGAATCTGGAAATACCTTGTTGCCTTCATTTTCCAAGCCAATTTCTCCAATTTTGCATAGATATCCCATGTTTGTGGATGTGATATATCTCCTACACAAAAAAGCATGTACCATTTTATGCCCTTAAATCCAACTACATGTAGGCATCTTTTTAATTCCTCTATCTTTCATCAATCTCCTTACTATTTGAACCTCATCACACCTACCCACTTCTACACAAATGTTTTAGAGAAGAACATAAGCTGCAACATTTTTAGGATCCAACTAAAAAAGAAATGTTGTTGGAATACTCAGCCTATATTCATATATGATCCACAGGAACCAAAGGTTTAATTGGCATCTTAGTAATAATGTGTAGGATGTCCTCAAGATATCTAGCATGGGAACGAAGGTCAACCATGCACACCTAATGATCAACTATATATGTAATACAATAAGGGTTACTGACGTGTAAAGTATATGCAACCCTCATCTACTAAAAATGCATGACTGCATGCATCTAGAACACAAGAAAAGCTTACAATGTCGGTGTTCCAGAGTGCTTTATTAATTCAAAGGTTTTGAGAGCTTCATGGAAAAATCCATTTTATGCACATTCTGCAATCATATCATTTCATTCCATGAGATGACATCTCTTTGAGGCATTTTGTCAAACAATTCATTTTGTACTACATTTTGGTGTCAAATCTTTAGTAATTATGGTTAGTTTCATTACATTCAAATTTTGAATTCAGGGAAATTATATACAGTAAATAGATTGATGGTTGTTTGGATAGTGAAATTAGCTCTCTTAGAAATTAACTAAAATATCTAGAAGGATTATTTTAATTAAAGAGGATTTCGTGGTTATTTTTGTAACAATGATTAACAATGATTTTACAATGTAGCTAGCTTTCTATTTTCATTCAAGATACAAGTCATCAAAGTCAAGCACATACCAAGAAGATGGTACTCTACTTCAAACCCTCAACCTCACTTACTTTAGTTTGCTTACATAGGGATACTAAGGAAGTTGGTAAAAAATTAATATATATCATTTTTTGTTTGTGAAGGAGAATCCTGTGAGATTCAATATGGTAGTGGATCAATATCCAGTTTCTTAAGTAAAGATGATGTCACAGTTGGGAAACTTGTTGTGAAACATCAGGTTAGTAATTTATTGGATGTTAAGGCTTCCCAGTTGGATATCAAAGATCTTTTATCACCAAATTAATTTGGAATTTATGTATAAATAGATTCTTCCATGGTGCAGGTCTTTAATCAGACAACACATGAACCAAGGTTGACATTTTTGTTGTCTAATTAAGTTTGATGGCATTCTTGGGCTTGGTTTCCAGGAAATTTTTGTTGATAATGTTGTTCAAGTCTAGTTAGTGTTGATAGCCTTCCTTCTATAATGTGAACTTCATTCTATAATTTGATAATATCACCTTTCTTAAACTTTGAACAAGGTTCTAAAATCAAGGGTTCAATATGCATATTTCAGGCATATGTTGAACACTCTATTTAAGGCATTTGTTGACAAGGCTACAATTTTTTAATTGATTTATCTTTCTACTTTGTTTGGAATTTTGTAAAATTGCAATATATAATGCAATTTTATTCTTTTTGAATTGAGACTAATAGTAATTTTTTTGGTTGTATTAAGGCACAACTTCATTCATGGCAAAAAACGAAACACCCTATTTCTCATATCAAATGGCACATTGCATATAAAGGAGGAAAGATTCTAGCTAGGTTATTGTTGACTACATTGAAGGAGAGAGCTTCATAAATGGGACATGATCAACACTCTCCTTCTTGGATTTTACATTACAACTTGCTCCAGGAAGATTTCCCATGCCATTGTAGAAGTTTTAAGAAATGAAAGGGGCATGTTCTCGCATTGAAGGGCTTCAAGCATTCGTATCCATCATTGCAAAAGTTTTTTTGGAGAAGTTTCTTTCTTGCAGTCATTTTTGTGCAATATTGTAACTCAAATTTTCAGTCTTGTGACTAAAAATAACAATTGTAATACTCTATTTCTAAGCTGTAATTAGAACACCTTTCTTTTATTAATAAAGTTCACCAATTTTTCCTTCTCAATGGTTGTCTTATTGTGTGCAATTGATGATTGATGTGTATTTCTGTGTTTTATGATTAAATCCTCAAATATCAGTCAATTAAAATGACTAACTATACTACTAATTGACATCAATTAATAATTAAATTGACTAAATATAATACCAATTGATAGAAATCAATGAACAGTGAATAAAAACGACTAAATAAGTGACCAGTTAACAACAATCAATGACTAAATATATCAGTGAATAAAAAAATGACTAAATAAGTGACCAAATTACAACAATCAATGACTAAATCAACAACTAAATAAGTGATCAGTTAAACATACCAGTGAATAAAAAATGAATAAATAAGTGACTAGATTACAACAATTAATGACTAAATATAATAGTGGAAAAAAGTGACTAAATAAGTGACTAGATCGCAACAATGCATGACTAAATATACTACCAAATTGATCAATAAAAACAACCAATAAATGACTAAAAATGGTTTAGTCATCAATCTGGTCACGTTATATATGACTGGCAATAAACTACTAGTGGTCACGTGACCAACTGTAGTCATTTATAAGCAGTTTTTAGTAGTTTTTTCAGTAGTTTATTGTTGTTTCTGTACTAGTGTAGGATGTATCCTTCCTATGATGGACATCAACATCAGACATCACCTTAGCTAAATTAAACTAGCAAGAGATATAGATAACACTGACTGTTTATCTTTGATATTTTCTTATGATTTATCTTAAATGACCCATTCTAAGGACCTCTCGATGAAATCTATAAAAAAAATTAGAGAGAAAGGAATGGGGCATCGATCATTATCTTTCATTTGTTGTGCTTGTGGGTATTCTTGTAAGATAATATTGACACACACTTGCTTAGTTGTGTGTAGGAAAGTTGTTTGGAGTACATTTTGACTATTGCATATGCTTTGGTTTGATATATTCTAAAGCTTCTAACTTACATTCCAACAAGGTTTTCGTACGTCAAGGTGTGAACAAAAACTATCCTATTTATTTGTAGAGTCAAAATCCATTACACTAGATACAATGTCATTCGGGTTATCAATACCTTGATGCATAATGTATATGTGTTATATCAAACAATAAGGAACGCTAGAAAATACCAATCCTAAGATATAAGAAAATCATCATCTCTAATAAAGTCTCGGTGGATCATCGACTTGTTGGATCTTTTGAATCAATTATCAAAATCAATGGTTAATCATCTTATTTCTTCCATCTTCTCTCTGAGCTAATCTAGTATCATGACAGTCAGCAAAAAAAATATCATCACTACATCCATCTTGCATAATCATAGCATATCATAATATGAAGAACACATATCCATTGCATTATCATTTAAGTTGTGAAAAATAATATAGATTTGTTATTCTAAGCATCTTAAATCATTACAAACTAATAAATATGCATTGCATTATCATATCATAAGCATGAACATCTGCATCATTACATACATATCATAAACATCCATATGCATACATCATCAACTCATAAAATTGCATAAAAAAATACACAAAAATAAATGCATCTAAATCATTTACATATCATATCACCCTATAACATATCATGAAAAGATACTGAAAAAAGTTCATCCATCCATTGCATTGCATTGCATCACATATCACATTATTACCATCACATATCGCATAAGCATAAATAAATCAAAGGCATCCATACATTCATAAGCATAAAATAAAGTGAACACATCACATCATATTGAATCCATAGCATATCATATATATATATAATCAAAAAATAATTGTCATGGTACAATATCTAAATCAATGTATGTATATCGATAAAAAATACAATATCCACGAGGCTATCAAAAAGGCGCCCATGAATGCATATCTATGTAAATAATTGGGAAATAATAAAAGTGTCTGTACAAGCGAGCTAGCCCTAATGGATACTCCCCTCATTAGGTTGTATCTCTGGCTGATCCTCAGCCCTAGGATGTGCCCCATTCCTTTGTGAGTAATCTAGTTGTCTGAATGTCATAGGGACATCTCAATGGTAGTGCATCCTATAGTAGGCTGCCTCAGTCATAGCCTCCCTATATAATTGAGTAGACACTGTCCATCCTTGAGCTCCAACTATCATGGTCTCAAGCTGCTGACACTATTCAACCTATTGATCCAACTACATGTCAACAATCTTGCTAAGTTGATTCTCCTAGTCTCTCTTAGCTATCAAGGCCACTATCTACTACCTAGCTTGATGTCTCTCAGCAGTGATCACCAAAACCTATTGATGGGCCGATCCCTCTCACCCATAATAACCTATACCTGCTGCTGCAACTAATATATCTATAAATCATAGGGATCTAGCCCTAGTGGTGGTGGTTGCACTAGTTGCTGATGCACTGGCTACTATTGAATCAAAGGATGTTGTGGAGGATGTTGATGCCCTGGTGGTGCTCCTAGGACCTGTTCAACGTACTGATCTTGGTCATCCTAGCTATCATGTCCCTTGCCTTGACCTCTGCCTCTTCCTACACCACTCCCTCTCAATCTCCCTCGAGGAGGTGCACCTGTTGGATCTTTCAATTAGCAAGGGGTGTGAACCATGCATCATATGTAGGCATCACTTGAGCATCCACCTGTCCCTAGTCATATTCTCATGGTTGAGCAACCAACTGCCAAAAGCCCTTGACAACCTTGTGGGTTGGGATCGTAGGTCCCCACGTTGGTGACTCTCATGATGACCTAGTAAAGATAGCAATGTATGCATTGTATGGCCTATCATGCCTGTCCCAAAACTGTATTGCCACCCTATCTAGCAGATATCTATTGATGATGGTATGCTCTCGAACCTACATATATCAAGTTTGTCTAGAAAAGAAAATTTGTTGAACATCATCATACCATGCTGGCATCTAAAGCCAAGGTCGCCATCTAAAAACTATCATATTATTGATGACCCTGCACAAGTAGGGAATACCAAGTTGCCCTGTGTGTTGTAGTGTGATGGAATTTTACCTCTAGAAAATAGGATTATCTAGCTCTACATCTACCATCTAAACAATCGGTCATAACATAGCGATGTGCTCCCAAGTCCAAACGTGTAGTAAGGTGACCCCTATGCCGATCGACCTACCATCGTAGTATACAAAATTGTGCATATCATGGTAAAGAGAGGCAAACATCACTAAACCCCACGCATATTGATTCCTCCTAAGGATCATCTTGTGTCAAGACAGGCCCCATCCCAGACTGAATACTCTACTTTGTCGATCGGGAGCAACCAATCCCAAGATGATCATGGCAATAATTAATCTAAAAGTGGGCACCCAACCTCTGTTCATCTTGAGGTCAATATACGAAGTGACTAGAATGATGTCCTCCAAGTCCATCACCTCATGGCATGCATCATAACTGGCATCAAAGTCATGTATCACACACTCACCATGTATTGGAAAATGCAATATCCACCATACATCCTCCAACATCACTGTCACCTCGCTGGTAGGAAGGTGGAACAACAAGGTCTCGCTGTGCCATCGCTCACACAACACTGCCATCATCGCTCACACAACAAGCCAATATCTCCCAACTGCTCCTATCACAACTCAAACAAATCACCAAGTCTGGAAAAAACTATGGGTTGGTGCTCATGGGACATCAAAGGCATGATAACCTCTTGCACCCACGAAGCGCACAACATCAAAATTTGAAAAAAAATGACTATGTTTGGAGTTTTCATCCCCAAAATGACAATAGTGTCGCTATACACAATAGCATCACTATAATTTAAATTTCAAACTATGATGCCCAAGGCATTTAAATTTCAAACCACAAGTTGTGTTTCCAGAAACATATGCATCTCTATTTAGACTTTGGAAAACCCTAACCCTAATTTTCAAATAAAAAGAAGCGTCGCTAGACATGTATGCATCGTGATTTAGAATCTGAAACCCTGATTCTAAATTGCGAACTACGTCGCAATTGACATATGCGTCACTAAAATTCAAATTAGCATCACTAATTCTCAAAATAGCGTCCCTTTAGAGTGATGCCGACAAAGTTTAAATTTCAAAACACATTAAATGCACCAAAAAGTCAAATTTCAAATCAAGTTTCGAATCACATATTGATGGTCTTGCACCAAGAAGCCTTTGGTACTGTCAAACCCGATAAAAAATGTGTCGTGGGAGCACTCGTTGCACCATTTCGTCTGGGTCAAAGTTCAAAATGCAAGAAATCCTAAAGGTGTGAATGTACAAATCAATTGAAAGTGACCCTTCCTCACCTATTTATGTTAGAAAATTAGGGTTTTTTGACCTAATTTAACCATGAAGCTAGGGTTTTTCATCATTTTCACCAATTTTTCCAAACTGAACCTTATTTTGCATCATTTTTCATGTTTCTTGCATCTCGAAGCCTTTCCGAACCCCTTGGGCAACATCTTAACCTTTGTCAAGAAATCAACTTGGAAAATTCAAAATTTCTACTCGATTTCTCAAGGGGGTAGGGAACCAGCTTATTCCTTCCGCTGGGGCAACAATGGATCATCTAACAATTAGAAATTTTTTATTTTTTTATTTAAGCAATAGTTTTTCATCCAAAAAGTATCAGTCTTTGAATTGAAGCAACATGTTCCTTACTTCAAAGAGGGGAAAAATGTAGACACTTAAAAATGTCCTGGATGATATCATACACTTGAATTGGGAATACTAACATCATTTCCTCTCGAAGCCCATTCCCTTTTTGTTTAATTGATTAAATTGCCTAGCTATTTAATTAATTGCATCATTTTCACCTATTAACCTCATTTATCAAATCAAGTTAATTCACCCCCTTTCATGCCAACACTTTGTCTTATTAAATTAAATAAATAAAACTATTTAATTAAAATCCTTAAATATTCTTATTTAATAAAATGACCCTAAGTTATTTAATTAAATATCATTCCACCTTTCCCCCATTCATTAAATCATTTTATTTAGTGGATATCATCTAATTCATCTAATTACCCTAATTGTATAATTAATAGTATTCAATTATCAATTAAATCTAATTCCCCCCACTTGCAAGGGAATATTCCTCTGCACATTCCTCCAAAAGGAATATTCCCATGGAATATTCCTTCCCCTTTTGCACAATTTAATTTAGTTTTAATTAACTAAATTATCCTTTTCCCTCATCCATGAGAATATTCCAAAGAATATTCTCTTTCCTCACTCATTTGTAAAAGGGGAATATTCCTTTTTCTCAACAAACTTACTTAGCTTCTTGAGCAAGTTAACTTGTGACCTCTTGTGCAAGTTAACTTGTGATCTATTGAACAAGTTGAAAGTGTGCTTGTTTGAGGGAATGTGAACCCTTGATTAAATCTCATCTTGCATTCTCACCCATTGATGAGAATCTATGATCCACGCCTCTTCTTTATTTCATCCTTGATCACTGATTGATCTTTTTGATCTCATCCATTGATCTCTTTTTACCTATTCTATAAATAGAGATTGCCTCTATTGAATAGGGATCCATCTTTCAAAAGAAAACTTATGCTATTGAAATCACTCATACTCACACTCACATTTAGCATACATTTAGCATCTTTTAGTTCATTTTAATTGCATTTAGTTAGTTTTAAGCTTCCATTAATAGCTTCCATGATCACATAATGCATCCATTTATCTTGTTTATTAATTACGGTTTGAATCTTTTAGTTTAAATTCCATCTAGATTATCTTAGCTTTGCATAATTAGATCATTTTAAATTCCATCTAGATTAGTTTAGCTTTCGCATAATTAGATTATTCAAAGTATTAGTTATGTGCCACACGACTCATCATTCCTCTGCTAAGCTTAGACTTAGTCGACCCTGTGCACATGTTGCATTTTGAATGTAAACTAATTCAATGAGTAAAGCCATGCAAAAACAACAGGGTGGGTGTTGCATACTTGGCACCGGATTTATGAAGTTCTAAATGTTGTAGAAGTCCATTTTGGAAACAATTCGATTGTTAGCATTTTATCATGTGCAAATTGAAATAGCCTTTAGATGTTGTCAAAATATAAAGGTCAACTTGTAGCTTCTTGTGCCAAGTAAGCTCTTTGATTGCTGCCACATTTTTTCCAAGTGAAGTGAGTCGACTTGCATGGAGTAAGCTATCATTTTGCATTCCTTTTCTATAGGCTGCAATATCACCTTTTTTCTATATAAATAGAGACTTGTACTCTCATTAGGATGCATTCTATTATGCACTTTTATGCAATCTTATTCTGCTACAATTTCTGACAGTTGTGAGTTATTTAGTGAGTAGTGTGAATTATTTTCAGAGTGCATAATATAGTTTTGAGAAAGGAGTTATAGTGAAGTATTGTTTGGGAAAGCTAAGTTAAGCTAGGAAGCTATTGCTTGGAAGGTTGTTCATCAGATTCAATCTATTGGATAAGCGTAATACATGCATGAGGATATAATCTTCCTTTATTTGTCTTTGTTTATGAAAGATTGATTCATGAGTGTTTTATTTGATCTATTAAGGTTACTTGCATTATGAAAATATAACACTTTCTTTGAAAAGAAAATAGAAGTTGTTTATGCTTGTTGTCAATAATTTTGCACCCTGATGAATGCAATATTCAACAAACTACTAAAACATGGAAACCTTCTTCAGATGTGGGTGATCTAAACGAAGAAGGAATATCAAGAGTGAGATGGTTCTCCGAATAATGAATTCTATTCTAAAATAACTTCAGGGGGAAAGGGATAAAAGATGAACTGAAAATAAATATGAATCTAACTAATGATTGATTAAAATTTCTGACAAAAAAATGAATACTGCCACTCACAACAATTCCTTCACTACAATGATTCCTACAATCTCACCAATACATGATCTCATCATTAATTCATATGAAGATTCAGAACTTCGAATACAACATGAAACCTTGTGCAGAAAAAAACTCATAAAGGCAAGACATTAAGGTTTCAAATTTGAATACACAAAACATCAAACTACTGTTACCAATTCTAAGACAAGAAAGTGGAAAGAACTCTACTATATTATTGGAACTAAAAGAGTGTCAATCTGTAAAAACTGAGTACAATGTTCACAAGCTCAAAAAATGCATGAGTAGGAACTCTGATCTGAACTACTCAGAATGAGAAGGAGAGAAAAAGACTAAGTCTTTCAAAACATAACTCTCAAGAAAACCTAATCCGAGCTCAAAAAAGGCTCAAGGAAAAAAGGCTTCAAACAATCTCAAAAACTGCCTAAAAGCAGAAAAAAGAAAACTGATTTTATGATTACACTGTCAAGCCTCTAAAAATAGGCTAATCTTCTTTAAAAGCTCAAAAAACACCTTATCTCTCCAAGATAGATCTGAAATCCGACCAAGGGAAAAGTCAATAAAAGATCTGCTAAACATAGCAAGAAAACACAAAGCAATTTATAGAATATCGCTTTATGATTCTGCTTTACAAGATGCAGATTTGCACAAATAATCTATTTTTTGCAATTAAAGATTGAAAAAATATTTTGCAAAAAAAAGAAATCTCCTTATCCCTCCATTACAATATTATGATTTTTCCTCAAAATCATAAAAATAAAACATTACATAATCTACCCTCATGCCTTCGATTTTCAATGATTTCTATAAAATCAACCCAAAAATAAAACCCTAAAAAAGACCAAAGACTTTAAACAAAAGCACCTAGGTCATATGGCATCAAAAACCTAATCTTAGGTCACAAGATATCCATCAACATTATCCCCAAGACTTCATACTTCACCATTTAATATTTCACCAAGGCAAAAGGAATAATCAACAACACCTAACCCATAGTCTAACCTAGGAATTCGGCCTCCCTCATATACATTTGGACTTAGATTTAATAAATCACAAGGAAAGCATTATGAATTTTGACCCCATTTGGAATTCACCACATGCTTCAATTGAACATTTTGGACCATCATGATGTTCAATTAGGGTTTCAGTCAAAACAGAATCAAACCCTAATGATCACTCATTTTACACTCTTCAACTTGAAAGAAAGAAGCTCTGCCGCGGCCATGACTGTGTCAAATTCGAGTTCAAATGCTTTGATGAACCATTTTCTGCCTTCTGACAATCGAAACTACAGTGAGTAAACTTATTCCATTTCATATCATGGCTTTCACTTCATTATTGAATAAAAGTAGGCAACTAAGGCCGCAGACTGTCATGTTTTCCTCTGAATTCTCCTTGCACTTGCTCACCCTTGGCCACAACGAGCTCGAGCTCGACATCTGCTAGATCACTCCATGAGAGCTCGTCTTGCACTTTTGCTTTCTTCTATAGTACAGAGGTAAGAATTTTTTCTTTTGATGATTTCATAGCTCCTATGGCTCCATTCTTTAATATATTCAGGCCCTATGGCACGGATGTGCATACTCCCTAATGTGTTTTCTTTGCACTTTCTGTGTCTACAATTATCACTGTTGTGCTCTATTCTCACTATGAGGCTCAACCGTTCTTCAAAAGCTTGAAATCATACTTTGGGAAGCTAACTGGAACTTCTAGCCGCAACTAGAGAACTCCATCAGAAATATGAACTGGTAACTTCCTTTGCTAAACATTGGTCTTCAAAAACTTAAGAAACTTCCTTCTCTACTCATAGATTTTGGCCATATTAGGCCGCACCAAATGCACACTATAGGAAGCATTTTCTTGAATTCTGGGCTCGACCCACAACAGAAAATTCATCTCTACGCCTTTCTGAATGTATATCTGCTTATGGGTATCATAGAAATTTGAATAACACTATCCTTTCTACCTCTTGTTGCTCGATTCATTACATAAATTACATTTTATTGTTATTCCCTGCAATCTCTTTCATGGGTATTGTGAAAAATAGATGAAAGCTACATTCCTTCTACTTTGAGGCTCGAACCAGCTGGGAAATTTGCCTATTTTGTAGTTATACTGCCTTTGAATGTAAAACCCAAAATGGGTATCATAGATTATTACATTTTCCTGCACCTTAAATGCAAACCCTCATGTGGGTATTTGAAATTTCAAAAAAGAAATGTGTTTTTTCTGGAACTTGGCTCAACACAACATTTTGCATTTTGACTCAACTACTGTCTCAGGCAAAAACTTCACATGAGCCACCGTGATTATTGCTTTTCTACATTTCGAAAGAAAACCTGAAAATGGACTCTTGAGATTCAAAGCTACGAATCTATTTATGATTTATAACACATGGGCTCGACCCAAATGAGCCAGTGGCTTATTCCGAACCTCTAAAACAAAAGAATGACCTAAATGTTTGTATTTTCATTTCATCTCTTTAGTATTCTGCACTTCTTAAAAGAAAAACAACTTTATTGCATCACTGCAAAATGACCACGACTACTTAGAATTCAAACAAATATACCCAAATACCTAATTTGAAACAAAGAAAACCGTCATTGATTGAAACCCCAACGCGGCATTTGCTGTTTGCTTTTAGATCCTCCTTCAGAAATGTACACTCATGATTAAAATCAAAATATGTGTTAATCTATATTTAGTTATAGGCTCCTTTAAGCATTCAAACTTCTTAATCTACATTCTGCATTATTTGAACAACTTATGCCACCTCCACTGAGACAGAACTTGTCATGGTTAAGATCAAAATTTATCTAAAGACAACTACTTTTCTGTTTTAGCACTTATGCAGGGTTTTTAGCTGAAACATTGAGTCACAATGGACCATACCAAGCCTGCTGTTCTTAGGCATAACTAACACCTCACAAACTGCTTGCTCTTTGCTTTAATATTCTGGAATGATCTCTTTGTTATTATAATTCAAAATGCAGTATTTACTTTACCAGTCAACTAGAACTAGAAATTCATTCAAAGCTCGAATGCACTATCTGTCCTTTGTATTCTTGGAGCAGCATGGTATTCTTCATGCATTTTTATGTTCCACTTGATAAACTTCTTTCAAAATCTATTATCTTTCGTGATGAAAATTAAATCAATCATTGAGGCATAATGTATGCCTGTTCACTATCCGAGAAAGAATTGATGAACTGAAACTTACATGACATATGATTACGATCAGCAAAGAAAATGAACCTATTCAACAATTTATGATGTAAATGTACTCAATTAAATTCCTTAAGTGAACTAAACTCACTGTTCACCTGTAGCCTTCAGAAAGCAACCCTGATCGTTATGAATGCACAGTTGATTTAGTTGCTCGATGGATAAATCTATTTTTACTCTTTCAGTTGTTCTTCATTTCATTTGATGAATATGATAATGTATCTTTAAATCAGCCCATTAATGAATAGGGAAGCATGCCGAGCTCTACCCTTGTGGGAGCCCGTTTTCCTCCACATGTTGGGTCTTCGAATAAAGTTCAGCTTCATGATTTTACCTATACCTGCACAAGGAAGCAAACAATGTTAGCATAAAAAAAAGAACATGTTGATCATAATATTGTTATTTCTCCTTCAACTCACTTCTTTCATACTGCACTTGATTGATTGATTGTTTAAATGCATGGTTAATAGTATGTTGTACTATTGCAGGTGCCTCATATAGATTTCATCATAATCGGAGCCACTGACACCCCTTCTTTCTCTTACAGGTCAACAGAGCTCAAAAAGACAAGGTGCACCATTCAGCATCAAACGTCAATAATCAAGCAATGATGATTATGCTGTCACTTATGTGTTTTACTTTCTGCATCTCTTGTAGTGCAATGTGCTATTAGCAATATGTTGTAACAGTTACATCCACGGCTTGTGTGGATTTTTTGATTTCAATTCTTTGCTTTTCAATTGAAAAAAAAATGCATTTACATGCAATGTTGTAATATCATTCTGATTCTGAAATCAAATGAAGCCTTGTAAAAATATGAGTTCCTTACGAAATAAATGAAAGCATTTGAAATGCTATTTTGCTTATTTGTTCAATTCTGTACTTCTGCCATTTCTGGAACATCTAAATGGCATTCTGAAAACTCCATTTCTCCTTAAAAGCATAACTGTTACTCAATGAATAATGATAAAAACTATGAATCAACATTTGAACTTAAATGCAATTCCACCTTATGATAAATAACATTCAGCTGGCTTCACCAATTGAGCCGAGGCAAAAATTTGGTAACATTTTGGCGACATCCACTATATGCTTGCCTGCTAAGCAATAGATTAGTGGCCTTAAAACAATTCATTGGGTGCGGAGTCAATTATGCCCCTTCTTGAAACTCATAAACTTGAACAACAACACTCCAAACAGCAGCAAGAAAACAAAATAGAACTGAAAGCAAACTAACAGGCCCTGATGGCCAACAAAACAATACACAACAGCGCTTAGAGAAAGCAAAAATACTGAAAAGAAATGTGCAACACACACTTATTTTCAGCAACTACTCTTCTATCCTACACTAACCAGTGAAAAAGATACTCAACAAAACCATTTACAGGCTTTGAAAAATAACTACCTCTCCTAGTCAACTGAGGATACTTTGCATGCTCACAAATTTGCACTAGAAGATGAAAAAAGAAGACGTTTCCCGCACATTGTTGTGCTACAACTTGTGAATAACAATAAAAGATGCAAATCAAGTCAATCTGATCAAGCATACCTCTAGTTTGCCCAGAATGAATAAGTGGTATTTGCTGCCCCTCGACTGCCACCTCATCCTTAGGTGCACTGGAAATCCTTTGGATCTTGCCAACATTCCTAGCTAGATGTCTGATGAGGAAACCTCTCGAAAGGGTGAAACCAGAACTTGCACCTCTGGATCTTTGCTAGTTACCTACTACTTCAATCTCATCCTTCTGATGAGGATCATTTGAAAACAAATCACCCAACCTTGCACAAAACTCATCAATTATATTAGCATACAAGTTCTCATGGGTCCCATCATTATCTTCTGTATGCATAACAGGATTTGAGGTGTCCTCCTGACTATTTTCTTGAAAACTTGTAAAGATATCAAGGCCATTACCTTGTACAGCAGTGTTGTTCTTATGCGCAACTTGATCTCGTTCTATTAGAGCTATTGCACCAGGCTCATCGAGGTTCTAGAATTTGATAACCATGTTATATTTACTTCTTTATGAACAGATCGACACCTTATCATTGAAATATTCATGGCTTTGCTAATCAAAACTCGATGGCATTGTTATCTCACATGCATTATCTTCATCATAACTAAAAAATAGAGGAAGTTCTTCAAATAAATTGGTCAAACCTTGAGTTTGGACACCCCCTTTTGTCTCCTCAAGATGTTGTTCCAAAATATCTCCCTCAAAAGGTGAGTGTTTGGCATCTAAGTTTGAAACAAAAGCTTCGAGGTCATCCCAAAACATGTAATCTTCCCTCTCACTTTCAGTTTCTTGTGGAGGAAGACTATTAGTTACTTTGCTACACCTCCTCTGAGGTATCAAAACATCAGAATTTTGAACTTCTTCCTGCTATTCTAGAGTGGGTATGGGCATAATCTGGGATGAGCTTTCCTCATTATCCACAAAAAATGGTAACTCATTGAACAGATCAGGAAAAAATTGAGAGCTGTCAGCCATATCTTGATCTTGAATTTGTGGTTCCTCAAACACAGTCTCCCCTACCTCCTACAACAACTACTCCTGACATTCTGGGTCCTCTTTATCACTGTACCAACTGGATACTTCGAAATAATCATCGATGTTCTGCTATTCCAAAGAATCAACTTCCTCTGCACATGCAACACTCTTAGGTTCAGCCAAGAAAGGGGTGCACTCTGAAAACTTTCTATTGTCCTCCACAAAACAAGGCTCTTCTCGTTCAATCTTCTGTTGCTACAAGCGATATTCCTCCATAGCTATATGCAATAAATTTACTCTGCTAGCTTCTTCCATGGCAAAAGATGAATCATTTTCCAAGAAAATAGATCTACTCTCATAAAGGCAAGTAGTGGAAGGACCATTAGACTTATCTGGTTGGGAAACTTGGAAAATCTATAGAGTCTCTCAGAGGAAAAGAGGCTGCTCCCTAATAGACTGATCTTGAATGCTCACAGGTTCAGAATGTTCTAACCTAGGCTCTTGCAAAGGTGAAAAATATCTAAAGCTAGGAATTTTGATTTTAGTAGGGTTAGGAGGCTCAGTTTTCATAAAACCTAGAAATTTAAACTTACGAACCTCTTCTTGAATAGGATGTTCTGAGATGGCAAGAGTTGTTTGGGCTTCATGCATTTGATATTGAGCAACCAGAAGCTTCGTTTGTGCAGTTGCCTCTCTCTCCAAATCCTCCTCAAACTGTGTTCTTTGGGCCTCTAACTCCTGCTCATGAAGATAGGCTTGATAAGCCAGCTCCTCCTACTGCTGATTATACTCATACTACCTCTTGATCTCCGCTAGCTGACTCATGTAATCCAGTAGCATGCTCTTTATAATCGCCATCTCCCCTTGCTGATTTGACCAATTCCTTTCTTCTTCTATTCCCCACATTTGTCTCTCCTGGTTCAACTTTATATCTCTGAAACTCTGGTCTTGAGTATCTTGGGGCTGATTTGAGGAAAATAACGGCAGAGATGGAGGTTGAGCAGGGGTGGGCAGGTGGCAACTATACTGGGTATGCTGGTTTTGAAAAGCCAGGAATTGAAACCAGCAGCATGATTATGCTGATATGGCTGATATGAGTATGGACATGTAGGGATTTCATGATATGGCAGATGGTATGACATATTATCGTGAATCCTTGACATGCTTGTTCATCAAAAGGCTAAAAATAAGAAAGATAGAATCTTTAAAAGCATACCAATACTTGATCATTTTGAAACCAAAAAAAGCTTCTCGGAGTCGCCATGGTGTTTGATGACTATGCCTCCAAAGGCTGATAATTCTGAAGAGAACACCCGACCCTTCAGTATGTGTTCCTTTGTGCGCTATTCACACTGGATCTGCTTGAAATCAGAGAACAAAGTCACCAGGTATATTGAAAAAGGGCCTCCAAAAGGCTAGAAAATCTACTGCATACACCAAATAGCAAACTGATGATATAAAAATTTCTCTGAAAGTAGCTTTCAAAGTCCCATCGGGCGTGCCAAAAACTATTGTCAATAATTTTGCACCCTGCTAAATGCAGTATTCAGCAAACTACTGAAACATGGAAACCTTATTCATATGTGGGTGATCTGAACGAAGAAGGAATCTCCAGAGTGAGATGGTTCTCCGAATGATGAATTCTATTCTAAAATAACTTAAGGGGAAAGGGATAAAAGATGAACTGAAAATAAATATAAATCTAACTGATGATTGATTAAAATTTCTGACAGAAAATCGAATACTACCACTCACAACAATTCCTTCACTACAATGATTCCTACAATCTCACCAATACATGATCTCATCATTAATTCATATGAAGATTCAGAACTTCGAATACAACATATAACCTGAAAACATGAAACCTTGTGCAGAAAAAACTCATAAAGACAGGACATTAAGGTTTCAAATTTGAATACACAAAACATCAAACTGCTGTTACCAATTCTAAGACAAGAAAGTGGAAAGAACTCTACTGTATTATTGGAACTAAAAGAGTGTCAATCTGTCAAAACTAAGTACAATGTTCACAAGCTCAAAAAATGCATAAGAGCAGGAACTCTGATCTGAACTACTCAGAATGAGAAGGAGAGAAAAAGACTAAGTCTTTCAAAACATAACTATCAAGAAAACCTAATCCAAGCTCAGAAAAGGCTCAAGGAAAAAAGGCTTCAAACAATCTCAAAAACTGCCTAAAAGCAGAAAAAAGCAAACTAATTTTATGATTACACTGTCAAGCCTCTAAAAATAGGCTAATCTTGCTTTAAAAGCTCAAAAAACACCTTATCTCTCCAAGATAGAACTGAAATCCAACCAACGGAAAAGTCAATAAAAGATCTACTAAAAATAGCAAGAAAACACAAAGCAATTTATAGAATATCACTTTATGATTCCGCTTTACAAGATGCAAATTTGCACAAATAATCTATTTTTTGCAATTAAAGATTGAAAAAATATTTTGCAAAAAAAAGAAATCTCCTTATCCCTCCATTACAATATTATGATTTTTCCTCAAAATCATAAAAATAAAACATTACATAATCTACCCTCATGCCTTCGATTTTCAATGATTTCTATAAAATCAACCCAAAAATAAAACCCTAAAAAAGACCAAAGACTTTAAACAAAAGCACCTAGATCATATGGCATCAAAAACCTAATCTTAGGTCACAAGATATCCATCAACATTATCCCCAAGACTTCATACTTCACCATTTAATATTTCACCAAGACAAAAGGAATAATCACCAACACCTAACCCATAGTCTGACCTAGGAATTCGGCCTCCCTCATATACATTTGGACTTAGATTTAATAAATCACAAGGAAAGCATTATGAATTTCGACCCCATTTGGAATTCACCACATGCTTCAATTGAACATTCTGGACCATCATGATGTTTGAATTAGGGTTTCGGTCAAAATGGAATCAAACCCTAATGATCACTCATTTTACACTCTTCAACTTGAAAGAAAGAAGCTCTGTCGCAGCCATGACTGTGTCAAATTCGAGTTCAAATGCTTTGATGAACCATTTTCTGCCTTCTGACAGTCGAAACTACAGTGGGTAAGCTTATTCCAATTCATATCATGGCTTTCACTTCATTATTGAATAAAAGCAGGCCACTAAAGCCACAGACTGTCATGTTTTCCTCTGACTTCTCCTTGCACTTGCTCACCCTTGGCCACAACGAGCTCGAGCTCGACATCTGCTAGTTCACTCCATGAGAAATCATCTTGCACTTTTGCTTTCTTCTACAGTGCAGAGCTAAGCTTTTTTTCTTTTGATGATTTCATAGCTCCTATGGCTCCATTCTTTAATATATTTAGGCCCTATGGCCGCGGCTATGCATACTCCCTAATGTGTTTTATTTGCACTTTTTGTGTCTACAATTATCACTATTGTGCTCTATTCTCACTATGAGGCTCAACCGTTCTTCAAAATCTCAAAATCATACTTTGGGAAGCTAACTGGAACTTCTAGCCGCGGCTAGAGAACTCCATCAAAAATATGAACTGGTAACTTCCTTCGCTAAACATTGGTCTTTAGAAACTTAAGAAACTTCCTTCTCTACTCATAGATTTTGGCCATATTAGGCCGCACCAAATGCACACTATAGGAAGCATTTTCTTGAATTCTGGGCTCGACCCACAACAGCAAATTCATCTCTACGCCTTTCTGAATGTATATATGCTTGTGGGTATCATAAAAATTTGAATAACACTGTCCTTTCTCCCTCTTATTGCTCGATTCATTACAGAAATTACATTTTATTGTTATTCCCTGCAATCTCTTTCATGGGTATTGTGAAAAATAGATGAAAGCTACATTCCTTCTACTTTGAGGCTCGAACCAGCTGGGAAATTTTCCTATTTTCTAGTTATACTACCTTTGAATGTAAAACCCAAAATAGGTATCATCGATTATTACATTTTCCTGCACCTTGAATGCAAACCCTCATGTGGGTATTTGAAATTTCAAAAAAGAAATGTGTTTTTTCTGGAACTTGGCTCAACACAAAATTTTGCATTTTGACTCAACTGCTATCTCGGGCAAAAACTTCACATGGGCCACCATGATTATTGATTTTCTGCATTTCAAAAGCAAACCTGAAAATGGACTCTTGAGATTCAAAGCTACGAATCTATTTATGATTTATAACACATGGGCTCGACCCAAATGAGCCAGTGGCTTATTCCAAACCTCTCAAACAAAAAAAAGACCTGAATGGTTGTATTTTCATTTCATCTCTTTGGTATTATGCACTTCTTAAAAGAAAAACAACTTTATTGCATCACTGCAAAATGAACACGACTACTTAGAATTCAAACAAATATGCCCAAATACCTAATTTGAAACAAAGAAAACCGTCATTGATTGAAACCCCAACATGGCATTTGTTGTTTGCTTTTAGATCCTCCTTCAGAAATGTACACTCATGATTAAAATCAAAATATATGTTAATCTATATTTAGTTATGGGCTCCTTTAAGCATTCAGACTTCTTAATCTGCATTCTGCATTATTTGAACAACTTATGCCACCTCCACTGAGACATAACTTGTCATGGTTAAGATCAAAATTTATCTAAAGCGAACTCCTGCTTTTCTATTTTAGCACTTATGCAAGGTTTTTAGCTGAAACATTGAGTCATAATGGACCGTACCTAGTCTTCTGTTATTAGGCATAACTGACACCTCACAAACTGCCTGCTCTTTTCTTTAATATTTTGGAATGATCTCTTTGTTATTATAATTCAAAATGCAATATTTAATTTACCAGTCAAATAGAACTAGAAATTCATTCAAAGCTCAAATGCACTGTCTGTCCTTTGTATTCTTGGAGCAACATGGTATTCTTCATGCATTTTTATGTTCCACTTGATAAACTTCTTTCAAATTCGTTCTCTTTAGTAATGAAAATTAAATCAATCATTGAGGCATAATGTATGCCTGTTCACTATCCGAGAAAGAATTGATGAACTGAAACTTACATGACATGATTACGATCAGCAAAGAAAATGAACCTATTCAACAATTTCTGATGTAAAAGTACTCAGTTAAATTCCTTAAGTGAACTAAACTCACTGTTCACCTGTAGCCTTCAGAAAGCAACCCTAATCATTATGAATGCACAGTTGGTTAGTTGCTCGATGGATAAATCTGTTTTTACTCTTTCAGTTGTTCTTCATTTCATTTGATGAATATGATAATGTATCTTTAAATCAGCCATTAATGAATAGGGCAGCATGCCGAGCTCTACCCTTGTGGGAGCCCATTTTCCTCCACATGATGGGTCTTCAAATAACGTTCAGCTTCATGATTTTACCTATACCTGCACAAGGAAGCAAACAACGTTAGCATAAAAAAGAACATGTTGATCATGATATTGTTATTTCTCCTTCAGCTCACTTCTTTCATACTACACTTGATTGATTGATTGTTTAAATGCATGGTTAATAGTATGGTGTACTATTGCGGGTGCCTCATATAGGTTTCATCATAATCGGAGCCAATGACACCCCTTCTTTCTCTTACAGGTCGACAGAGCTCAAAAAGACAAGGTGCACCATTCAACGTCAAACGTCGATAATCAAGCAATGATGATTATGATGTCACTTATGTGTTTTAATTTCTGCATGTCTTGTAGTGCAATGTGCTATTAGCAATATGTTGTAACAGTTACATCCACGGCTTGTGTGGATTTTTTGTTTTCAATTCTTTGCTTTTCAATTGAAAAAAAAATGCATTTACATGCAATGTTGTAATATCATTCTGATTGTGAAATCAAATGAAGCCTTGTAAAAGTATGAGTTCCTTACGAAATAAATGAAAGCATTTGAAATGCTATTTTGCTTATTTGTTCAATTCTGTATTTCTGCCATTTCTGGAACATCTAAATGGCATTCTAAAAACTCCATTTCTCCTTAAAAGCATAACTGTTACTCAATGAATAATGATAAAAACTATGAATCAACATTTGAACTTAAATGCAATTCCACCTTATGATAAATAACATTCAGCCGGCTTCACAAATTGAGCCGAGGCAAAAATTTGGTAACAATGCTATTTTGTGAAGTGCCTGTAATTACTCTATAATAGGAGGGATTGTTTGTCATAGATGTTATTATACTAGATATGATTAAAAAAGGGTAGCTTAAGGGTTACTCATAGCTAAACTTATTTGATTATACTAGATAGTTAGTGGGTTACTCCTGGGATTGTGTTTCCATTGAAAGGAGGGAACTAGTTCATATGCTTTGTGAGTAGGAATACCATAGAGTTTGTGGGAATGGGATAGGTTAATTCTAAAATTAAATATTTCCATTGGAGGGATTCTCTATGCATAGATTATAGTGGCCTTAAGTCAAATCAAGCTTAAGTAGTGTAAGTGAATAAAATGAACATCACTCAAAGTACTGAGTAAGAAAACTTTGGCCAAAGTAGTGTGATTACCTTTGCTCAACTATTAGTTCACCATGTCCATGTAGTGCATGCTAGTTCTAGATTGTAAGGCTACAAGTTCTAGTTATGTAGGGCACAACACTAAGCTTAGTGTAGTTGTTGTATGAGGTTACTCCACCAATCTCTTCATCGAAGGGTAGGGCCATCTATCATATGACATATGTGCAGGGGAATACATATGAGTTCGTGGTTGGTGGAAAATCACTTGAGTGATGCTTCTCCTCATCAGCAGGTGACAAAAGACCAAGATTTGAAAGGTAGATCCTAGACCATCTATATCTATTTCTTTGAAGCTCAGTTGAGATATGTGTGTACTTGTATACATTCTTGGAGTATTGTAATTTGTGAAATTATTATATTGAAATGGAATCCTTTTTGTATATTATTATGGCATCTATGTTCATTTTTTCTCAATAAAGAAAAGAAATTTTTTATTACAATGGCTTGTTACCTAGTTTATTTACTCACAAAGTGTAAACTTAGGAAAAATTACTTCAGTGAACGGTTGGCATGTTACAGGTGGTATCAGAGCTACCACGTTTAGCTCTGGAACCTATGAGCTCATCATAATTTCCGTCCAACACTATCTAATGTTTTAAAATTCTTGTCCAGGATGGTGCATCTCAGGTTAACAGTTAGAAAGTCAGTAATCAGAAATGAGCGCTACCTCAAGGCCAAGAAGGAAAGAGAAGCCATCGCTAGAACAATTGAGGGTACCAACTACAACAATTCCATCTAGTTAAGTGACATTGAAACCTTCAGTCATGCACTTTCTTAGATCAGTGATGTGAAGAGAAAGATGAAGATGGAAGCCAAGTACAACTACCTACCTTCCTTCTCACCATAGAAGTCTGAATCTTTATCACTTTCAGGGATATGCCCTCGGAAGGAAGTGTAAATCTAGAATTTATCTTTAGGGACCCTATAGTTCTTCCAATGGAGAAAGTAATTGTAATTTCCTTGAGTAATGAGTCTGACGATTATGTACCTCACAACTATGTATCAGATGAAAAATCCAAAGGCTATTATCCATTATGGGATAGGTATGAAAAAATGAGAGATGAGAAACAATCTCAATATATAGGTTATACTCCATTAAGTTATGTTTTTGAGAGTGAATCCAAGGAATACTCTCCACTCAACTATCCGAATAGTCACTCCATGTAATCAAAGGATATTGAAATCCTTAAAAAATGAATAAAATCATGTGTTTATCAAAAGTGTGTGATTAAGTCTTATGTGGAATTCTTAATGTGCAGTTGATAGCTCATTTTAATGTTTTCCATAAGATAATTGATAACATGATTAAATATAACATGGATGAACCTTCAGGTAAAATATATTCTTTTGAAGATGGCGAGGAAACGAACCAATCCTAGTGGAAGCCAAGAAGTTGGGCAAGGACCAGTAGGAGTTGAAGCTAGACTGGACCAAATCTTAGCAAGGTTAGAAAAACTAGAACAAGAAAGGGTAAAGGGTAGAGTTGAGAAGGAAGTTCCCAATAATGAGCATGAGGGAGAAATATTCTCACAAACATGATCAAATACATGACCATGAGAGAGAGAAATCACCTTCTCTATCCGAGGAAACTAATAGGAATTGTATGGCTTCTAAAATTTCTAGAGATATGAAGAAAATTAACCCACCCAGTTTGAGGGAAGCACTAGTGGAGATGAAGCTGAGGCTTGGTTAATCCAAATGGAGAAGTATTTCAAGATTCAAAATTATATTGAGGTCACCAAAGTCACATGGGGTGCATACCAGTTAGTGCGAGAAGCCTCTAACTAGTGGATGAATAAAAATATGGAACTCAATATTAACTCATGGAAACTGAAATGGAGTGAATTTGTTGAAATTTTCCATTAGAGATGGTTACCCAAACTCTATTTTGACTAGAAACTCATGAATTTTTAGAGTTCGAGGCAAGGTGATATGATAGTCAATGAGTATTGGGAGAAGTTTACCCATCTGCTACATTATGTTCCTATGTACCAGAAAGATGAATGCTTTCACATAAGAAAGTTTATCATGGGACTTAATAGTCAGATTGGAGGAGAGGTGGATGTGAACAATCCAACTACTATGGATCTTGTGTATGAGAAAGCGATTAAACAAGAGAAGAAGCTCAAGGCTATCTCCATCTGCCAAGGAAACAAAAAATGTAAGAAGATTGTAAGAGTTCAAGACAAACCAACTCCAAAGAAAGTGGAAGTTGTGTAAAATGTACCCAAACAAGGGAGAAAAGGATCTCATAATGGTGGAAAAGAATCAAAAAGGGAATGTAAGAGGAATGGTTCTAGTGGTGGGAATACCAACAATACTGGTGGAAACACTAGTAAATCTGGAGAACCCACAAGGAAGAGAGGACCAAATACTGGATGCTTTACATGTTGAGGAGACCACTATGCTAGAGAATGTTCCAAAAAGTCTTCTAGGTCACGATCTTATGGTAATCCACTACCTACCTAGCAAGTGATATTTCAACAAAAGATACATGCAACTATGGATGATCGCCAGATGGAGTATCAAGTGACTCCAATTGAAACTCCAGGTATTTTGTTTGGCTTATCAATTTCTATACTTATAGATACTGGTGCAATTGAGAATTTCATTTCACCTAGAGTAGCGAAGAAATTATCTAGAAAGGCTAGATACATGGAAAAGTCTTGGGATGTGGAGTATGAAAACTAGACAAAAGTAAAGGTGGAACAATGTTTGTTCAAAGCTAGGATAGAGCTACCTTGTTTTTCTACAGAAGTGAACCTATATGTCACACCTTTACGATCCTATGATGTTATCTTAGTATGAATTGGTTATGGAAACATAGGGCTAAGGTATATTTCCATGATAAAACATTTGAATGCCTAGATGATCTTGGTAACCAAGTGAAGTTTCAAGGGATACGTAGAGAGGTCAAGATTCATTAAATATCTGCAATGAAACTATTAAGGGATAAGAAGAAAGGGTGAAAACTCTTTGTAGTAAAGATAGAAGAACTTGAAGAGAAACTTGATAACTTTGGGTCACAGAACTCCCAAGAGATGGAAGATGGTGAAATGGATGAAAAGAGAACATCAGATATGGAGAGGTATCCTATACTAAGAAAGTTTTTAGATGCGTTTCTAGATGAGCTACCTAGGTTGCACTGAAAAGGATATTTGACTTCTTTATAGATATAGTTCCAAGGTCTAAACCTATTCCCAAGGTACCTTATAGGATGACAATAATGAAGCTAATGGAGCTTAAGGCATAGTTGGATGAACTATTGTCTAAGGGGTTGATAAGACCAAGTGTATCTCCTTGGGGAACACCAATCATCTTTGTGAAAAAGAAGGATGGTACTTTGCATTTGTGCATCGATTATCACATGATTAACAAAGCTACAATAAAGAACAAGTATCCGTTGCCATAAATTGATGATCTTTTCAATTAAATGAGGGGAGTTGTCATATTATCTAAGATAGATATGAGATCTGGTCACTAGTTGAGAATTAAGGATGAAGACATCTTTAAGACTACATTTAGAACCATATATGGACACTATGAATTTATAGTTCTACCCTTTGTTTTAATGAATTCACCTGCAACATTTATGAACCTAATGAACAATGTATTTAGGGATTTCCTAGATAAGCTTTTTCTTGGTTTTCCTAGGATTTATTCCAAGGATGAGGAGGATCATTATAGAGATTTAGAGATAGTCCTACAATGTTTAAGAAAACATAAGTTGCATGGTAAACTCTCTAAGTGTACCTTATTTCAGAGGAGAGTGCATTATCTTGGGCATGTGATTTTGGCTGATGGAAACTTAGTTGATCCAGCTAAGGTCAAGGCAGTGCTAGAATGGCCAGTACCCAAGAGTGTGTCTAAGGTAAGGAGTTTCATGGGTCTAGTAGGGTAGTATAGAAAGTTTGTTGGAAACTTCTCCAAGATCACATTTTCAATTAATTCTTTGGAAAGGAAAGGGAATAAATTTGAATGGATAGAGAAGTGTTAAGAAGTGTTTGACCTTGTTGATGGGTGTTTTAGCACTTTCTCAACACAGGCAGTGCATAGGCACACTTCCTCTCTTGAAAGGTAGAAATTCACAAGCAAGTTACCAATCACTACCCCAAGGTCTCTCGAGTGTCAGGTCATGACGTGCATGGAATTTCAAGTTGATGTTTGATGTGATTTTTCTGGTAATCACATTGTAGAATTACGTTGTTTGGGCTAGATGCAAGATGAATCTTGAAATGGAGTTCCTAAAATGGGAAGTTAGAGTGCAGTTTGCTGCAGGTTCAAACAACAAACATAAACTCCTATTTTATCTCAATATTTAGCTTTACAATGTGCAATGAACCTTAGCATAGGTTACTTATTAAAAAAATTGAAAAAGGGCAGGGAAGAGAAGAGGTTCCTGGATCTGAAACTAACTATGAACAATGATCATGGAGGGTTCTACTATGGACAACTTCCAGAAAATAGAATTTCACTTAACCAAAAAACTCATAGTATCATGAAACTTGTGCTAGCTTCTAAGGACTGCAAATGTTCTACCATTCATTCACCATAAACATGCATGAAAAAAAGATAAAAATTTGGAGTAGCTTTCAATTTAATTCCAAACTAACTTTACATAGCTATCTACCATCAATAAACAACAAAAAGTATGGACAAGAAAGGCATCAACACAAAAAAAAATTGCACAACCATTGAACAACATTAACTAATCTACCAAAGTAATCTAAAACCATGAAGAACAACAAAGCAAATCTAACTAAATCAACTAACTATGGGAGATGAATCATGAAACAAGCAATAGAAACTCAAGAGTCCACCAAAAGCCAATGAACTTCTATTAAAATTTATGCAGCATGTCATTACAACAACTCAACTCTCCTTTGAAAATGAGAGGAGATCCCCTATTTATAGTGTTCAAAAAGAAAAATGAATGGCCAAGATTGATTTGCATTGTGTGGCCAAGATTCACTACAAACTAGGGTTTCACCTACCCCCAAATATATTACAATTTAAAATACATTCCTTGTCTTTTCCCTATTTCATCCTCTTGTAGCAGCACTGTAGCATTTTTGTCTTTTGTTGATTGCCTCTGCTACAGCTATTCTATGAGGAGATTTTCATCGATGATCAGGTTTCCTTTCTTCTTCTTCAAAGTGGCATACTCTATGAACTTGTTGATTAACGCCCTAAGTTTCTCAAACTCCATTATATTAGATTGGAGCACTTGGTAGTTCCATTGTATAGATCGACCCGTAAGTGTATCCCAATCTTCATCACACTTAGTTGTATTATCCCTAACTTGTTCAGATTGGGTGAAGGCCCGAGCAAAAAAAATCATGAAATTCATGGTGAGCTCTCCTAACATTCCATCTTCCATCTTCTTATGGAAATAAGGCTTTACCTTTCCCAGATAAATCTCAACAGTGGGCACATCATAGCTTGTCATCAATTTCAAATACTCAACACAATTGGCCCTAATGTCCTTGGCCCAATCAATGTCAGGCTCCACTTTGCAAAGTACTTGTTCCAATATCCCTTTTCTATGATCAAAATCCAACTTCCACATATCCACTAGCCAGTGATTGACCTCCGTGAATGCAAGGTCTTCTTTCCATTTTTTGTGAGGAAGCTTGAGGATGGCCTAAATCTTAGGATAGGTGGATTCATATATCCCTAGGAAATCAGTGCAAAACTTCCTTGTGCCGTCAAGGGATTTTTGGACTTCCAAGAATTTATTTGCTCTCCTGACAACACGACTAATGCCCATGTTTCCAACATACAGAACTTGCTGGAACCAATCCTCAGTAGTCTTAGTCCAACTCTTTCTTTTCTCAAACTTTTCAATTTTCTCCTTGGACAACAGCTATGGCGGAGCCAAGGATGTCGTAGGTAGCTCTTCCACAAATGACTATTGTTGGATATAGACTATCAAATCAGCCACCTGCGCCTTATGTTCTTCCTTGGAGATCTTATCCTACTGTATTAAATGCACCACCGTGGCAACAGACTCCTAGAGATGATCTATTTTCTGCTCCCTAGAATTTGTCCCCAAGTCAATAGTGGAGACATAACTTATCCCTTCTCCCACCACCGATGTGGCTACCTACACGGTCCTAGATCCAGAAGCGTCCATTGTCAACTTGGATCTAATTTTGGGCTTCTTCTCTTTTTTGGTGCTGATCTGAGCTTGGGCCAAGATGGCCTCTAACCTTGCTCTTGGATCTTTTGGAGCAAGAGCTTTCTTTTCTAATTGATTTTCCAGCCACTCGGGAATCTGAGACTCTTTCTTGGGAAATTCACGATCACCTTCTTCTTTGTCCCTTCTGACTTCAATCTCTTTATCATTAGGAGCTTCCTGCTCCGTCCTTATGTCTTCTCCTTCTTCTTCATCAAAGTCTCAGATGAACACCATGCGTTTAATGGGGGACTTGGTGGGAATGCATTCCTTGGGGTTGTCCTCCCCTTCAATATCCTTTTCTTCTTTTGCTTCTTCATGCCAATGTTCCTCGGCTGCTCTATTTCTGGACTCTTGTGGGTTTCAGCCTCTTCTTCACTTTCTTTTTCCTCATGCCGGGGTGACACATCTTGCTCTTTTTTTTTTGTTCTTCCTACCCTTCTAAGAAAGGCACCTCTTCACCATGTTTGGGGCTTTCTTCTTGCTCCCCAGTTGGAAGTTCAGTGTCTTCTTCCATTTTATCACCAAATCTTTTTCTTCTTCGGGAGGTGGTCTTTCCAATTCCTCTCCAACATCCTTTAGCTGCCAAGCTAGCTCTTCTTCTAGGTCTCCATCGAAGGTTTCTAAAATATATTTAGTGTTAGAATTTTCTTCTTCATCACCCTCGGAGGATTCTGTTTCCTCTCCCCCACAAACTACCTTATCAATTTGTAAATGATGGTACTCTGGGTGTTCATGGTAGTTGTCCACTTCTTCCTTCAATGCCTTTGTTGCTTCCTTTTCTTTCCCCTCTAACACCTCAGATATTTGCATTGTGGCTTTCATTTTAGGTGGTTCAGTTGGAGGAGTGGAGGTGGGGATACTAGCAAGAATCTGCACCAAGGCAGCCTGAATAGATGGGTTCATCAATACCTCAAAGAGCTCCGTAGGAACCTTCTGCATGTGTCGAGAGAATGCCTCTGGAAGGGAGGGTGTGGGTATGGGTATCATTAATGTTACTAATGAGAGAGATGTGGTCAGATACATGGAAGAAAAAGAGAGTGGAGAGGTGGTGGTGGAAGAATAGTCAATCATGATGACCTACCCAGTAGGTGGAGAAGAAGCAAGGTGGACCAAGATGTCCACCACAGGCGAGGAAGTAGCAACCAACACCTGGGAATTAGGTGGAGGGGCAGCAACAACAGATCCGACAGGTGGAAATTTTAGTTGCTCAACCCCCATTTCCTCTCCCTCATGGAGCTGATCTTCTTAAATAATAGGCATCTCCGTGACGCTACCCAAACTATTATGATTTTTGGAAGGTTCACCTTCAGAAGCATTTCTAGCATATACCTTGGGATTGGGCTATTTTTCATCAACCTCCTTTCTTTTCCTTGATCTAGTAACTGGAGGGGATTTTGAAGTCTCTCCTGATGGGGCAACAACTGACCTGTTGTCTATTCCACTTGGCTCATTTTCGAGCCCTTCATAGGTCAAAGTGACCCCTTGCTATTTCAATTGGGAAACTTTCCCATCAATCCATTCTTTTGTGCGAGCCTCGATGAGATTGGTTAGAATATCAAGCTCATCAACCTCTTGCTCATCCCAATCAATCAGTAGTAGTGGAAGATTAGCAACTACACTATACTAGGGATCCATGACCATGATTTCATCTTCTTCCACCTGGTCAGGTATTGGGAATAGATTGACCTTTACAAAGTATGTAGTCATCTGCATATAGTGCCCCATCTACACTTCATTGTTATCTTTGCAATTAGCCTAGAAATCCTCAATTCTATGTAGATGGGCATATTCAAGTCCAAGCATCTTCTTCATATGGCCATAGGGATCCATCCGTGGCAGGGAAGTGTGGAATCTCAAATGGTATTCGGCCAATTCCTTTTCTAAATTGTCGACAAACTGAGAGGTATGGAGTTTGTATAACCCTTAGCCAAAAGAAAGGGGATAAGGAATCCCTACCTTATGTTTTCTACTCAAGAGGGTGTGCACATCCCATAACTAATGAGAGAGCTCCAATAGTATTATCCGGTCATTAGGATACCGAGGTAGCTTGTTTGGCCTTTCTAAGAAGCCTTCTACAAGAATATATGTGAACTTTGGGTACTAGATGAACAGAAAGGCATACTACTTCAGAAATGTGTTGGCACTGTGGGAGACTCACCTATCAAAGCCAACCCCGAGCAATCTGATGATATGACCTATGAAAGCATCATTGACCCTGCAGTAATCTTTCTTGAAGTCCCTATATTGCAGTTGGGGGTATTTGTCATAAAATTTTAGCTCCCTGCCAGGTTCTTCATCTGGAGCTCTGAACAAGCCTCTATATTGCCTCCGTTCACCCAAGAAATAGACCAAATAGGATGTCATGTAGAATTTGGAGGTCTTCTTAATAGCCATAAACTATTCATGGAAGCAGTCACTGATTATCCCACCCCAGTAAAACTTGGTTTCTTCTCCACAAAGAATCTCTACTACAAAGTAGACCATCCATTCTTGGAAATAGGCAGTCATTGGGAGTACCATTACCCTGCTTAATGATGTTACCAAATCATGGTAATCTTCATAAAAATCACTTCAGAACAGTGCTTGGGGAACCCTGGCAACACTGCCCCTCTTCTCCTTGAGCCAAAACTAATTTATGAGTTTCTTACATTTAAGTGGGTCCTCCTCCCACATTGCCTTTCCATCATCCCTGGTTGGTATTTCCATTTCCCCAAAGGTAGGGATATGAAACATTCTAGTTATTGCTTGAGCAGACATATTAGCTAACACCTTTCCATCGAAATCCACTATCGTTCAAGTCTCTGGCTAGTATGCCTCCCTATAGGACACTACTAGTTCAAGGGCGACAAGAGCAGGAGAGAAGCCTACAACTTTGGCTATTCCACTGCTTCTAATTAGTCTTGAATTCTCCATCGTAGGGTTGATCCTAACCCTCTACTTGAACTCGTCGATGCTATGTGTCCAATGTTTGTCTCAAAGACCTCCTTCCACTCTGTGGTGACTTTGGATTTCATGGGTTCCCCCTGGAATTGAAACTTCATCTAGTCCTTATCTTCTTTTCCATGGGGTGCTTTGCCCATTTTCTTTCCCTTTTCTTTCTACGCATCTGCACCTGAAGGGCTTGCACTTGATTCCATATATCCTACGGGCAAAGGAGGGGTGAGCATATTCGAGCATGAAAACATTGAAACATTAGTCAAATTCCTGCAAATGGGGTTAGATTGGATAATTCAGCATTTAAGAAATCTAACATATAACCTAGATCATCATTAGCAGTTCACAGGAGGGAGTTTGGATAACTCGGGCCCGAGGGGTCAGACTTCCCTAGGCTGACGGTTGTTTTAAAGGGAAAAAAAGGCAGAGAAGCCCACAAGGTTCCACTTGCCCTATGATTTGGTCAGATTGTGGGGTCCACTAAGGAGAACAGGCCATTTTGAAATGTGGGTTAAAGTTCGTTTGGTGATTGGAAGGAATTTGGATCATATTTTAGGCAATCAAAGTCAGGGAGGAGCTTGGTCGTCTGGGTTTGTTGTTTGGAACGATTCTAGTAAGAGCATTCCAGGGACGGAGTTCCACCAGGCGGGACCCGCAAGTCTAGGGGATGGTCGACATCATACCTTAGCATTTCGAAAATTCGGGTCAAATGGGGCAGAAAGCCGTGAGGGGATTGTCATTTGAAATGGAAAAATACATGCGTAAATTCAATGGGAGCAACCCGAAGGACCGGTCCAACCAAGGACTTGGCTTCCATGTTTTCTTTGTTTTGCTTGGGGGAAGCTCATAGGTAAACAGAGGATCAAGTCTCAGACAACAAAAGGATGAAGAAAATTCTCCCCTTCGTAATGACCAGGACGAGACAGAGTCCCAACGGCAAAAGTCCACAGGGAACGACCCACCAAAGGTTGGGGCCCTTTTTTTTTATCATTTCATTCGCGTAGTCGTGGGATGATCCGGACCTGGAGGGCGGAAGGTTGCCACCAGAAAGCTATAAGGAACGACGATATTACCACAACGGCCAACGGACAAAGGTCCACGCACCGAGACACAAAAGACATTTGCCATATAATTGTTAGCGTACGAGGTCAACCGACAGATAGGGAGTTGGGGTCTGAGGCATCAGAGAGCTGGGATCAAAATGTCATTTGAAATGGCGGCCCACGAGTAGCACCCTGGGGATGAAGTTCCGCAGGCACAGGTTCGGGAAGCATGGATGGAGTCCACTTAGCTTGTGAATATTCGCCAAGTTTGAATGGCAGGAAGGTGGGGGCATTCCGCAATGGCAGACCCAGAAGATCATTTTACTGCCTGTAAGTTGTGTTCAGTTTTCAATTATTGACGACAGTGAAGAGAATGCCCAAACCTACAAAGTGTTAACGCTCTGGCCGAGGAACAACGCTAGGAGGACAAGGTTTCGTGGCCATTTATTCAGGGATTTTGAATGGTTTCTAAAAATTTCATGACTTGGGTTTGGGGCGCCTTGTTTTCCTCTATCTAGCGCACATGTTTTTCTCCTTTTAAACTTGTTCATTTTACTAGAAACCAATAAAAACACAACAAGAGGGCAGACGTCCAACTCACCTCAAGAACTCGATGAAGGAGGCGAGGAGATCAGTCGACAAACAACTTGAATCGGTGCAAGGATCTATCAGGCTCGAAGTCGACAATCGCAAGGTAGCTCTTTGATTCATTCTAACAAATTAATGAGTGAAAATGACCACTCAAACTCAACTATTTATGGAAAAAAGACATTAAATTCCAACAATTAATGCTCGTATGATGGACAAAAGGTTGGTGAGCCTCGATTTGAAATCGGTTGTGGGAGCATCAGGGTTCAACAACTAGGAGGACGTCGACGGATGGCCATTTAACTACAATGATGATCAAATGATGCTGAAGAGTCTGGGTTCTGAAGGCTAGAATGCCATCGGCTAAAGGACGCTTAAAAGTTCGGCAATAAACGAGTAGCGCCAAGGAGATCGGGCCCCGATAAGCGAAATGCTATTAGGGGAAGGCCATCCAAAAGTTTGGTGGAAAACAGGCAGCGAAGATGGCCCCAAAACCCAATGGAAGGGAAGCTGCCCAAGAAAGACCCTTTTGAAATGACAACGAAGCAGTGGAAACCCGACAAGGCGGACCCGATGGGTCTCAAGGATGGTTGTTAAGACGTAAATGTCAGAAACATGGGGAATGACAATCAAAGTGGAGCGTCCCAAATCGCAGAAGGATGGGGTCCTTCAGCCGTTTTGCACAACAAATGCAACAGGGAAGTCTGCTAGGGGTAGACCCGCAAGGTTCGAGGGACACCGGTTCCTAAAACACTAAGGCAAACAACAACCGGGGACCCACCAAGACAAAAGACCTTGAAATTTGAGGGGGAAAAGAACATGGCCAATTTAGGAAGACACCACTAAGAGCTTACTGACCACTTTGAACACCAAAATGGGGGCACAAAAAATGAGGCGAAGCCAAAAGCGACCCAACAAGGCGAAGGAAAGAGAGGGTCCCCATTCCAAACAAGGCATGTGTGTTGAGGGCACAACATACCTACTCAAAGAGAAATTGACCACCGCACTGATCTTGAAAGTACTTGATCCTAAAGGTAAATTTACTATTATCACGAATGCATTTGGAGAGGGCTTAGGAGGTGTGTTAATGCAAGACAGGAAAGTAATTCCTTATGAATCAAGAAAGTTGAAACCTTACAAGTAGAATTATGCATTGCATGATGTGGAGTTAGCAGTCGTGGTTCACACATTACAAATGTGTAGGCATTACTTGTTGGGAAAACCCTTTGAGATGAAAACTAATCATCACGGGTTGAAGTATTTATTCACTCAACCTAATCTGAATACTAGGAAGAGATAATGGTTAGAGTTAATAGTTAATTATGACTTCAACATTAGTTACATCAAAGGAAAGGAGAATCGGGTTGTCGATGCCTTGAGTCGAAGATGACATATTGAGCTTCAATAGTGATGATTCAAACTAACTTTAAAGGTCAAGTGTTCAGAAATGCAAAGAGGATGAGTACTATTTTCAAGTCAAGCAAGCACTCACTAGCAATATGCAAGATACTAGGTATGAAGGTTTTCCTTTTGAACCTAATGGATTACTTAGATATAAGGGGAGAATGTATGTACCTGATGTAGATGAGTTAAGAAATATGGTATGGAAAGAAGTACATGAAGCACCATACTTTGGACACCCTGGAGTGAAAAAAATGATGGTAGATGTGAAGCCATTCTATGTTTGGAAGGGGATGAAAGGAGATGTTGCTAGATTTGTGGCTAAGTGTCTCGAATGTCAAAGGGTGAAAGCAAAGCATCATCATCTTGAAGGCTTGTTTTACCCACATAATATACTAGAGAGGAAGTTGCAAGTCATAAGTATGGAATTTGTGCAAGGATTGCCTATGTCAAGGAATAAGCACAATGTCATTCTTGTGATTGTAGATAAGCTTAACAAAGTAGCGCATTTCATACCCAAGAATCTAACTGATGGAGCACCTATCACAACAAGAAAATTTGTGCAAGAAGTTTTTAGGTTTCATGGGATTCCTGAGAAAATTATCTTAGATAGGGATACACGAGTCACTTATAGGTTTTGGAAAACCTTGTTTAATGCACTAGGGAATCAATTGAATATTAGCTCAAAATATCATCCAGAAATGGATGGAAAAACTAAAAGGGTGATTCAAGTATTGGAAGACCTAATTAGAATGTATTGCATGGATTAGCAGTACAAGTGGGAGGACTACTTTCCTTTAGTGGAATTTTCTTACAACAATTCTTACCATTCCACGATAAAGATGGCTCCTTTTGAAGCGTTATATGGTTGAAAGTGTTGAACTCCTATAAGTTGGTATAAACTTGAGGATAAAGTGAGTCTTGGGCTAGAGATGTTGGCTAAAGTGGAAGAGCAAGTGAAAGTTGTTAAGCAAAGGTTGGTTGAAGCTAATGACAGTTAGAAAGGCCATGTTGATGCTAAGAGAGTGGCCCTTAATTTTTTCATAGGTGACAAGGTGTTGTTGACAATGAATCCTCACAAGAGCTCCATTAAATTCGGGAAGTTTTCCAAGTTAGCCCCGTGCTATGTAGGACCTTTTGAGATTCTTGAGGAAGTAAATCTAGTAGCTTACCAAATTGTGTTGCCACTAGCTCTTGCCAGAATGCATAACATCTTCCATGTGTCCTACCTAAAGAAGTATATACCAAGTGATATCATGTGATTAATTAGAATGTTTACAGGTACATGACCTTAGAGTGGTAACACTCAATCATTTCAAGGTGCTCAGAACACATAAGCTTCACTTGCGTAACAAGAAGGTTCTACAGTGTAAAGTCCAATGGAACCAATATGCGAAAGACTCTGCCACTTGGGAAGACTATGCTGAGATCCAACAAAATTTCCCTCATGTTTTAGATGCATTTGAGTGTACTTGAAAAAAAAATGTTGTTTGTGTGTTTGTTTTATGTTGCTACATAAAATAATCAGGGATGATGATTCAAAATGGGGGGAGTATGTTACACCCCAATTGTGTATATACTATTTACTATTACTATGTAGGGTAAATGTGAATGAAATTTGAATTTTGAAGGTGAATAAATTGTGCTTGCACTTTGTTATCAATGAATTATGAATGAAGGTAATCTCATTTAATGATATGTGAAGAAATGCATATATGTGAAATGAATGGTTATTGAATTGATATTCTAATTATGGATATGTATTATGTGAAATGTATATTTTATTGAACAACTGACTACCATGGGCATGTGTTAGTTGGATGCAAGTGTATGTTCAACCCTCCAGGTGGAGGGGAAGTATCACTCAGGAGAAGATCTTGGTTAGGTAACCAGTATTGTAACCTATTTGAGCTTACACACACTCATAGTAGTATGGTTGACTCAAGTTATTATGCTGAGAGTTGGTAAGTCATCCTTAGTTTTATGTGTCTACATTAGTAAGGGTCTCGATTACTATTGAGTGCATTATTGGGTGATGTTTATTTGTTTGAGCTTGTGAGTTCTTCCTTGTATTACTATGTTTGTATTGATGAGTTGAACACATGTGGAATGTATGTATATGTATACATAAGCATGTCGATGATAGACAATACACATGAAGGAACACGTATATGAGGGTACATAGGTAGACGT
The DNA here is from genome assembly GCA_007258455.2 of Sequoia sempervirens. Classification (NCBI taxonomy): domain Eukaryota; kingdom Viridiplantae; phylum Streptophyta; class Pinopsida; order Cupressales; family Cupressaceae; genus Sequoia; species Sequoia sempervirens. Next base: position 650,439,665 of record VDFB02270651.1, on the reverse strand, counting down.
ACCTATGCACACTTATGAACGGGTTGCTTATGTGCATGGAACTATCCTATGGACCTTACGACATGTATATGCATATGTATAAATATATTGCACATAGGAACTATAAGAGAGGGGGACCAACCACGTCAAGGCTCTAGGTCACAGAGAGATAAGAGCGGAGAGCTGCCCTAACATACCTCAATCTAAAGGGGTGTTTCAGATAGAGGCCAAGAATAATGACAAATATAAAGTACTTCAATCACTCTTCAGAACTCGAACTTAGGTTTGGGCTAGGCGAGCTAGTTTTCAGAGTCAATACTATGCCTCAGACAAATCTTTGTCTGAGGATGACAACATAGTTTTTGGATGCCATCGCGGTGCGTTGGCATCTCTCAAGTGCATTGGAATCCATATGGTCAAAAAATAGTGAACGCAATACAAACTTCCAAAAACAAGCTGATAGCCTAGCTAACTAGTCTAGATGGTAAAAACAGAATAAGTAAATACAGGAAATAGAAACTAAAGTGATAAAACAAGTAAATGAGAACTAGGGTGACGAAGATGATCTCACAAAAGTGTTTGTTCACCAGCTAGCTCCAAATGCACGTCCACCTACACACAAGAAAGAGGGGAAAATTGTTGGGGCTGTATAGGGGTTTGCCTCAGTCAGACCCCCATTTTGATGTTTCCACCTCCACGAACAACCAGAAAGCAACAAAGTATAAATATGTGATAAAGAAGTAAAGAAAGTAGAGATTGCAATAAACACTACAAAACAGTATAATGCTACTCAATCAAATCACAAAGGAGAGGAGTGAAATGTTACCACCTCCACCCAAAAGCTCACTAGCCAATGGAGGAGAATACAGACTTGGAAAGGTCACCACAACTGCAACTATGATGAAGGGAAGTCTCACAAGACCCCAAGCCCATGCTGATATGGCTTGCTTCACAGTTGCTTTGTGGAGTTGATGGACTGTTGTTACTATAATAGAGTGTTGAAGTGTTGCTTGAGAGTGAAGAGAATGCTAAAAATGCTAAGATATGGCTTGAGAAATTGCAAGAGCTTGTGAAGAGATCTAAAATGAAATGAGAATGAATGAATTTGAAGGAGAAGTGGAAAGAATCTGCCATTTTTGGGGTTGGTTGGTTGAAAAGGGACATTACAAATCGACCCCAATCGAAAGTGTAACACCTCTACCAATTTCAAATGTAGGAATCCGTCAGGGATGTAAGCACACCGCGTGGACATCTACACACCGTGCGCATGTCCCCAAAAAAATTCTCTGACCAACACAAGAGACATATGCCAAGTGGAAGGAGGGTAGTTGGGTGATGTGGAATTTCGCCTTTAGATTTTATTTTCTAAGGTGGAGGTATGTGAAAGGGGAATTTGTGTAAGAGGAGAAAATTTTCTCCTATACATTTTTCCCCCACTTTAGCGAGCACGAGTATTGATGAGTATTTCAGTAAAGTAGATCGAAGAGTTAGTAGGGTTAGAGATGTATACCTAAACCATCAAGGAAGGAGATCACGATCTGGTAAGCTCAATAGAATAGGCTGAAACAAAAGACTCCATAGCCCTGTAGAAATATGAAGCTTCAAGAGGTACATCGAAGGCCCTCAAACCAATGATGGACAAATCCAATAGGATGAAAGTGTCTCACAGGCCCGCAGACCTGCAAGGAGGAAACCCCCCAAGATATGTCACATGAAGGAAGCCCTGTGAAGTATGCGCCTTACAGGCCCACAAACCTACAAGAAGGTATCCCCCAAGATCTCTCACATGAAGGAAACCTAGAGAAAAAAGCACCTTACAGGGCTACAGACCTGCAAGGAGCTGGCCCCCAAGATCTCTTTCATGGAGGAAACCCAAAGGAGGAGACTCTACAGAGTCAAATTGGAAAGCAACTTCACACGCGCACTTGAAAAGTGACATGTTTACTTGTAGATAAAGCATGTCTGAAACAAAGCGGCCACACATGTGATAAAGCAGACAGTCACATAGACCATCAAAAAATTTGAAGGCTTTCAAAGGGGTCCCTTGGGAACCCGACATGAAAAGAGGTTCCACCCAAGGGACGCATTGTTTGAAAGTACAAAAAGAAACATTTTTGCTCAAATTGATTCATCATTAAGGAATCCTTTCGAAAGATGTTCACTTCATCAAGGAATTCATAAGGAAGAAAATTTATCCTCATGAGGGGAAGGTCAAAGATGCTTCCACATCCGAGGAAAGTTTTCAAGTTCTTTCTTGGTGAACCCATGATGAAGGAAACATGTTCCATTAGGGGTCCAAGCTATGAATGCAGTTTTGGAAAAAAAATGTTCATGAGGATTTTTCAGAAAAGATTCATTGGAAATGAATGTGTTTTCTAAAAATCACAGCATCATAGAAATGGCATTGTCACACATGAAAGGGACAACTCAAGCAAAGAAGAAAAAAGATAAGAAAAGAGCAAAGAAAAAATAAATGTAAAGAAAAGGCACAAGGGTGATATGATATTTCAAGGTTAGAATTGCTCATAAATATATATAAGTATAATAATAGTATATAAATGAACTAACATCAATCATCTACTATATCAGACCATGTGAAGAATGCACGAGAAGACAAAGTAAAAAGAAAAAATTAGGTCAACATGGAAGGGAAGCCTAAATGCCCCCAACGCTTTGCATCGTCCCCAATTTTCTAAAAATCAAAACACATAATATAGGAAGAATGATGATACAAATAGAAGAAGGTTTACGACACAAAAATAACGCATGTATCCAAGCACCAACAAGGGTGACAAGGTTCATCTAGGAACACATAACATGTTTACGAGGGAACACATCACAACACACACACATTTAATCTAAAGATAAAGAAGAGACCTCCCCCTAACACTCATCAACCAAGAGGTCACCTGCTTCCCACTCTAGATCATCATAAGAGGAAGGAGGACAAGCCTACAATGGTGGAATATTAAGGGAAGGAGATTCTAACCCTCCCACAACAAAGGCTAAGGAAGAAGGCCCCACAAGGTCTCCTCCACTTTTCTCTTGTAGAGCTATGGTCAACAATTTCACGAAGATCATTGACAAGGCCAGAACTTCATCCAGAGAGTTAAACATGCACTTTACTAGAGTGCCATGTCATACCTCAATGGAAAAAGAGGGATACACCTGAGATTCACTACTTGGCTCACTAAGTGACTCGAGAGAGATGACAAACTTAGGGGAATCTGGGGTTGGTTTTGTTACTAAGATAGAACAAGCCAATGCAGGACCACCCTTCAGAGAGGGTGGGATCCTCTTACACCCTCCATTGTTGGAAGGGACATCCTCCATATTCTGCTTCATTGGGGGATGAAAAATCCCCATAGACGAGGCAAGAGGCACAGAGGAAGAGGAGGAGAAAACCGTAGTAGACACGACAAAGTATTCAAAATTTCCACAGGTTTCAAGAAAGGCAGGACGTTCAAAAGGGACATCAACAAGGGTAGCTCAACTCAAGGAGCGATGAACACCTACACCTTTTTGGGGTCACACACACTCACAAAAGGAGCTAGAAGCAATACAAAGCTTGGTTGAACAGAAGCAGAGGAGAGGAGAGAGGAGGATGCAACAGGGGACCCTGAAGTTGGGGTGGTCATCTCCTCTTCCTTCCTTTGCAAGGCAGCCTACTCAACTGCGAGTCTATGACTCTTCGAGCTAGAGGCCAGAGGTTGAAAAGGAGCAGAAGACTCCTACTTAGCCATGCGAGTGTCCACCACAGCTATTTATAAGGGAGCGATAGGATCTTGAATGGGAGCAGGAGGAGCAGGTTGAGAAGCAATGGGGGGAGTTGGCTCTAGTGCCTCGACAGTGGGCATCTTCCCACTCACTGCTGCCCTATCAAATAGGCCTAAGCTCCATGGGCAGAACAAGGAGCTCGAACGTGGGATGCCTAGGATTTTTCCAAGCAGGCACCATAGATTCTCTCACAGATGTGAATAGAGTCTATTGGTGCCAAAGCAGGGTGAGAGAGAGCATCAAGCTGAATAACAGAAGAGGAAGAAGAAGGATCTCAAAAGCACTTATCTTCTTCCCTTCTACGTGCCTTGGAGGAATCACTGTCAAATTTTAAGCAAGCCCTATGTGAAACAACATAAGGAAATGGAGGGTATCTCACTCTAAGGGTTAAGTGCCCTTTCTTGTACTTTTGATAAGTCCAATACAAGAGGTACTTCCTAAGTGGAAGAGGACAAATGGGTGTAGGCAAAAAGTAATCTAAGGAATAACTATCATGTTCAACCAGTTGTCTATAGCCAATGTCATGGATCACATGTACGAAACCCTCATTGATAAAATTTAAAAATTTGTGCATAACTAAGGGAATTGCATTCATAGCTACCAACCAGGGGATACCTAGCTTCACTCTAAAGAGTTTGAACCCCAAGATTATGTCAAATAGAAAGCTCATGGATTTAGGTTCAACAAGGATTGACAAATCGATGCTACCAAGAGGAGGCACAAAAAGTCCGTTATGTGTATGGATGGCGCTCATAGGTGCGTCATACCCATATTTATGTAGGAAGTTAATTAACATGATATCCTCAGTTATAATGTTCACTTGAGATGTCAGGTCAACAAGAACACCTGCTACAATATTCCCGTTCATTCACGCAGGGATATAAAGAGGAGATGGTTCTCTATTAAAGCCTATCGACAGGTCTTATGAGGTGAAGGTTATACCTATACTACTGCTCACCGAATGCATAGAGGGGATAGGAAGATGTACAAAAGAGGCCATCACACACACTAAATGATACTACTAAATGGAACCAAAATGGTTCACATCAGGCTCAACAAAAATGTAAGAGAGGGGGACCAACCACGTCAAGGCTCCAAGTCACAGAGAGCCAAGAGCAAAGGGATTCCCTAACTTACCTCACTCTAAAGCAATGTTTTGGATAGAGGTCAAGAATGATGAGGACTATAAAGTACTTCAATCACTCTTCAGGTCCCAAACTTAGATTTGGGCTAAGCGAGCTGGTTTTTGGAGTTAGTACTGTGCCTCAAATAGCTCTCTGTCCAAGGATGGCAGCGCAAATCTGGGATGTCAACATGGCACGCTGGCGTCCGTATAGTCAGAAAATAGTGAACACAATACAAACTACCAAAAACAAGTTAATAACCTAGCTAACTAGTCTAGATGGTAAAAACAAAATACGTAAATATAGGAAATAGAAACTAAAGTGATAAAACAAGTAAATGAGAACTAGGGTGACGAAGATGATCTCACAAAAGTGTTTATTTTCCAGCTAGCTCCAAATGAACATCCACCTACACACCAGAAAGAGGGGAAATTTTTTGGGGCTATATAGGGGTCTGCCTCAGTCAGACCCCTATTTTGGTGTTTCCACCTCCACAGACAACCATAAAGCAACGAAGTAGAAATATGTGATAAAGAAGTAAAGAAAGTAGAGATTACAATAAACACTACAAAATAGTACAATGCTAATGTAGACACTTGAAATATCCTAGTCAGAATTATGCATTTGACTCTGATTCACTAACTTCAATTCTTCCTTGATCACTTCTTTACTAACCAATTAATTAAATAATCCTTATTCAATTAATTCATCAAGATTCCTCTTTTAATTAAATAAATTAACTTTATTTGATTAAATCATAATTCCTCTTTGATTAAATAAATCAACTTTATTTAATTGAATCTAATGTTCCTCTTTTAATTAAATAAATCATTTTATTTAATTAAATCCTAAAGTCACCTCTCTTAATATCTCAAATTCCTCTCATTTTGATTTAAATAAATATAAATATCTAAATCAAATTTCAAATCAACTAATTTCCATCTAAGTTAATTAAATCCTAATTAACTCCTAACACTAATCCTTTTTTCCCTAGCTTTTACAACTTGCACATGTAAATCAATTTATTTGATTTATTAATTCTTTTATTTTCATTCAAATGTGGCATATCCTTGGAATATTCCACCAATTTGAAATCTCCCTCCTAAAGGACTTTTATCCTCCAACTTTTCATTTAAGGCACTTACATGGCATTGAAGGCTCTTACAACTCTTCCTCCACAAGCCATCTTTTGAATTTCAAATTCCACCTAATTGCATTTAACATGCACATTGTTCAAAATATGCTCCACCTCTCTTCAATAGAATGTTGACAAGTGGAACAATGCTATTGGTTCAAGCTTAATCCCGCATTCTTCATATTTCACATTCCTCCATCCTTCTTTCCTATAAATAGAAGACTTCTCTATTGATTTGGTATCCACAATCCATGCAAGATCATTATGCTCATTTTCATCCACATTTCATCCATGTTAGCATGAGAGTTCATCATTCATAGCAAGGTTATTGGAATTTTGCACCAAGGATCAATCATCCATCATCAAGCTTGTCAAGGGATTGGAAAAGGGCTTCTTTCCACATCAAAGAAGCACCAATTCCCCCATGGGATGTTGGTTTGAATGCTTAGAATGAGTTTCATTAGCTTTCATTAGAGTAAATTTGCTTTGTTTCTTGTTCATTGCATTTAAATGAATTGCATGGGGAATGTTTGTTATAGATTTGTTTATTGACTAACATTGGTTTGTTTGATCATGTTGGAACAGGTCTAAAAGAAGCATTCACATTTTGGTGCCAAAAGGAGGGCACAAATCTCAAAATTAACATGTTTTTTTGGCCATTTCCATCGCTTTTTTCTCTTTTTTGTCTTTCTAGGACACAAAGCGATGTTGAAACCTCAAACAACGACATTGGTTCAGTCAAAATTCTAAAAAGCGACATTGGGACAAACAATGACACCATCGTTGTCTCTGTTTTTGCACAGAGCGACATTTTTTTAGCAAAGTGACATTGATCTTGTTCAAATGGTGACACCTTTGCTTTCTTTCTTTTGCACTCAATCTTAAAATGGTTGTATCTTGGTCATATTTTGGTCTTTTTCAGAGCTTTTTTTAAAAAATGGGGTAGAATTTCATAATCTATCCAATGGTGTAGGTGTTTCTTAACTTTGATAGAGTTAAAATTTTCAAATTTTCACCTAATGTCAAATCATAATGAAACTTGGCCTAAGTTTTAGGGTTTCTATGCTTAATCATTTATCTAACCCTCATATCTTCTTGTTTCTTGATTTCATCTAACATTTGAAGCTTGGATTGTAGGTTTTAAAGGATCGTGGAGCATGGAAGTGAAAGAAAAAGAATTTGATACTCATTGTAATAGTGTTTTTAAACACTTTGGAGACACCTATAACCCAATTTTTTGGATCTTTTATCTTCAGCTTTAGAACTCAAATACATTTCGTTTGGGTTTTAAAAAGAACAACAAAGGGTTAGAAAGAACCTTAGAAACTCACTAGATTTGATTTTGGGATTTAAAAATTGAACAATCAATTTCACACTCAATTTTGGTGCTTTAAAAGGAACTCACTATTGTCTTCAAGGATTTAAAATGAACTTGTGTCTATCTTGTTTTGTAGTCTTCTTTACAAACTAATATCATCCAAATGTGTATGCACTTTTCTTACACTTCATGGAGATCTTGAGAATAAAAAGAATTTTAGTGATATTAGGTTGTCTAAAGGATTGCCTCCACATTTAAAATTTGGGCTCTTAAAATTGAACAAAGCTTGCTAGTGTGAGAAAAGGCATTGCGTGTGTTCTCTCTTTGTTCAAACAAACAAAGATTGCTCAAACTAAGGATGTACTTACTCGCTATTGTTTATCCTTAGAGGGCCTTACTTTGGTGTGAAAAAGTAATCACCCCAAGGGAATAACCCAAGCAGTAATGAGCATAAGCCAGGCTCTTCCGAACCGCTATACAAATTTGTGGTTGCAAGGAAAGTTTGCAATCAACAAAGTGATGCATGATAGCTCTCCCCCAATATCTTTATGATGCATAAAGCCCTTGTTCTAAGGGTTGGGAGATCTCTTGAGGGATTTTATCATTGTGTCCTTTGAACCGGATGCCCTTATTACAAACCTTTATTTAGAAGCCAAAAATCCCAATATTTGTTGGTGTCAGGAGGTCGGACCTCCGAATCCGTCCCACATATTTGTGATTCTTTGTAGAGATGAAAAGTTCGGTATGGGAGATTCATGAGAACTAAAGCTTGGCTGACCCATAGAAGCGAGTTCTGTGGAGGGGAGTCAATGTGGTCAAGCTTCTAATCATCTGCTCTGAATAAGCACAGCTGGATTTATCCAAGTGGGAATTCAACAAATATTTTCTTTTCTATCCTAGGGTTGTGCAATCTTTGAGTCAGTTAAACACATTGCTTGGATCCAAAATCTTTAAAACATTCAACAAGGTCATCAAATTTCAAGCCCTTTAGAAGGAGAAAATACTTTTGAAAAGTCCAAGTATTACTACTTGTCCCTAGGGAATTACGCTTAGAGGCTTCTAAATATTTGGGCCTATATCTCAATTTGCTCTCTCTAAAGTCAACATTAGGGAACTATTTCCTTAATTCTCTTGATTTCCACATAATGGACCTTGTGGGATGAAAAGAAATTGAGACATAGGCATTCAATTTGAATATCTAATCAAGAAAGTGTTTATGGTAAAAATAATCCATTAAGCAAAGATAAAAGACAAATTGAACCCCACACGTGTTTTTCTATCTTTTGGTCATATGGTTTTCCATGCAAACATTGGTCTTTTGGTTTGAATTACTCTTAGGGAAAAGCATGTTCTTCACTATCTTGGTATTCTAAACAAAGTTCTTCTGAGGTTCATTTAGGATCAAAACCAACACTTCATTCATCCCAAACATTTATCATCTCCATCCCACAAAAAACTTTAGAGCTTTGGAAACATCATTATTTAGACTTGGGTACATCTTTAAAACACATCAAAATCACCTTGTTTAGTTAGGAGTGTGAGAATGCATCATTTATTATAGCTCTAGTTAAATTAGCATCCCTTTGAACAAGTTCATCCTAAGGTAACATACAACATCTTGGGATCTGCAAGTTCATTATCCAAATCAAACCCTAAGTCTAATATCAATCCAAAGTTCCTAAAAGTTCAACACCCATATCACTCACCCCTTTCATCCTTCATCTCATCATTGGTACTAAATCCCTTAGGGGTCACTTTTTCAACAAGGTTAAAAAACAAGAGTAACATGGAATACAGACTTGATTCATACATCATGAGTAATCTAAATCAACTGAACTATCAAAGCCTTACAATGTCGATTGGTTATCAAAACTCACATTTATACAATCCATACACGACATCATTATCTCTTACAAACCTCAATGATACAAAAAATGTGAGTATGCCCAATCTAAATTTTTGAACACCCTTCCCTATGGTAGATTTAAATCAAATTCCAAACCTACAAATCTATCAACCAAACAATCAATGCATGAGTCTTCAACCAAACAAAATTATCCCACCAAATCCATACATGCCAAATGTGAATATTCCAAGTACATGTTTACCAAACATGAACATTTAAAATCCACATTTGGTAAAATTTGGGATAGACATGTTTGCAAATCATACGAATGTTGTTCAAAGTACAAACAATATGTTAATGACTCCATATATTGATCCAAGTCAAGGTAACACCGTGCAAAATCAAAGTTACCTAAATCAAGGAAATGTGATTCCCAGCCACAACAATGTTCAATTTCAACCTATATTGCCAAATCTAAACATCATCCCAAATCATAACATTGTCCAAAATCAATTTGTCCATGATCGCATACAAACACCACAAGTATACATTCCAAATCTGCTTGAACAAAAACCAAATCAACTATATCAAGGGCATTAAGATCAAAATCAAGATCAAATTTTGCGAGATCAAATTGCTTCACTTACCAATGTAACTATGGGAAAAATCTAGGTTAATAGATTAGTAGCTAAATAAATCAAAACCCAAAGTAATAATGAAGCACAAAGGAGGAAAACATGAAAAACAAAGATAGATATCACCTTGAGTCTTCAAACTCCATGATTGACCTCCATTACACCTTCTCTATTTGCTGCAATATGAAGTTTTCCCTCAGATTTTGAGTAAGCAATATGTGACAATGCCAAGACCAAAGCAAATTTTGAAGGATTTGATGTGAAATGCAACACTATGTAACTATGAAACTAGTAAGCAACTATGAATTATGACTAAAATATGCCAAAATGCCAAAATGCTAAGATGTCAAGAGTGCCTAAGACAAAATTGCATGAGATGTAGATAGCATGAGGTGACCAAATGAGAGCAAAATTGTCATTTTATAGAAAATGCAATTTTGGATGAACGGCCAAGATTGAAGATTGAAAAATGCCTTGGAATTAATGGACAAGATTCAATGTGACAACCCACATTTAGAGTTAGGGAAACATTAGGTCAATTTTGAAATGAATGGACAAGATTCAATTTGAGAAAATCAAATCAAGGGTTCACAATGCGTGTGACAAGGAGATAAGAATGGTGCATAAAAAGATAGAACTAGAAAATAAAATAATATTAGAAATTACTTGATTTTCGGAGAAAAATGGCTATTTTGAATTAAAAATTAATTTAATTCAAAAGGTGGGTCATGTGACAGTAAATAATTAATTTGAATTATTTACTAAAAGAGGGAAAATTAGAAAGTGGGACCATTTTAAATAAATGATTTTATTTAAATTGGGAAAATGCCAAGGTGGACAATAATTAAATAAATTAAAGAATTATTTTCAAATTTTAGCCCGGTGATAGAAAAATTTGGAAAGTGTCCCAACAAGTTAATTTGATGACCAAAAAAGCAATGGCGCAAGCCATTTTAGATTTCGACATATTTAAGTGGTCAACATGCTAGTCAAAGGTGGTCAAAAGAGCTTCTAGTAATAAAAAAAGGTTGAGAAATCTCACTTTGACCCTATAAATAGGTTGAAAATGGGGTAAAAGTCAATTCATTTTCACATTCACATTAGTAAATTTGGAGAGCTCAGAGTGAGGAGAGCATAGGTGAAGATGGTGATTCCAATCACAGAGCACTACGACTACATTGTCAGGACATTCCAATGGCCCACGGGCATGGACCCACCGATAAGTACCTCAAACCCACTTTGTCATTTTATCGTTTCTTACGCATTTTTAGGGTTTTAGGGTAGTTAGGCGAATATGCCGCGACACATGCGTTAGCGTAAGTCACATTTGAGGTCACATTCGATACATTTTATGCATCGTGATGCAAAAGCCAAGGATCCGGTATATTGTCAATTGAGTACAACATAATTTCCAAAAGTCACGATGCATTCGTCGGATTGCATCGTAATTGACAAGCTTAGAGACACAATTACAAAACTGCAATGCATACGCGGAGCCGAGTGACACATTTTTTTTTATGATGATGCATTTGATTATGGAGCAACACAATCGACTGAGGATGACGCATTTGTGATGCCAAACAATGCAAATGGCATAGTGTGACACAACTCATGTAGGAAATGACACAAATGCCATATCACAACACAAACGAAGTCAACGCGATGCATTTGAATTTGACTAGTGTTGACTTAGCTTTAGATTCACTATTTTTCTCAAGTTTAGCCTGATAGATGGTAATAATGATTTGTAATAATGTGCTAACTCTTGTTTCTACATGTGCAGAAATAACTAGCGTCAATCTATACACAAGAGTTCAGACCATCGACATACACATTTCGGGATCAACTGATAGGTCGATAGTAGAGACGACTGATTCGACTTGGGTTATACTATGTCACCTATATGCCCATTATTCGGGCTAATAGGGGACTACTAACACTGGCTGAGAGATGGCACTCTGAGAATTGTTCCTTCCATCTGCTGATAGGAGAGGCGACGATCACCCTAGAGGACGTGTATCGTATTTTGCATATTACGATTAGAGGAGAGCGGGTGGTGTACAATCCTCAGCGGGGAGTGAAGGCCATGAAAAAATTGTATGAGGTAGATGACAGTGCGGGCCTTGGTGTTGATGGGTATGAGATTCGGTGGGAGTACCTAGCCGAGCACTACCCATAGTGGGATGCCATGCTCTGTACATTGATTGCTAGGGTCTTGATTCTAGATCATCGGGGACATTGATTCCCAATCGGATGGGGCAATGTGCTATTCTGGATGCAACAGGATAGAGTTGTTTTTGCATGGGGGCCTTGTCTTCTTGGCATGTTGTACCATTAGTCATACGAGGTCGCCTATAGAGGTGGGAGTAGTATTAGTTGTGGCACAACCTTACTTATGATCTGGGCGTGGGAGCATATCATCATCTTTCGACCACCGATCCAAAGGCCACAATGAGTAGATGGGATGTCATATGTATATTTATATGTGGGTGCCCTACAATAGACTAGGGTTGGTGAGACAGGATACTGGCAGCACCAGATTGACACGATGATGATATTTGTTTGGAGGTCATACAAAGATTGTGCGATGTGGGCTAATGAGGCCAATCATTTACCTTTTTGTCAAAATTTTAGGTATTTGATTGGACACATTATTCAGAGTTGGCTGATCATAGAGATGTACTTGCCCCAGCCAGTTCTTTGACAATTTGGTGAGTAGCAGGGTGTGCCTATGGGGACAATCGAGTATGTGAGGACATCACGAGAGCCTGGTTGGGGGCCTGCTATATCAGTGCCATTTGCATAGTAGTACACTAATGGACTGGTGGCCCAACCATGGGGATGAAGTGGAGGAGCAGTCGATCTAGGGATGACTCCAGATTATGACTTGTGGTGGCAAACTCATAGACTGATTCCCTTGACTGATCCTGATGCACCAACACCTTTTGACCAAAGATCTGTTATTCCATGGGTGCAGCAAGGAGGTTGGAGAGGCAGGGGGAGAGGTGGGGATGGAGGTTGGGGAGTTGGTGGTAGGGGAGATGGTGGCAGAGGAGGTGGGGATGATGGAGGAGATGATGGAGGAGATGCTGGAGGTGGCAGGTGAAGGAGGAGAGGAGGAGACAAAGGCAGAAAGGCCCATAGAGTCAGATAGCATGTGGAGAGAATGCCACTAGATGCTATCCCTGAGGCACTGGAGGAGGAGAGAAATGAGGGACTGAAATAGGAGGAGGTGAGACAAGAGGAGGAGAGGAGACAAGAGGCAAAGAGGTAGCCGGAGGGAGAGGGGCAAAAGGAAGAGGCTATCAGAGAGGAGGTAGAGATGGAGGTGCATGTAGGATAGGAGGCCCTAGAGGTTAGAGGAGGAAAGGAGGGAGTCATTGGGGGTGAGGAGGATACTGGCGATGAGGACGTGGATATTGGAGAGGAGATGGATGAGGCAGAAAGGCAGCTCTACGAGAGGATGGTCGATGTGGATCCAGAGATAGCCAGTGTGCCACTATTGTTGCAGGATGCTACAATGGATCAACATTTAGATGACATGCAATAGAGATTGGATGAGGCTACGATGGATATCAATTCCCTATGAGCAGAGCTCGAGGTGACTCGGGTTGAGAGGGATCAGGCTGAGATTCAGCGGTGGGAGACCAAGACTTGGTGCAGATAGTTTGTGCAGTTGTGCACAGGGTCCGTGGTGGATGTGGTCAGGGAGCTTTCCAAGGTTAGTGAGAGCAGAGGACTATATAGGATGCTATATGAGCATGTAGTGCCGATTGATCAGAGGGAGCCAGGGTTAGCCAGGTCTTACAACAGGACAGGGACAGGGTCAAGGAGCAACTGCACCCATAGCAGTCGTAGCCAAAGCAGTGTGGGTGGATCGACTTCCTCAGGGCACACATCAAGTCATAGGTCCCATCATAGGAATTCCTTCAGTCACAGGTCAGGGCATTCACATGGATCATCAGGGTCAGGGCACAAATCAACACATAGCCAGTCATCAATGATAGATCCATCAGCCTCACTGACACACGCCGTTGTATCCTCACAGCTGCATGTTACTATAGAGATGATGCCATCAGTGTTGGTTCCATTAGCCTCATAGACACAAGCTACCATGTCCTCCCAGGTTATTTCAGTGCCAAGTACAAGTCATTAGTCACTACGATCTTCTCCATTAGGGGCGAGGAGAGCACAACATAGGGGCATTTGACCTTGTTCTCTTATTATCATGTTTCAGACATTCATTGTTATGAAACTTTATATGTTGACTATCGAGCTTGCGAGCTCTTTTTTTGGGATATATCATGACTATCCTGTGATGTTATATATTTTTGAGATTATATATGTGATGTAGTTTTGATGTGGCCTATATGCTTTATGTTATGCAATGTTGCATTATGGGTTGATTATGTTTTATGATATATGCTTATCTGACGATGGTGATGATGATGCAATTATGATGATCATATGATGTCTATGTGATGTGATTTATGCATTTATGATTCCTATGACGATGTCTTTTATATGCTATACCATGTATGCATTTATGATTTCTATGATGATGTCTTTTATATGCTTTACCATGTATGCATTTATGATTTCTACCTATGATGAGATGCCATGATGATGTGATGGTTATGTATGCTTATATGTCATGATGATGTTATGTTCTAATAATGATTATTCAAATGCCTAATGTATGTTCAGAATGAATTTCATGTTTATGATTACGTATGTTGATGCATGACTATATATGTATGGACAATGCAATATTATGATGTGATATATGTGTTTTTATGAGATGGATGATGCCTATAGTTGCGTACATGTTATGTGAATATGTAAAAACCTAGTGCAATGCCTATATTATTATGTATGCACTTATATTTTTGTATGTCATAGGCTATCATCATGAGATAGATAAGATGAGAGGAGAAGACAAAAGGAGATGAATGTTAGCGCGGAGACCAAATCCTTCAACATGTTACTGTAGGACTTAACAATTATTGCTCTTAATCATCATTGGGCAGATTATTGTAATGGTCAAAAAACACCATGATATGGCATAGATCAAGGTGTGCAACTTCGCACCATCACATGAGACAAGCAGTCGCAGACAAGGATGATCATGACTCATACTAAGAGCGCAATTGCCCTAGTATTTTTTCCACAACCAACTACAAGCATAAGACAGACAAAGAAGACAATAAAGACAAGTCATGAAACATCATTTCTCCTCTAAATCCATTATCAGTACATCCTCGAGGAACTAGCAACATGACTACCTAAAAAGAACAAGAAAAGCCAATCATCATGATACATCGCTGCTTCTCTAAATCCTGTTGATAGGACATCATGGAGAAACTAGTAACATGATGAAATATCTAAGGACAAACACCAATATAGTGTTTGCCAAGTGTTTTCCAAGTGTGTCTAAATGTCAAGATGTTGGGTTTGACGGTGTCGAATGTCAAAGTTGTCAGGTTTGACGATGTCAAGGTGTCAAATGTTAGAATTTTCCAAATTTAGGAAGGACACATCTTGAATAATTGTGATGTCAAGAGGATGGATCCTCAAATGTCAAGAGAATCCCTCAAAATGCCAGATGATAGTGACGATACCTAGGAAGGACACATCCTAAGGTATAATTAAATGACAAAGGAAATCCTTCAGAAGGACACACCAAGAGTTGACGGTTTGACCAGTTTTGACTGAGTGTGACTGAAGTTGACTGAATTTGACTTTTGTTGACAGGATTGACTAGTGTTGCCGAGATTGACTACATGTCAATATTGACATGCTGATGTGATTGACATGTTGATTAAATAATTGCTAGAGTTTGGTTTAGGAGTTTGTCTATTTTGGAATAACCTGTTTGACTTTAAGAATTTTGATGTGTGTGCCAGTGTAGTGTCATGAACCCTAATGGACTAACCTAGTGTGGCCTCAGGGGCTCATCGACAAATGGTCTTACCTATGTCATACACTCAGAGACCTTGTAGTTTGACACGACCAATGACTTTTTCATAATGACAAAAGATTGAGTCATGATTTTATTTTGAAAAACCTCAAAGGACTGACCTAATGTCTCGGGGGCCCAAAGATGAGGCTTGCCTATGTAGCAAATGCGTAGAGACAACATAGTTCGACAAATGACAATGACTAACTGATATGACTGACTTGACAAAATATGACTTTGTTTTTGTGTTTTTGAGATATTTTTATTTTTTGGGATTTCTTTAGGATGTTTTCACTTTTTAGGTCTTTTTTCAGGACATTTTATGATTTTTAGGTCTTTTTCAGGACATTTTATGATTTTTAGGTCTTTTTTAAGACATTTTATGATTTTTAGGTCTTTTTTCAGGACATTTTATGATTTTTAGGTCTTTTTAAAGACATTTTATGATTTTTAGGTCTTTTTCAAGAAATTTCATGATTTTTAGGTATTTTTTCAAGACATTTTATGATTCGTAGAGCCATATGTGATACCCACTACAGTCAGGTGATAAAGCAATGCCCCCCAGTCAGGTCCTAGACTAGTCAAGTTTGAAGGGTGCGTAAAGAATGTGCTTGGGGTGATGGATGGACGGTATGCAGGACTTGATGTCAACCATTGTCAGCCATGAAAGGAAAGATGGGGTCTCATGATGTGGTGTCAAGATGGTGTCAGAAGGATAAATATTTATTATGGACTAAGGTAGATAGAGTGATAGTAGATAGCAGAGAAAAACTGACTATGCATGGCGCCTGTTTGCCAATTTTTCACCATGGTACTTATCCAAAGCGCCTGTTTACCAGGTTTTCACTATTGGATGAATTATTTCTCTTTACTATTTTTGTCATTTTCTTATTTATTTATTTTGGTGTCACCAAGACGCCTGTTTTCTAGGTTTTCATCAAGGTGACGATTTTTAATTTTTTTCAATTTTTTTTTGTATTTCTATGGTTTTCGGCCAGACTTTCTAATGCTATGCATAGAATTTTCGTAGATGTAGACTATTTATAGGCTCTTTCAATTGTTCACCATCTGGAGTAGCTAGCTGATATGCTCCATAACCAAAAGAGGATGTGATAATGTAAGGACCCAACCAATTTGGTTCGAACTTGCCATATTTTTTTCTGTCAGATTGATTCTTGGGATTTTGCATGAGGACCAAGTCACCAATATCAAACTTTCTGACCATGACTCTTTTGTTGTAACTATGGTAGAGCTGATTCTGATATGCTTGGAAATAATTCAATGCATTGTGTCGATGTTCCTCTAACATTTCCAATTCATGTAGTCGTGACTGTCTATATTCTTCATCATCAATTAGGCCCTTCAGGGAGACTTGCAAAGAGGGAATTTCAACCTCGATAGGAAGGATGGCTTTGGATTTGAAGACTAAGGAAAATGAAGTGGCTCCTGTAGGCATAGAGATGCTTGTGCAGTAAGCCCACAGAGCAGGGTTAAGTTGAATGTGCCAATCACAGCTAGCATCATTGATTGTCTTCTTAAGAATTTTAATGATGGTTTTATTGGATGCCTATGCTTGACCATTTCCTTGCAAGTAATATGGGGTGGAGAAATTATGTTCGATATGGAATCGCTCACATAACTCATGAACATCTTGATTTTTGAAAGGACGCCCATTGTCTATAATGATGGACTAGGGTAGACCATACCAAAAGATGATGTAGTTGAGAATGAATTTGGAAATTTGTTTTCCAGTTATGTATGTAAGGGGGATGGCTTTGATCCACTTAGTGAAGTATTCAGTGGTAGTGATAATGAATTTGTGGCCTTTGGAAGAGGTAGGATGGATTTTTCTCACGAGGTCGATTCCCCATTGTGTGAAGGGCCACAGAGAAGTAATCGGCCAAAGTTCTTGTGCTGGTGCATGAATCAAATCACTATGTATCTGACATTGGTGACATGTCCTAACAAACTCAAGTGCATCCTTTTCAATGGTCAGCTAGTAATACCCAAGTCTCGTTATCTTCTTAGCTAAAGTAGGACCACTCAAATGAGATCCGCATATACCCTCATGTACTTTGTGTAAGGTTGTTCATGCTTCGTCAGTGTCGAGACATCGAAGAAGGGTATTGTCAAAGCTACGGTGGTAGAGGGTATCACTGATGATGGTGTATTGGGTGGCCTTGCAGATAAAGGACTTTTGTTGGTTGTTGGAGAGGTTTGGGGGAAGGGTTTGGGACTTGAGATAGTCATAAATGTCTCGATACCATGGAGAATTTGGAACAACAAGCTCGCAAACCATCTTTGATTCTGGAATGTCATATGCAGGAACGAAAAGTTATTCTACCAAAAATTCAAACTAAGGCACATTGCTCGAAATGTCTATGAGGGAGCTAATTGTAGCCATTGCATCTACGGCCTTATTTTGTGCCCTCAGAACTTGCCCAAAAGTCAACATGTGGAAATATGTTTGAAAGGTGTCAACCATTCATTTGTAAGGATTTAATTTTTTGTCCTTGGTGTCATATTAATCATTGACTTGGTTGATGACTAGCTGAGAATCTCCAAAAACATGAAGTGTCTTAATTTTCCATTTTATGGCCATTATGAGTCTCGTAACAAGTGCCTCATATTCTGTAACATTATTTGTACATGGAAAAGCAATGCAGAATGACTTAGGGATGGCGTCTCCTTGTGGCATGATAAACAATATTCCTGCTCATGAGCCATGACTAGTATGAGTCCCGTCAAAATAAAGCTTCCAAGGTGATTTAAGCTCTATATGAAATCTAGACTCATCAGGAAAGTCTACTACCAATGGGTGATCACTTTGTAGAAGTGCGTCTTCTAGTTGATCTGTTATCACTTGTCCTTTTATATCCTTTCGTTCTACATATTGAATGTTGTACTCACTCAAAATCATGACCCGTTTTTCCAGACTACTTGTCAGTGTTGCGCGGCTTAGAAGATATTTCAGGGGATCAATATTTGCAACTAGATGTGTCCTATGATTCAACATGTAATGCCTTAGCTTCTAGGAAGTGAATACAACTGCAAGGAAAGCACGTTCAATGGTTGTGTAATTTATCTCATATTTGACCAGTGTCTGATTAATGTAGTATATGGACCTTTCCTTCTCATCATGGTCATTTTGTGCCAGTAATGCCCCCAATGCTGATGTTGTTGCAGAAATATATAGAATCAAAGGTTTCCCTTCAATTGGTGGCATTAAAATAGGTGGTGAAAATAGATAATCTTTTATTAGTTGGAAGGCCTCCTAACATTTATTTGTCCACACAAAGGGAATACCCTTGCGCAGGAGATACTGAAATGGTTGACACTTGTCAGCCAATTGTGCTATGAAGCATCAAATAGATTGTAGCCTACCTTGCAATGTCCCAAGTTCACTTGTTCCTTTTGGAGGAGGCATGTCTAGTATGGCTTTCACTTTGGTAGGATCAACCTCAATGCCTCTTCAAGAAACTATGTACCCCAAAAAATTTCCTAATGTCACGCCAGAGACACATTTCTTGGGATTCAAGCATACTTTGTATTCTTCTAGTCTCTTGAATATTTTGTCTAACACATTCAAATGATCTTTTCATGTCAAAGATTTTTCCAAAAGGTCATCCAAATAATCTTCCATTAGCTTGTGCATCATGTCATGGAATATTGTTGTCATGGCTCTTTGATAAGTGGCACCTGCATTCTTGAGACCAAAAGGCATGATGTTCCAATAGTATGTACCCCATGGATATGTGAATATTGTTTTATGTTGATCTTCAAGGGAAATACAAATTTGATTATATCTCAAGAAACAGTCCATGAGGGACATCATCTCATATCCTATTGTAAGGTCAACTATGATATCTATGTTTGGCAACGAAAAGTCATCCTTTGGACATGCTTTGTTCAAATCTCTAAAATTTGTCCAGATGTGAATCTAACCATTTGGCTTTATGACTGGTACAAGATTGGATATCCACTCAGCATAGTCTATAGACCATATGAATCCCACATCCAACAATTTTTTCAGTTCCACTTTGAATAACAAGGTGATCTGAGGATGCATTTTACGCAGCTTTTGTTTCACTGGATTAGCATCTAGAACTAGTGGAAAATGGTGTAGGACCAGTTCTAGATCTAACCCAGGCATATCGGCATAGGACCATGCAAACTTAATCTTATGCTATGAAAAAAATTTGTGGAATTCAGGTTTCTCTTCTTTTGTCAAGGATGTTGCAAGGAGGACAATTTTAGGATCTTTTGTTGTATATATGTTGACTTCCATGGTTTCCTCTATGATAATTACTGATCTCTCTTGATTCATGGGAAGAAAGTCCAGTCCTCCATCTTTGGGCGCCTCGAAGAGGTTTTCACCCACAGATACATCCTTTATTTTTACTTTTTTATCGTCAGAAGGTTCCTTTCGGTTTTCACCTAAAGACATGTTATTTTTTGTTTTATTTTTATTTTTCATTTTGCGACTAGGGGTCGGAACAGTCTCCCTGAAGTAGGCTACACAATCTAGGTCAATGGAAAATCCAGCCTTCTAATCTCCAATTGGTATGCCCTCATGCAGTCCCATGAATTTTGCAATGGCCTCATCATTCTGAAATATGTCCATAACAGGCGGGCCTTGTTGATCCCAATCAATTAGTTGTGGATAGACTAAGGAGATACCATCATCAGTATTGGTGAATGGGGGGGATGTGAAAAACATGTAGACGGATTCAAAGACATTGAAAATGAAGTTGTCATCATCCAATTCCCAATCAGACTCTATCCAATATTCTCCTTCACTTGATTCATACTCATTGTCAAAATAAGGGACAAAAGGACTATCATTAGGGTTAGTAGTGTCATGTGGCAATTTGAATGAATTTAAATGATTGTCATTATTTTTAGATGATTGGACAAATATGTCAAGGTTATGGCCAATAAGACTGGAAGATGATTTAGGTTTATCATTGTTCATTGGGAAAAAGAGTCTATCCCAATCTTCTTGTTTCCTTGGGATCTTAGGATTGTCATTATTCTTTGTTGGGTCAATCTTAAATGTTTGCCAAAATATTTCTTCAGAAGTAAGTTCTCCAGGTTCAAGGAACAATTCATCAAGGCAACAGTCACTTAGGGATCGTTGGGATCCAAATTCCCATTCATGGGAGTCAGTTTCAATAAGAGATTCCTCAATAGTCTCAACACTTTCCAAAGCATTCACACTCTCACTCGAAAGTCCATTGGTACGTTGATCGTCATTTTTGGGTAGCCCATACCCTAATCCAAAAAAAATTGGTCTTCAAGGAGGCATTATTGGTTTGTGCCTTCCAGTTTTATTTCTGCCAAGGCCACTAGTTCCATCGTCACCTTTTGCCTTCATTATATCATAGCCTTTCCCATATAACTGAACTGGTAATGGGGATGGATCTTCTTGGTCCTTATAAATCCATGTTGATATATCCTCAATGTATTCTTTTCTCATTTCACCCCATTTTATAAAAATGCATGATGGAGGAACCCTGAAAATTTACTTAGGTTCCATTCTAAAATAGGGTTGACCATAGACCTTAGGAGACTTGGGTATTTTGGTGATGCAGTAGGTTGTACTTAGTTTAAATTCCTCATAGCCTAAGTCCGAGATCTTGACATTGGAATCAATCTTTGGGACAAAGGAGGATGGTGTGGTGGAAGATGTGGAAAGAGTGGTCGTGGATGATGAGGCAAGTGTGGATGGGTCAATGAACTTAGAAGAAGAGGAAATTGGAGCTTCTCAGTTGATGGGCACCTGATGTTCTAAGATACCCCTTAGATTGGTGCAATACTTAAAGGAATCGAGATCTCCATATATGGTGATTTATGTGTCATCAAAAGGAAACTTCAGGAATTGGTGGTAGGTAGATGGAACAGCTTTGAGGGTGTGAATCCAAGGTCGGCCAAGCAAGATCTTATAGGGTAATTCAAGATCCAAGACCTGGCAAGTTGTGTCTACAATGACTAGCCCAACTTTGATAGGAAGAGAGATAATGCCTCAGGAGGAACGTTCTTCATCATCATACGCCTTTATGACTATGCTCTTTGTAGCATCTATGCAAGCATCAGAAAATCCTAGAGCCTTAGCCAGTTTTAAGGAACATATGTTTAGTCCTACTCTGCCATCTACCAAAACTTATTTGACCTTATGCTTATGGATAAAAACTTTAATGTGTAGTGTGTCATTATGATTTGACTTTGGTGACGAATAATCTTGGTCTAAAAAATGTTACATGATGGGGTGTAGTGAGTTAACCCACCATGGCCTCAAATTGGTTGACATCAATGTCTTGAGGGACAAAGGACTCTTGCAAGGTTTTTTCAAGTATAGCCTTATGCGTAGGAGAAATGCGAAGTAGTTCAAGTATGGAAATTTGTGCGGGGCTTTTTCCTAGTTGATCAATGAGGTTAAAATGTGTCGTAGGTTGCGACTACTTTGCGGATGGGCTTGATTGTGATTGCTTAGTGGAGGGACCAGGTATTGTAATTTTTGGTTGTCGAGGAGGAGGACCAGCTATGGTGATTTTTCCACCACTGGTAGTGACATTACATTCGGGTGCTCTTTTGACAATTATGGTATTGACATATTCATCATCAGTTCAGACATGGTTGATAATAGTTCCTCTTGAATAGTTGAATGCGGTGCGGGTATAGTTGGCATGGTTATTATTTATCTTAGGACCTGACGTTGAGAGGTTATTTGAACCATGGTCTTGCAGTGGGTTTTTGTGAATAGTATGGTTTGTGTTTGATGCAAATTGTGGCCCACCCAATTCAATTGTGTGATTTCCAATGAGGTCTTGTACAATATTTCTTAGTTGTCGACAAGAGGATGTCTTATGCCCTTTAGCCCAATGGTAGTCATAGAAAGCGTTATCATCCCACCATGATGGTTTAAATTGTCCTAAGTCATATGGCTTAGGGTCTTGTAGTGTAATGAGACCATTTTGAAGGAGCTTCTTAAGGACATCTTCGATTGGTTCCCCCAAGGCAGTGTATGTTCGTCTTTTCATAAATTTCCTTGTCTGGTGGGGTTGTCCTTGAATTTGACTATTTTGACCTTTTTTTTTATTTTGAATGACATTGGTAGGAGGTGTCAGTGTAGTTGTTGGTCTATTTTGTGGCTGAGCTCCTTTAAGGGTAAGTACAGGACCCATTCTGTTTTTGCCTTGGCATCAACAACGCCATTATTGGTAACATGTTTATTTTTTACCCAATATTTATTATTGTCTGTGGGTGGGTTTGTGTTTGTGTTTTTAGGGCCATATTTTAATTCTCCTTTAGCAATGAGAGCCTTCTCAAGTTGGACCCCCTTTTCGACTAAATCTGTGAAATTTTTGCAACAGTGAACTTGCAATCCATATTTCAATGGTCCTAGGAGGGTTTGGACAAACATGTCAAATTTTTCTTTCTCAGGTATGTCAATATGGCAACAACTTGCTAGGCTTCTCCATCTTTGGAAGAATGGGATAAAATTTTTACCAGCGTCTTCTTGAGTAAGTGTGCATAAGCTAGTGATGGAGGTGTCTGTGTCAATGTTATAGGCATAATTTCACACAAATCTTTCTGCAAGTTCATCCCATGTTTTTCTTTCCTTTAAAGTGGAAAACCATTCAAGTGTGGGTCCTATAAGACTCTTGTAGAAGAGTCTCATCAAGTAAGTATGTTCATAGGCAATGTCCATACAGTTGGTCGTGAATTCTCGAACATGCTCAATAGGATTTGTCTTGCCCTTGTACTTGGTGAAATTTGGTACCACATACCTAGGAGGAAATGGTGGCATGTATAGACTCGTGTCAAAAGGATATGGGCATAAGTCATATGAATTTTTGTCGAACATTCACATAGTCTCTATTATTTTTTGCAAGTTCGCCACTTGAGCTGTCAAGGCATCAATTATATAATTGTTCGTCGCATCACACATGGGAGTGATAGGTATTCCATGGGTCCCAATTTGTTGTGAAGAGGTGTTCTGATTTTGTTGTGGGATATGTTGTTGTGAGATGTATGACATGTTTTGATTTCAATGTTGTTGGTATTTCAAATTTTGGTTAGGGACATGTTGATGGGTATGGATGTGTGATGCATATGTAGGAATGTGCACTCTAGCCATTTGAGTCGATATTTGGGTGATGTGTTGTCCTAGAATATTTTGGTGTCTAAATGAAGTCATATGCTGTGTATTTTGATTGCCTTGTCCAATTTTTTGAAATTTTCTATGAGGAATGTTGGTTTTTTTTACCTTGGGAAGTATTGGTGTTAAATTGTGATGTCGTGTGGACATTTGGTTGTGGTCCTCGAATGGAGATATGTTGTTTACTTCCACCAAAGGGGTTGAATGAAGACCCAATGAAAGGATTTGATGATGATGCCCCCATGGCACTAGATGAAGCTCCAAACAGAGGGTTTGAAGAAATTTCCACCTTTGATGAGGATCCAAAGGTAGCTCTAACTGATTGTGAGGATATTGTTGACATTGTTGGCATTGATTATGACATGGCTTGTGACATAGTTGGTGTCCTCCAACGGATGTTGCATTGATTGAATTGGCATTATTTTGATTGGTTGTGTCATTAGAAGTGGCATCAATGGTGCTTGTGGAAATTTGTGAGGTGGCACCAACAAAGGCATTGCTTGTATTGTTTTGAGGTTGACTAGTGTTGGACGTGTTGTTTGTATTGTTGTTGTTGGAATTGTGATTAGGTGATGTTGGTATTAAATTTTTGATGTCAAAGCCATGTGGTAATTTAACCCCTTGGGCCAAGAGCATGGAAAAATATCTTTGAGGGTCATGTAAGACCAAGTCTTCCACGAAGGAGGCTATGTCAGGATTTTGTGCTTCAACTTCTAGGTCTTCCATAGACACATGTACATGTTCATCTCTATGCATGAATGATTCAAAGGGGTTGTGTGATGAAGATGGCATGTTCATTTCATTGAAAGGATTGATAAAGGATGTGTCTTGGTTCATGTTTTGATTCATGTCATTGGAAAAGATATAAGTGTTGTTGTTGTCTTGTCCAAAATTAGCCATTTGTCTTCTTTTTCTTTGAAGCCTAGTCTCAACCATATAAGGAATTGCTCAAATTAGGAAGGTGATGAAAATGACAACTAGATGACACTATGTTTTTGAATTTTTTATTAAAGGGTGCAAATGTAAGGAATGACAATGCAAATTATGTTTTTTTGGGATTTTGATTATAAGGGATGACAATGCAATATGAAATGTTGCCTAAAGGAAATGACAAATGCCAAAGGACAATGAGGACTATATATATATTATTTTTAGGAATAGGGTATGCAAAAATGAGGACTAAGATGATTTGAATGTTCTAAGGTATGCAAATGCAAAGGTCTAAATGACTTGGGAAGAAGGTTACTCAACCACCCTAAGCTTAATCTATGTCTTAATTTGGGTCATCAAAGGACTTACTAATGTGATTAAACGACAAGATGACAAGGCGAGTTTTCCTAACTAGACTCTTGAGTTGGAAACTCTCACAAAAGGACAATGACTAAAAGAAATTATGTTGAATAAGTCCAATGACCGCCTACTCTTAAAGGCAATGATTTTGCAAAGTATAGTAAGGTTTCCTAAGCCAAAAATATGCAAATGAAATGAGGACCTAAGGACTGGTTTATGAATAAAATGAAGATGATGGACTCTAAAGGATGCAACTAAAATTTGAAAAGTTAAACCTATGGGAAAATGCAAGCTAAAGATGCAAATATTTGAAGATCTGAGCAATTTTCTTTCTGGTTTTTGACAGAGACTGCTAGAAAAAGATGTTTGATGATAAATTGGACAAGTTTTCTCTTTGGTTTTGGTCTGCAATAGTGTTTTAAATTTTTTCAAGAAAATGTGTCATTCCAAGTTGTGAATGTGTTTTAGATTCAGCGAATGCAGTGTTACAGATAGCAAATGCGACTCAAAGAAGCAGTTGCGGTGTTCTGTAAAGCAAATGTAGTTCAGGCTAGGAAAATGCATCTCCAAAAATGGAAAATACGGCTTAGCAGAGTGATCGTGTCATAGAAAATGGAAAATGGGGTGTAGAAAGGAAAATGTGTTTCAGCAAATGCGTTACAGTAGAATAAGTCAAGTTTCTTTGCAATTTTTGGAAAATTTTTGAAGTTGTCTCAAGTTGAATGTTTGTTTCCAGATTTGTGAGATGGAGTTTGTTTGTTTGAATGTTTTAGAAAGCACTTGGAAAACATAATATTTTGTCTTGATCATGCACAAAGAAGACAAGCACAATCCTAGGTTAGGCAAGGACAATATTTGCTAGATTCCATGTGGGTTTCCCCAACCGCACTTATTCTTAGCAGATGAATCCAGAAGCTTGGCCACACGGGCTCCCCCTTTTATTGCACTACTTCTCAGGTCAACCAAGCTTCCAACCCCCATAAATATCCCATGGTGGGTTGATCACCTCCACTAAGAACTGTGAGAATGTGGATGCCTTCACAATGACCATTATTGTACTAGCAAAAAGAAAGGATTTTGGAAACTACACAAAAAAAATTAGTTTGGGACCCCCATTCGAGTGGCCACACATGGGGAAAGATTAGCTCTGATAAGGAGGAACTCTAGCCTGAAGAGGTTATGCTCAACATTGTTTTGGGGAGTTCACTTATCTGTGTGACACATCCGCACTCGTAATCCTAAGTTTTCCATTAGGATTCATATTTATATACCAGTCGGGGGTAGCTCGTCCAAAGAGCTCTGTTGTCAATTTGAGTCACCTTGGGGTGAGTACTTTTTCCCACCAAGGAAGGACCAATTCCTAGAGTCAATAACCATTTCTCTTGCACCCAGGATCACACAAGTGTGCAAGGGGAGAGGATACTTTGATTATTGAATTGGGGTAACACATAAAATAGATGGGTTTGATTTTCTGATCACCTAGTTTGCACAATGTGAGAGCATAATCACCTACCACCTTCAAGCAGAATCAAGCAAAGTTATTTAACCTCATAATTAAATCTAAGTGAGACAAGAAAATGTTCTTTTTAGAGCACCAATGGAAGTGTTTTCTAATCTAAAATAAACACAAATGGTTTGAAAGCAAAATCCTTGGACATTCGAACCTACAAAACCACTTGTTAATAGTCTTAAAAAGATGTCCTAGACCCATGAAAAATTTAAAGCCACATGCTGCAATAGCCAATTAGTAACCAGAAAAACCCCTATACTAACAGATTGCAATGAGAAATTAGGAAAATTTTGGAAAAACCTGAATGCAAAAATTTACCAGACGAATGCATTTCAGTAGAGAAAATGTGTCACTCTACATAGAAAATGCAGCTTGGGTTTGTATGTTGGAGTCTGTCAAATGAATGCGTCGATATGAAAGAAAGATGTGTCACAGTCTACAAATGCGTCACTTTAAATGTTGAATGCGTCGGATTCAGGGAGAATGTATCTCTGAAAATAGCAAATGTGGTTCACCTCTGCAAATGTGTCATTCTACTTGCCAAATGCGTCGCGGTACAGTGATTACGGTTCTGGAAATTGTGAATGCAACTTTTTGTACCTTTACCTGCAACAAAAATAGTTGATTCATTGCACCAAGAGACATCACCACCCCAAAATCAATACACTCTTCCATTGGTTAAACTATGTCATCAAAGCATTGAGTTGTGTCCACAACCACATCACAAACAATATCTCCAATGTCAAGAGGTTGGATATCAAGATCAACAACATCAA
The DNA here is from genome assembly GCA_007258455.2 of Sequoia sempervirens. Lineage (NCBI taxonomy): Eukaryota > Viridiplantae > Streptophyta > Pinopsida > Cupressales > Cupressaceae > Sequoia > Sequoia sempervirens. The sequence goes on along the minus strand of VDFB02270651.1, from coordinate 650,412,155 downwards.
CAACAAACCCAACCTCCACATCTCAAAGATCAATCACCACATCTCAAAGATCAATCATCACATCTCCAAAATCAATCACCACAAGGTCAATTTAAAGTACAAGTCTCACAAGGTAGCAAACAAAAATACACACCACTTGGGAAACCAATCAAATCAGTCATGCAATAGTTAGTACAAGAAAATCTCATCAAAATACCCTTTTATGAAAATTATCAAGAGCCTCAAATTAAACCACCAGGGTATAATGAGAAGCACCTTTGTGATTTTCACAAAATAAAGGGACACAGAACATCAAATTGTATCTGACTCAAAAATATCATCCAAGACCTTATTGATAAAAAAATAATAACTATTGAGGACAACGATGAAGATTGAACCACTAGTGATAGCATTGACAATCTCTCCACCACAATTGTTGAAAACAATGATCAAGATCTATCCATAAATGAGCACCTTGAAGATGTTTCTACCCCATCCAATGACCAAATCAACATGCATCAGGAGTCACTCTTTAGTCATGACCAAAACCCCTCAACAATATTTGACAATGATCTATTTCAAGGAGTGTTAGAGTTATTTGATCCTATTGACATAATCCATGATCCATCGACCAATGATCATGTTGAAAATTTCTCTACATCACCTAATGAGCTAGAGAATATATTTCAAAAATTTATTCCAAAGCATGATCAAAATCTTTCACCAAAGTCTAGCAATGGTCCTTTCCAAGAAATGTTGACATCCTTTGACCTCATGGTTACAGATACTAAAGGGATCCTCAACTCAAAATTTGATCCAAGTCTAATCAAAGATCAAGAGGATAATGAGCCACTTCCTATGCCTAATGAAGACATCCAAGAACCCTTTATAAGTAATCCATCCTTTGAAAATAACCCATGTCAAGAACTTGATCCAAAGCATGTCAAAAGCAATTCCAAAATCATTCAAGATCAAGAATTCATATCTCCAAGATACTACAATGATCTAATGGGAACTCTCCTATCTAGACAAGATGTTGCAAATAATGATAATATCCATATAGCACATACTCTTCCATCTACCCATGAGATGATTTATTTGGATGGACATGTAGATGATCTTCACTCAAAACAAGAGTCTCATACTCTTGATATCATTACCAAGGAACAAGAGTCTCCTACTCTTAACATTTGTACACATGATCAAGCTATAGAAAAATCTAGAGACATATCAAAAATGGGTCATGAAGAGGGCTTCTATAGAAGTTGTGAATCGGAAACATCCTATGAAGGCATATCAAAAATGAATTATGAGGGAGACTTTTACGTAGATAGTGAATCATCAACACCTCTTGAAGAAGCATTAAAATATGATATTTCACAAGATCAAGCCAAAGATATCAATCAAGAGGTTATCCCACACATGGAGGATCCTATCACTTATAAACTTGGATCACTTACCTTTTTTAGGGAAAGCTATCTTATCAATGAAGAAGCTATCACCTTTGAAGATCCACAATAGAGCAAAGAAGGATTAGCACCTTATTTCCAAGGTAAATCATATCCTATTGCAAATAAAGTGTTTCAACAAATAAATTATCAAGGAAGAGGATTAAGCCTACATGAACATGGTATCCTAGAACTAGTGCACATTATTGGAAATCCTAAGCATCAAGGTCTTGGTTAATCGACAATTAAGGGATCTAAAAATATCAATCCAAATGATCAATATTAGTTGTATCTAACATGTGCTTCAACATCACATCAAATCATCCAAAACCAACTTTTTTTCCAAACCAAGCTTCACAAATCTTGATCAATCAAATCCAATCAATCCCTCATCATCTTGGGATATCCATCCTAATCCTTGTGTTTCTTAACACTATCCTTGCATTTTTGTGTATCCTCAACAATGTTATCATCATCAATCTTGATCAATCAAATCTAATCAATCCCTCATCATCCTGGGATATCCATCCTAATCCTTGTGTTGCTTAACACTATCCTTGCATTGTTGTGTATCCTCAACAATGGTATCATCATCAATCCATCGATCCAATCAATAAACCTTAGCTTGGTTTTCAAAAAATCCCAAAATAGAGCATTGATATCATATCCACATCCAAATCATCAAAATCATGAGAAACATCAAATCAAAAACAGGTTAAAAAGTCAAAAAAATGTCAAAAACATGGTATCTGAACTACATCATCTCTAAGCTTAAACGTAGGCAAGGCCATTATTGATGGGCCTCGAAGACACAAAATCCAAAAACATTCATAAATATCAAAAAAACCAAAAACATTGGAAAATTCAAAAATCATAATATTTGTAAAAACTCAAAAATACCAAAAATAGCCTCAAAACATTTCAAAACACCAAAAACATCCAAATATTTGAAAAAATCTATCTATCCCATCTTGCTTTCACCCGCAATCAGCATCCACTCATAATAAATCATTGTCACCCTCAACCTTTGGTATGATAGTAAGAAACAAGTCGAGCAAGTTAAAAGTGAAAACTCAAACGTCAGGGTCTCAAGTCTAGGTCAGTAGGTAAAAAAGTTGGTCAACTCTTGATATTAATATCCTATCATCCAATCAACCCCAAAATCATTTGATAACATCATGTCCTAGGATGCATCCTTCCTACAATGGACATCAACATTAGGCATCACCGTAGTTTAGTCTCGGCTAGAGGTATGAAGAACATTAGCTTATCTTTTTACTTGATCTTTGTCTTGTTGATTTATCTTATTGCGCCTATTCCAATGACCTCTTGATGATATCTACTCAAAATAATTTAGAGATAAATGGATGGGGAAACAATCATTATCTTTTGTCTATTGTGCTTATTGGATATTCTTGTAATATAACCTTGGTCATGCATTGCTTGTTTGGTTTGTAGGGAGGGTCTTTCAGGTGTCTTGTTGACCACATAGGAAGGCTTGCCTCTCTATGTTTTGGTCCAAGATGTTTGAAATATCTCAACTACATTTTAAATGAGGTTTCATATGTCAGGTGTGAACAGGAGTACTCATATCTGATTGTCGAGTCAAAGTCCATCACACTAGATACAACGCCATTTTGGTTCTTTTATACCTTGATGCATCATGCCTACATGTGTTATCAAACATAAGGTAAGTAAGCTCTTTTAAAATCCCAATCTATGATAAGTAATACATCATCATCATTCATTGTTATCTCTAATAAAGTCTTGACAAATCATGGACTTGTTGGATCCTCTTTCACACTAACATGATATCATGACATGCATCCATCTTGCATTCATAAAATGTTAGCAAACACATCCTGCATACTCATACATATCATCATCATAAGATCTCATCCATCTCACATGCATTGCATTATCATTTAAGATGTTTAGGATAATATAGATTTGTTATTCTAAGCATCTTAAAACCATCTCTTTTGCATCATCATCATAACCATCCATACGTCCATCTTGAACCTCTTTGTCACGAGATCGACCCTCAAATCAAACTTTTTGCTTGATCTCTTGAGGGGACAGTGTACCAGTATACTTCTTTCTGCTGGGGCATCCAAAAAAATTTAAAAAAAATTGAACTTTGATCTCAGCAAGGTTATTCTTTGAACCAATGCAGTAGGTACATTGCTTCAAAGAGGGGAAAAATGTAGACACTTGAAATATCCTGGTCGGCATCATGCATTTGAATCTAATTCACTAACTTCAATTCTTCCTTGATCACTTCTTTACTAACCAATTAATTGAGTAATCCTTATTTAATTAATTAATCAAGATTCCTCTTTTAATCAAATAAATCAACTTTATTTGATTAAGTCTAATGTTCTTCATTTAATTGAATAAATCAAACTTTATTTTATTAAATTACTAGTATCTAAAATCCTCTCATTTTGATTTAAATAAATCTAAATATCTAAATCAAATGTCAAATCAACTAATTTCCATCTAATTTAATTAAATCTTAATTATCTCCTAACACTAATCCTCTTTTCTCTAGCTTTTGCAACTTGCACATGTAAATCAATTTATTTGATTTATTAATTCTTCTATTTTCATTCAAATGTGGCATATCCTTGGAATATTCCACCAATTTGAAATTTCCCTCCTAAAGGACTTTTGTCCTCCAACTTGGAATTTAAGGCTCTTACATGGCATTGAAGGCTCTTACAACTCTTCCTGCACAAGCCATCTTTTGAATTTCAAACCCCACCTAATTGCATTTAACATGCACATTGTTCAAAATGTGCTCCACCTCTCTTCAATAGCATGTTGACAAGTGGCACAATGCCATTGGTTCAAGCTTAATCCCACATTCTTCATATTTCTCATTCCTCCATCCTTCTTTCCTATAAATAGAGGACTTCTCTATTGATTTGGTATCCACAATCCATGCAAGATCATTATGCTCATTTTCATCCACATTTCATCCATGTCAGTATGAGAGTTCATCATTCATAGCAAGGTTATTGATATTTTGCACCAAGGATCAATCATCCATGATCAAGATTATCAAGGGATAGGGAAAGGGCTTCTTTTCACATCAAAGAATCACCAATTCCACCATGGGATGCTAGTTTGAATGCTTAGAATGAGTTTCATTAGCTTTCATTAGAGTAAATTTTCTTTGTTTCTTGTTCATTGCATTTAAATGAGTTGCATGGGGAATGTTTGTTATAGATTTTTTTATTGACTAACATTGGTTTGTTTGATCATGTTGGAATAGGTCTAAGCGAAGCATTCACAGCTACTCAATCAAATCACAAAGGAGAGAAGTGAAACATTACCACCTCCACCCAAAAGCTCACTAGCCAATGGAGGAGAATACAAACTTGGAAAGGTCACCACAGCTGCAACTGTGATGAAGGGAAGTCTCGCAAGACCCCAAGCCCACATTGTTATGGCTTGCTTCACACTTGATTTGTGGAGTTGATGGGGTGTTGTTGCTACAATGGAGTGTTGAAGTGTTGCTTGAGAGTGAAGAGAATGCTGAAAATGCTAAGAGATGTCTTGAGAAATTGCAAGAGCTTGTGAAGAGATCTGAAATGGAATGAGAATGAATGAATTTGAAGGAGAAGTGGGAAGAATCTGCCATTTTTAGGGTCAGTTAGTGTAAGAGGGATGTTACAAATTGACCCTAATCAAAAGTGTAATGCCTCTGCCAACTTTAGACACAGGAATCTGTCAAGGACGTAAGTGTGTCGCACGGACGTCTACATGCCGCGTGCACGTCACCGACAAATATTCTCTCATTGACACAAGAGACAGACACCAAGTGGAAGGAAGGTAGTTGGGTGATGTGGAATTTCACCTTCAGATTTTATTTTCTAAGGTGGAGGTATGTGAAAGGGGAATTTGCGTAAGGGGTGCAAATTCGCTCCTATATAGGATCCTATCCATACAATAGTAATTGTGTGTATTCTTGGTGTGCAATCAAATGTGTATATATGTATATATGATATATACATATATCCATGTGTATACATGTATCAATACACACGTATGCTTGGAAAATGAACATGCCCATACAAATGTATTAATATATGTACACATGCGTATACATGTACATAGAGGAATATATATATGTACATAATCGATATGATTATTATTACTATAAGAATGTTAACTTGTTCGTATTCATTTTTATATCGAATATATACATACTTTATTGACATAAGATATATATATATATATATACATATATATAAGTGTGAGTTGATATATATATTTTTTTATATATATATATACATATATGATTATATATTTTTATATAATTATATGCTTGGAGATTGATTAGCATATGTTATGCATAGAGGCCAATTTATTAACATAAACATAGGCCGATTGTATATAACATATACACAACATTTAAAGGCCAAATATTATATATATTGGCATTGAGTAAAGATTGAATTAGATGTTATGTATTATGCAACAATTAAGTCAATATAGAGAATACACCATAGTTGATGCTATGGAATGGCAACTTTGAATTAGTAAACAACGATTTACTCAACATTGAATGCCTTTAAGTGAAGCGATGGAATAGATATCAACTTCAAAAAAGGTGAAATGTATGAGAATAGGAAACACGTACAACAATACAAGGAATTGGTCAAAGTATCAGTTATGTGCCAAGCGACTCATCATTCCTCTATTTTTTGCTAAGCTTAGACTTAGTTGACCTTGTACATGTGTTTAATTTTGAATGTAGACTAATTCAATGAGTAAAGCCATGCCAAAACAATATGGTGAGGGTTGCATACTTGGTGCTAGATTTATGAAGTTCTAAATTCGCTAGAAGTCCATTTTGGAAACAATTCGATTGTCAGCATTTGATCATGTGCAGATTGAAATAGTCTTTAGCTACTGTCAAAAAATAGAGGTCAGCCTGTAGCTTCTTGTGTTGAGTAAAATATTTTATTTTTGCCACTTTTTTTCCAAGTGAAGTGATTCAACTTGCATGGAGTAAGCTATCATTTTGCATTCCTTTTTTGTAGGCTGCAATATCTCCTTTTAGTTGTATAAATAGAGAGACTTGTACTCTCATTGGGACACATTTTATTCTGCACTTTTGTGCAATCTTATTCTGCTGCAATTTTTGAGAGTTGTGAGTTATTTAGTGAGTGTTGTGAATTATTTTGAGAGTGCATAATATAGTTTTGAGAAAGGAGTTATAGTGAAGTATTGTTTGGGAAAGCTAAGTTAAGCTAGGAAGTTGTTGCTTGGAAGGTTGTTCGTCAGAGTCAATCTATTTGATAAGCATAATATAGACATGAGGATATAATCTTCCTTTATTTGTATTTGTTTATGAAAGATTGATTAATTTATTTGATCTATTGAGGTTACTTGCATTATGGAAATATAGAATTTTCTTTGAAAAGAAAATAGAAGTTATTTATATTGTTTTGTGAAGTGCTTGTAATTACTCCATAATAGGAGGGATTATTTTTCATAGATGTTATTATACTAGATATGTTTAAAAAAGGGTAGCTTAAGGGTTACTCATAGCCAAAGTTATTTGATTATACTAGATAGCTATTTAGTTACTCTTGGGATTGTTTGTCCATTGAAGTGAGGGAACTAGTTCATATGCTTTGTGAGTAGGAATACCATAGAGTTTGTGGGAAATGGGATAGGTTAATTCTATGGTTAAAGATTTCCCATCGGAGGGATTACTTATGCATAGATTTTAGTGGCCTTAATTCAAATTGAGCTTAAGTAGTGTAAGTGAATAAAATGACCATCACTTGAAGTATTGAGTGAGAACACTTTGGCCAAAGTATTGTGATTACCTTTGGCTAGACATTGTCAATTGACCATGTCCATGTAGTGCATGCTAGTTCCAGATTGTATGGTTATAAGTTCTAGTCATGTAGGGCACAACACTAAGCTTAGTGTGGTTGTCGTACAAGGTTACTCCACCAATCTCTTTGTCAAAGAGTAGGGAAATCTATCATAATGATAGATGTGCGGGGAACCACATATGAGTCCGTGGTTGGTAGAAAAGTGCTTGAGTGATGCTTCTCCTCCTCGACAGGTGACAAAAGACCAAGATTTGAAAGGCAGATCCTAGACCATCTATATCTATTGCTTTGAAGCTCAGTTGAGCTATGTATGTACTTGTACACATTATTGGAATATTGTAATTTGTGAAATTATTATATTGAAATGGAATCCTTGTATATTGTTATGGCATCTATGTTCATTTGTTCTCAATAAATAAAAGAATAATTTTATAGCAATGGCTTGTTACCTAGTTTATTTAATCGCAAAGTGTAAACTTAGGAAAAATTACTTCAGTGAATGGTTGACATGTTACAAAGAGACCACTTCATTTTAGACTAGAAGTAAAGCTTATATACTTTGCACAAAGGGTCTTTACCACCTTTTTTTTCAAAAAAAATTCAATCATATTGAAGTCTTTGGTGCATACCCAAGGGATTTTAGGGAGATTAATTGTCATCCAATTCCATAGGTTTGCTCTTTCTCTATAGTCATTAGAGGCATATAGGGATAAAATCCTCATAATTTCTAAACCTATAGACAACAAGATCCACACTAGTCTATTACATGGTGAGGATCCCCACTGGTGTATATATTTGTGCCATTTTAGATGAACAAGTATATATTAGTACCACCCTTCCCCTTTTTTATGCTCAATACAAAACAATTTTACATTTTCTAAATAAATTCTAATACACACTCAGCTTAGAATCCATTTAATTTTATTTCTTACAAACATAAAAAGTCCAGAAGTTGTCTACTGTTCCAAAAGGCTCTAACCACATTCTTCTTGTCCATAGATTCTAAACCCCTCACATTCCAAATACAGATCTTAAAGCTCATTTGATTTTAGGAGTGGGGGTATTCTTCTGATTCTTATACAATCTATCAAAGTACTTAGGTATTTTTTCTTCTTTACCTTTCTTAGTCACTTTTTTCTTAGACCCAAAGTCAGAAGAAATTGGTCTATCAATAAGATTTCTCTTCTTCTTCTCTTCACTTTTGGCTAATGGAAATTTTAAGGGGAGAGGGTTATCAAACTCTATACCACCACATAAGGAATTATAGCATGATAGAACCACTTCCTTACCAAATGCCTCATCTTCAAAATTGAGGATAGATTTTCTACATTGGGTTCCACTAACTCATCCCCATTAGAGATATCCATAATTTGTATAATCTTTTTTCCTTTAGCCTTAATGGAATCTAAGGAAATTTGTTGAGCATTTTTCTTCAATTCCTCACAACCTTGGGGATTATTGTCAAGAGTGAGGTTAGAATTGGTGGCTAAACTATCAATACTTACCCCATAATCAAACTATCTCAAAAGTTGTCTTATCTTTTTAGCTTTGTCCCGAATGGAGTCCAGGGCCAAGGGTTGCAAGGGTCCTTTAGGGGAAAATTGTTGTTTAGGAGATTATTTTATGGAATACTTGGGGGGAGACATGGGATTAACACAGACTACCTCCAACTCACCTTCAAAAAGAGGATCCTCGGGAGACAACTTCAAATTATCAGTACCTAAAGAAGAACCAATTTCATTCTTATAGTTTTGTGGGTGCATAGTGTTACCATGGTCTCCAGACGAAGTTTCCATTTCATCTACCAAAATTTCCCCACCATCTTTCAAGGCCTCAATTTATTTTTTATTCTCATTTGGTTTAAAATCCCCTCTCAGGTTAACCTTAGCCAAACGAAAATCCTTCCTAAGGTGCCCATTTATTTTATAGTACAATCATGAGTTTAGGGAGCTAAGTAATTCAATTTCACACTTGACTATTTTATCATCAATTTGCACAATAATTTGGTCAAGGACCTTTGTCTTAGGAAACAAATAAATTAGAACACTAGCATTTATATGGGGGAGGGTAACCCTCGACTCTTCAACTTGCATGACATTACCAAATGGTTTCAAAATATTGGGGATGAACTTCCATAGTTTCAGGGGGACATTCTTTATTTCAATCCAATTAAGAGTAAACCTAGCAACAACCTCTTCTAGGTTGTCCTTTGGAGACCATGGTAAAACTATAAACATTGATTGCCCAACATTCCAATATTCTTTCTTAACCACCCTGTCTTGCATCCCATGATTTCTAAATAAAATCATAAATAACCCTTTTTTAATAATCTTGTAAAATGACACATGAATACCCATCTTTTTTCCCCATATAGAGGTAATCCATTCATCAAAGAATTTACGAGAATGAAGAAACTTGACATATAAAAAAATAGAGAAAAAAAAGTTTCTCAACCTTGTTTCCTCTTCTTTTAAATATTTTAATGTGTCATCATTCGAAGAAATGGAGAGAACCTTAGGTTCAGAAGGCATATTTCCATGGTTTCCTTTTCCCAATTTTCCATCTCTGAGGATGCATCCATGTCCCACACCATCTACCCTAGGCTCCAACAGTCTGTCACCTCTCATATCAGTGTCCCCAACCAAATGACCTCCTCCATGGTTGGAAACAAATATATTAGATAGAGGGAATATTTTGACACCCTCACCAACTGTCACTGCATCCTTGTATGAGTGCTTCTTGAAAGTTCCACTTTCCCTATTGTTTATCTCATTACCATTCTATAGGGGCTCATTTAATTTATTTGTACCACCCATCTCCCTACAATCATTGGCTCCATCTCCCATGAGCCAAATGGCTCAGGAGAGGTATGGACTAGTCTGGGATGTATAGTCCCAATAAATGTAGACTTAGCTTAGTGAGATAATTTATAATAGTAACCAAAGTTCCAACCTTCCATATCATTAATTTTTCACTCTCAACCATATTTTAGACAAAGTGATATTGAACATTATTATTCTTCATACTAGCATGGTACACTGGGTTCTTCACCAAATAAGCAACATTCTAACTATCACATATGATATTGACCTATCAACACTCAAAGATAACATATGAACACAATCATGGTTTGGAACACTACATGGATGTTGAGGAGTTTCAATGGATTCATACCCACAGTGTGGGTCCCTAGGTTTTCCATTTTCTTCTAGTGATGGGAATCTTATCATTCAAAACTTAAAGTTAGACAACTCTCTCACAGTTAGATAGAATTTTTGCATGATCTAAGGTAATTCACTCCAAGAAAAATGATGAATATTTCATAGAAGTGAGAAATATATATGTTTATCATAGTTCATACCTGATTCAAAAAGTTCAAATAATGCATGCTTTTCAAGGGACAAAGTTTAGATTGCATGAGTATGAGTCAAGATAGGAAGTTAAAAATAAAAATATGATATGTCTAAATTAGGATCACTTGTAGATTATATTGTGCTTCTAGTAGAAGATGGGGTGAGTCCTCATGAAGATAAAGTTTCTTTGAATGAGTAACAATCATAATATGGAGATCTAACCAATACAAGTCTATAAGAGGAAAATTTAATGATGAAGGGAAATGTACAACCATGTTCAACATGATAGCCTCAATCATGAGGAAGAAATGGAATAAAAAGAGAACCAAAGAGGATAATCACATACAAGTAGGATAGTGTTCTACCCTTGTAACCAAGATAAATCAAGAAGTTTTATGACTACTCCATCTAGAGTTTTCTTTAAGTGATAATGATAAAAGTGACAGTCTCTCAAATAGTAAAGAAAAGAAACAAGAGAAATCAAAGGTGATTTTATGACATATAACAGTCTATAAGTAAGGACACCACTGAAGAGGTGATAGCCATATGGAAAATATGCTAAGAAAGGAGGAGTTTGTGAGTATGAACATGTCACCAAAATGGTTATTAAACCCTGCATATTTAGCCTACAAGCCTACAAAAAAAATGGTGTTGAGCTAACAACTTGGTGATAGTGATGCAAGGAACAAAATACCTTGACAATGATACCAAAAAATAATATCACTCTAAAGATCAAAACTGACCTTTTTAAATTCTATTATTTTAGCCTTTTCTTCAAATATTTTTCCTATAGCCCTAATGCAAAGAGTTGAGTGCCAAGCTTATAATAGTTAGATATAGATAAAGAGAAGTGCAAGGCTAGGGGAATGAAATAGTCATGAACTAAAAGACAACATGCATAGCTCAAAGAGTATGATAGTGTTTATGGAAGATCATTCCCCAATGAATTATGAATAAAGACTATCATATGAAGGCACTAAAAGGAAAATTCTTCATGAGAGATGAAAAGGAGATATGACAAAAGGAGTGAAAGTTTAGTTGAAGACTCCAAAATCTTGCACATTCCTTGGCACAAAAGAGATAGATCCCTTCATGACAGTAGACAAAAGACAAGGGTTTTAATGTTAACATGATGAATCTTAGTTTCAAAAGAATATAGTCTAGTCTATTGGATATAGGGCAAGGTTTTAAAGGTAAATGCACCATGAAAAGTATGCAAGGGATGCAAGGAAAATAGTGCAGCCATAAAATAACAAAGGTACCAATGTAGCACTATATAGTGTCAAAAGGATAATTTTGAGGGGATATTCTAGGCTAGTCTATGCATGAAAAACCTTATAAAAGGAACATGATAATATATCATGAACAATGAAGAAAAGAAAAGACTAAATGACAGTATTGAAGTTTGCTAGTAGATATTCCTGAGTGGTAGGTTAGATAGAAGGTTTATGGAAAGGTGACATTCTTGGTAGGATAACATGGGTACAAGGTATAGTAAACATAAAAGGTTAGTGATAAAGATACCAGTTGGAAGAAGCATGTGCATGGGGGTAGTGGAGCTACAATTCAAAGATAGCATAATGATGATAAACCTAGAAGATAGAGATAATTATTTCATCTAAGAACAAGGTAATCCACGGTTAATTTTTTATGGCATTATTTTGAGGTGACATAGTAGTAAGTAGAAGACAAGGAGCATACCAAGACAAGATAGTTTTGAAGACCTTAAATCAACAAACTTACCATGATAGTGGCTTGATGAGGTTTTGAGTGTATAGTGCAAGAACATATGTTTCATGATGATCCACAAATAAGAATACAAAAATCAAAGGGTCTATAATAGCTTAAGAGTTACTTTTCTTACACAGAAGATAAGCACAAATGGTAGGAGTAAAAGTAACGAACAAATGATAAAAATATGACGAAAGAAGCTCTTAAAGGTGGTGAAAAGTGTCAAAATCTAACCTTTGAAGATATTCCATGCCCTTTTAGAGAATTTAATCATTATTAAAGCCTTTTCCACATGGCCTATGAATCAATTGAAGGAGTTGTGAGAAGTTGAGGACATCTAGGGTAATTTGGTGAGTTGTAAAATAGATGGAGAGAATATAGGGTAATTTGACCCAATTTGGAGCATCTCCAAGCATATAGGATTTTTTATAAGAGTCTTGGCTAATATATAGAGTCAAAGAAATAGTTTTTCTTCATTCAAACACCATTTTGGAGCATTTTAGGGAGCTAAAAAGTAGGGATAACAATTTTGGACGCCCAAGAAATTTTGACCCAACAAAACTAATGTGATCACTTATCTTTCATCTCGCAAAACATTTTCCTAATCTCTAGAAATATGTTGAAAGATTAAAAGGAGGCCTAAGGGAAGATTTTCATTCAGTTCAAGCCTCTCTTAGCAATGTATTGTAACTTCTTGAAATTTCTTTCAAGTTGGGATAACTTTGTAACTCATATTTTTAGATTTGTATACAGTTTGTAAGAAATCTTTTGATCAATAAAGATAGGATGTTTACCTTCTTAGATTTATTTCATTGTGAAAATTTCTTCAAGATAACTTTGATGTAATCTTATTGTGATGTATTTTTCCCCTTGATTTTTGTCCTATTTTCATTGCCTTTGTGTAAAAAGTATGTATTTTGCAAGTCATGACTTATGTTTAACCACCTAAGGATAGATTTTAAGTTGTGACAATATTTTTAGCTCATTCAAAACACTATCCTTGTCACATTGATCCTAGTTATGAAACACTTTAATAAATACATATGAAAATTTGAGTTTTGTATGTTGTGGTTTAAACTGTTGATCATATTGTGTGTCCAAGCAACAGTATAAGCCCTTGAAATCAATTTTGGTGTATCAAATTTTTAGTCTTAGGTTTTATTTTTATGTTTCCTTCACAAAAACATGTCTTTGGACATTGGGAAGGCACTCTAAGCCTTTGGGTTGGTATTCCAAAAACATGTCTTTGGACGTTGGGAAGGCACTTCAAGCCTTTGGGTTGGTATTCCAAAGCAAATACCAAGCTCAAGGCTTGGGGATTCCCAAAGAAAGAAATAATGTGCTTGTGTTATTTCTTAGTTTTGACATGTTTTTTTCATTTATACCCAAGACATGTCTAGAAAGACATAATGTAGTCGCATTATAACATGCTCGTGTTATGTCTTGATTTGTGTTAAATGTTGGTCTATTGAATGCATGTATATATATTTATGTTTTTGTATGTATGTATGCATGCTTGTATGTATGTATGTACGCATGTATCTATGTGTGTATGTATGTATTAGTGCATGTATATGTATGTATGTATGTATCAGTGTATGTATGTATCTAATATTGTATGTACATATGTATGTATGCTTGTATGTATATAAGTATGTCTGTATGTATGTTTTCTTGTATGTATGTATGTATGTATGTAAGATTGTATTTACATATCTATGTATTCTTGTATGTATGTAAGATTGTATATGCATATGTATGTATGCTTGTATGCATGTAAGCATGTATGTATGCATGTATGTATGTATGTCTGCTTATATGTATGTATGTATGTATTTCTTAAGAGGGAGGTAGAATTTTAAGAGAGAGTTGTCTAGGTAAGGTGGGAGGGAGAGAGGGAAGGAGAGACCTAAGAGAGAGAGAGAGAGAGAGGTACTAAGAGAGACCTAAGAAAGGGAGAGGGAGTGGAAGGGAGAGACCTAAGAGAGAGGGAGTGGGAGAGAAGGGGTTGGAGTGAGAGAGACTTAGCTAGGTAGGGTGGGAGGGATAGAGGGAGAGAGAGAGAGATAGAGAGAGATGGAGAGAGGGGGTGGGAGAGAGGGGAGAGAGAGAGAGGGGGGGAGAGAGAGTTATGTAGGTAGGGTTCTAGATGGAGAGACTTGAGAGTGTGAGGGGGTGAGGGGGTGAAAGGGAGAGACTTGGGAGATAGGGAGAGAGAGGTAATGTGAGAGAGAGGGAGTGGGAGAGAGAGGGAGTGGGAGAGAGGGAGTGTGAGAGAGAGACCTGAGAGAGGGAAAGAGTGTGGGAGGGAGTGACCTGAGAGAGGGACAGAGAGGGGGTGTGAGAGAGGGGGTGGAGTGAGAGGGAATTATCTAGGTAGGGTTGGATGGATAGATAGAGAGAGGGGGAGAGAGAGTTACCTAGGTAGGGTGCTAGAGGGAGATACCTGAGAGAGAGGGGGTGGGAGGGAGAGACCTGAGAGATAGGGAGAGAGAGGGAGTGTGAGAGAGAGGGAGTGGGAGA
>VDFB02270651.1:650330797-650397160 GCA_007258455.2 Sequoia sempervirens | reverse complement strand
AAACATCAAGACTCAAATGTCCTCAATCACAGTCTGGAAGCGTTCAAGCTGAGTAGGGGATAGCAGGTTATCATGTGATTACACGAATTGGGAAAAGAGCCCCATATCATTCCTCACAATCCCCACATGAAGAAGAGAAACCACTTCCTCCATGGTCTCATTCTAAAGAGTTGATGTTATACAAATGGCATTGCCTATCAATCCACTTCAAGGATAGTGACTGAGCCTAGAAATAGCTACATTGACACGATGATGAAATTCAGGCCTCACCAGACGTTCTAATGCTCTTCACCCCAGTCGTGGCAACTAGAGGTCTTGATGATTGTGTACAAAAAATGCTCTAACATGGTGGTGTTGTGTACGTGTGCCTAGCTCTAAAACGCTTCACCCAAGATACTGTGAAACACCTCTTCTTCCACCTTGTTGTGTATCACAAAAACTTCTTTCAGTTGATTCGAGAGATGCTTGAACAATGGAATGCATTCGATCTCTTCCAAAATGATGAAATCATTTGCAGAATCACCATCACTCTGAGTGCTCACCATGCTGGATGCTTCTAAATAATGAAAAGTGGTGAGGCTAGTTGAATTTATAGAAGGCTAGTCGGACATTGGCACTTTCTCATAGATTTGGTGGGATGATAACTTGGTTTGAATTAATGGTTGATTTGAAACCAACATTAAATCATACCCTTCGCTAGAAGTTAACACATGTTATCATATGGTGTTCTCTAAATGCTTCATTAATTGTTCATTTGTGTGAAGTTCATTCAACGACCGTTGGTGTAAATAAGATCAGTTTTCTTGCCTGATTCCCTTTTAATTGCCAAATTAATTATTTTGATTGATCTTTAGTAGCCCCCAAAAGATAGTGGAAGACAAGAAGACACCAGATTTAGTAATGGTTTTAGCATTGCTTTGAGGGAATGCTTTGGCTATATATGATTAAGCTGATGGAGAAGGGGTCTATCTCTCTCTCTCCAAAAAAGGCACTTGGTTGTACTTTGGAGGAGGAATTTGATATTCATTCATGCTATAAAGATTCGTAATCCTTGAATTATGAATTGAATGAGATGCTTAGCGTATTGATCTTTGTATCGTATGTGTTAGAGTTTTATCTTCTTTGTGAGATGCACTTGATGGCATCCATTTATTATAATATGAACTCATCTGTCATGTTATATCAGTCATAGGGTTTTCAATCTTTGCATTGACTAATTATGGCTTCCTACTTTCACATCTGTGTTAGTATCATATTTATGAACTGACATTTGAACCTTCTTTTTGGTTAAAAGCACACCCTAGTTTTATTTTCAATCTTTTCCAATTCATTGAAGATCATAAGAGGTAGTTGTACCTCCAAAATTAAGAGGAAAGTTGCAAATGCAATTGCAACATTTCCAGAGCTATTAGCGATCATTTTAGTGCCTTAGGGTAATCTAGAGTCAAAATTATTGATTTGTTTCAAGTGACCATTTCATTCGCTAACATAATTTAAATCCCTAAATCTTCTTATTTAATAAAACAACCCTAAGTTATTTAATTAAATATCATTCCAAACCTTTCCCCATTCATTAAATCATTGTATTTAATGGATATCATCTAATTCATCTAATTCCCCTAATTGCATAATTAATATTGTTTAATTATCAATTAAATCTAATTCCCCCCCACTTGCAAGGGAATATTCCTCCTTTGCACATTCCTCCAAAAGGAATATTCTCATGGAATATTCCTTCCCCTTTTGCGCAATTTAATTTAGTTTTAATTAACTAAATTATCCTTTTCCCTCACCCATGAGAATATTCGAAGAATATTCTCTTTCCTCACCCATTTGAAAAGGGGAATATTCCTTTTTCTCAACAAACTTACTTAGCTTCTTGAGCAAGTTAACTTGTGACCTTTTGAACAAGTTGAAAGTGTGTTTGTTTGAGGGAATGTAAAACCTTGATTAAATCTCATCTTTCATTCTCACCCATTGATGATAATTCATGATCCATGCCTCTTCTTTCTTTCATCCTTGACTGTTGATTGATCTTTTTGATCTCATCCATTGATCTTTTTTTACCTATTCTATAAATAGAGCTTGCCTCTATTGAATAGGGTTCCATCTTTCAAAATCAAACTTATGATGTTGATATCACTCATACTCACATTCACATTTAGCATATTTTAGTTCATTTTAATTGCATTTAGTTAGTTTTAAGCTTCCATGATCACATAGTGCATCCATTTAGCTTGCTTATTAATTATGGTTTGAATCTTTTAGTTTAAATTCCATCTAGATTAGCTTAGATTTTGCGTAATTAGATCATTTTTAGCATAAAATCATGTTAAATTAGCTTGCATCATGCTCATTTAGATTAAAAACATGTTTTCATGCACATCTCACAACCATTCCATCAATTTTCTTCAATAAAACTGACTGGAACAAGCTCATTTATCCATGGGATTGGGAAATGGTTGCCATTCTACATCAATGCAACATCACTCCTACAACGGGATAAGTTTCACATGGATTATAGTAGACACTTTAACTCTTTCATAGTTTAGAATGCTTAGTTTTGATAAATGTTTAGTTTAAATTTCATTTGAATGATCCTATTGAGATTTGACGTTAGTGAATTCATTATGCTTTGATTCATCATGGATCAAGCATAATCAACCCATGCAAACCCGTCCGATCACATTCTGGCACTAGAAGGAGGGCTTAACTGATCAAATTTAATCAATTTCTATCTTGAATTCCATTTTTTCTGACTTTTGTAGGATAAAGTGACGCCCAAAAGAATTTCAGTGACGCTTTTTGCTGGGTGTCACCATAATGTGACACTATTGTCATCTGAAATAGTGACGCCTATTTAATATCCCAACATTGATTAAACAAATGACGACACTAATACTTTTTAGAGGTATCAAAGATTTATAAATGACGACGCTCTTCAAATGGCGACTCTATCATCGTCACTATTTTTTCTACAGAGCGACACCCAAGTTCACCAGAGCGACACTATTGTGAATAGTGATGCCCAACTCTGGTAAGAAATTTAACGATCATTTTTCAACATGTATTTTAATTTTTTCGCTTCATTAGATTACTAACATGCCTCTAATGTTGTTCTGGTTTTTAGATTAACGAGGTTTTGCAGGAATGGACAATAAAAGTTGAAGTGAAGAAGCATTCTCATGTTTGAATATTTTAATTGTAACAAGAATTTGATGCTTTTGGGGAAATTATAACCCATCTATTATGCTTTTCATTTATGCTTTAGGACCTCACTAATTTTCATTTGGGTTTAAAAAGAATGCTCAAACGGGACTAAAATTGGACAAGGCAACTTAACATTTCATTTTGTGCATAAAATAAATTCATCTTTGCTTTAGGGGTTAAAATTAACGAGTGATTGTTGTGTTTTGATTTACATCCTTGTTATTGAATGTGTATGCAATTATCTTGTGCCACTCGACAATCTTGAGAAACAAAAAAATTACTTAACACTTTGTATAATCACCTACATCTTTCAATTTGGATTAAAAATGAACCCCTTGCTAGTGTAGGGAAAAAGCATGGTGTGTGTTCTCTCCTTGTTTCATGCAAACTAGGATGATTGAACTACAGATGCACTTCCTTGCTATTGTTTATCTTTAGGGGGCCTACCTCCCTGCTTCAAAAGAAGGGAATGACCCAAGTGGAAACAAGCTAAAGCCAAGCTCTTTCAAGCCACTATATAAATAATGTGTTTGTGATGAAATTCATAAACAACAGGTGTGGATGTATCATATCCACAAGTGTCACCCTTAGTATTTGTGTGATACGTCAAAATCTATTCTTAGGAAGAGACTGGGAGGCCTCTCGATTCTCCATAATCTTGAGCTAATCTTGCCGCATGTATGGCCACCTTGAACAAAAGCCCTTATTACGTACCAACTATTTAGGATCCAAAAGACCTTTACACTTGCTGGTGTAGGAAGGGTCATTCCAAAGTTGCCCCACATTTGTACTATTCATAGTTGAAACAGAAAAATACTTAGGATCTTCAGATCTTCAGGATTTTGAGATTTGGTGGTCCTGAGAAGTGTGTGTCATGGAGGGGATCCAGTGTTGCCAAATATCTAAATGTTCGCATTGTCTTAGTGTTTGGAGAAAGCCAAGTGGGGATTTAGTAAGCAGTATCTTTTGAGCCTAGGATGGTAAATGCTTGTGAGTCAGTTTAATACTTTGCTTGGTTCCAAAACATTACAAACAAACATTCACAATCTTTTTAAAATTTCAAACCCTTTGGTCTAAAGTATGGATACCTCTTGAAATAGCCTTGATATTAATGCTTGTCCTAAGGATTTCTAAATATCTTGACTTATATCTCAATCCATATTTTCCCAAAGTTAACATAGGAAACTATGGCTTGAACTTCATCCTTTTCACAAAATGGACATTATGAAATTTATGATGTTTTTGACATGGAAATTTAGTTTGAAAACATAATCAAGACAAGTTTTTGTGGTCAAATAAACTCACCTAAGCAAGATAAATTTGACAAATTGAACCCCACATGACCATTTGGAGATCGATCACTCCTGTTGAACAACCGGACCTTATACCTGCTATTATTCAACCAAAATTTGAACTTGTTGAAGGAGAACAAACCAATATAATCAATAGTTTGAGAATCTTCACTTTTGAAAAAAAGAAACACCTGCTCAATGGAGAAATGCCTGAAACATCTTAGACGAAGAAGAGGAAAAAACTAATATTGAGGCTGCAAGGCCCCTATTACCACCACTTGCGTGGCAATAAATATCCTCTTTTCTTCCATAGAATTATACTTCTCTAAATGATCTCACACAAAATCAGAATCCTCAAGAGAAGGTCTACAGGTCATCATTTCAAACTTAGGAATCTTACTCTAAAATCTCTAAAAAAACACCTTGCAACACTTCACCAAAATAGAACCAAGTTGTTATACTACTTCTACAAATGTGTTTCAAGGAACAATCTAGAATTATATATGTTCTTTTTTGGTCAAAATCCTTGTCTTTTTCACGATAAAAAACCTATCTAAAACATTGGGTCTTTAGGATTTGAAAACTTTAGAGGTCTAACATGTTTCTCACTACCTTGGTCTTATCAAACAAAGTTTCATTCTAAGTCAACATTGGGTCAAACATTTCACTCACCCCTCTATCAAATTTCATCCTTCATCTCACCAAACTTTGCAAAAATTTTTAATACACTAACACTTTTTGACTTAAACATCTATCAAACCAACCCCTAACTTAGCTAATTTTTATGTGAAATGTATCCTTTTCCATGCACTTGGTTGAGTTATTTATCATCTTTGAGCTAGTTTATCTTGAAGGTCACGAGTCTACCCTAAAGATTTCCAAGTTCATAAACATCCTTTATGAAACATCAAAACATCAAAATATTAAATCAAAAGTGTTGTCCCAAAACGTTTGCAAAGATTACTTTCCACATCACCCACCTTTTCATCACCCATTATCATCATTGCTTAAAAAAGAGTTAAAGCGTCCCTTTTACCTAAATTTGAGTCAACTAGAGAGTTCAAACATTACAGATCACAACACAACTCTCCAAGAGTTGACCCAAAATTTATGGTAAAGACAAGATCACAACACAAGAGTATCATGGACAAAACCAAAGTAACATTTATCTCAAGTGATCCAAATTCTCTAGAATTTGATCTGAGAAGTAGATTTACCCTATCGCACAACCCTCATCTCCATCAGAGCCACATGAGATTGAAGACATTATCCATAACCCATTTGGAATTACTAGGGAAGAAATCATGGAACACCAAGCCGTTGAAAACATAGGTCTAATTTCCCCATCATTTGTTGCACAAAATTTGACACATGGCTTCACAACTCCATCACTAGGGCTAAATCAAACATCCACTCCTAGTCTTGCAACTAGTCTTGCCAAAGAATTTGGTCTAACTCTTCCATTCAAAGTAGCACACTTGTGGGTACCCTCTCGATACCAATCTTCCATCCCAAACCACTACTTGGACACCCAACTTTGGTGCTCCTCTTACTCTCGAAGATCCCCAACATCCATATAAACCCATTGAACTTCATTACTCCACAATAACCTCCACCTATCAAAGACACCCCTCTTCATCCATACCCATGAGTACCACAAGTGTGCCCAACATTATGAAAAGTAGGATGGACCAAGTGTCACAAGTAGAACCAAAAGGGCAAGGGAATATCCTCATGCAAAATCAGCCTTTAACACCACATAGGACCTCTTCATCCAATATTCCTATGGATACATCAAACATAGTGGTGGTTCAAAACACATCTACCCCATCCATCATCAACCCACATCAAAACAATCCATTGGTCACAAACCCCATCAACCAAGGTAATACCTTGACTGCATATCAAACATAAGGGAATCTCCAAAACATCGGTCAAGGGAACCCTTTCAATCAATGGACCCAAGGTCCTAATATGCCTTTAACATCACAAAATATTATGGTTCCATTCTTGTCTTTTCCGTTTGTCCCCCAAGTCATGTTGAAATAAATGGGAACTCAAACATACATTCCTCCACCTCAATCCACTATATTACAATGAATGTTGAACCAAGGGAATTCCCAACCTCTCATCAACAATCCACTACCCACTCAAAACATCACCACTCAAAACCCATCATAGATGTACCAAAAACCACCCAATCCTACACTACAAGAGCATGCCTTAGCCTTACAACAAGCACAACAAGCTTATCAACAAGCCATACAACAACAAGCAACACAACATCATCATCAACAATAAGCATCCCTAGTAGCCCAACAATAGAAGCAACGACAACAAGTAGCACAACAACAACATCAATCCCATAAAGCAACCTTAGCAGCACAACAACAAGCCCTAGTGGTGCAACAACAACAAGCTCAACAACAAGCCTTACTAGCTCAACAATATACCCAATAACAACCAAGTTCCTACTATAATCCTCAATAGAACATCATCAACACAAATGTCTTAGGAACATATACATCAATACCTCAATCACCTTTATAGAATCTTACACAACCATACACCCCATACAACACCTTATCATATCAGAACTCATCCATCATCCCATCATATGTTCCTCTGCCAAACCCATAAGACCATACCCATGAGTACCACAAGTGTGCCCAACATTATGAAAAGTAGGATGGACCAAGTGTCACAAGTAGACCCAAAAGGGCAAGGGAATATCCTCATGAAAAATCAACCTTTAACACCACATAGGACCTCTTCATCGAATATTCCTATGGATACATCAAACATAGTGGTGGTTCAAAACACATCTACCCCATCCATCATCAACCCACATCAAAACAATCCCTTGGTCACAAACCCCATCAACCAAGGTAATACCTTGACCGCATCTCAAACATAAGGGAATCTCCAAAACATTGGTCAAGGGAACCCTTTCAATGAATGGACCCAAGGTCCTAATATGCCTTTAACATCGCAAAATATTATGGTGCCATACTTGTCTTTTCCGTTTGTCCCCTAAGTCATGTAGAAATAAATGGGACCTCAAACGTACATTCCTCCGCCTCAATCCACTATCTTACAAGGAATGTTGAACCAAGGGAATTCCCAACCTCTCATAAATAATCCACTACCCACTCAAAACATCACCACTCAAAACCCATCACAGATGTACCAAAAACCACCCAATCCTACACTACAAGTATATGCCTTAGCCTTACAACAAGCACAACAAGCTTATCAACAAGCCGTACAACAACAACATCATCATCAACAAAACACAAGCAACCTTAGCAGCACAACAAGCAACACAAGAACATCATCAACAACAAGCATCCCTAGTAGCCCAACAATAGCAACAAAAACAACAAGTAGAACAACAACAAGAAGTAATATTAGCACAACAACAACATCAATCCCATCAAGAAACCTTAGCAACATAACAACAACAACAACAACAGGCCCAACAACAAGCCCTAGTGGTGCAACAACAATAACAAGCTCAACAACAAGCCTTACTAGCTCAACAATATACCCAATAACAACCAGTTACTACTATAATCCTCAACATAACATCATCAATACAAATGTCTTAAGAATAGATACATCGACACCTCAATCACCTTTATAGAATCTTACACCACCATACACCCCATAAAACACCTTATCATATCAAAAATCATCCATCATCCCATCGTATGTTCCTCCACCAAACCCATAAGATGATCTAGCATCATAGCTTAAGGCATTGGATGGGAAAGAAAAAGAAGCCCCATACATAGAACCTATGTCCTTATCCATTCGATTGAAACATCACAATGGTACCATTCCCTCCCGGCTTTGAGATCCCCAAATTTGATAAATACAAAGGGAGAGGAAAATCTGTAGACCATGTCAAAGAATTTAATGTCACGTGTATGGAGGTTGCTTACAATGATTCTTATTTAGTGTGGCTCTTCCTTTGAAGTCTAACAGGTCCTGCCATGGATTAGTTTTCTCAACTACCTCCCGGTATCAAAACTTTCCAAGAAATTACCAATAAATTCATTTATCATTTCTACTTTAATCTTGACATGGACATAAGCCTAGAAGAGTTGTACACTCTTAGTCAAAACAAAGGAGAAACTTTTGCTAATTTTGTACAATGGTGGAGACAAAGAGCTAGTAAAAGAAAATGGACTCTTCTTTATGAAAAACAAGTGGGGATCATCATAGCAAATCTAGATCTGGATCTATCCTTACACTTGAAAATTCAATGCATCACATCTTATGACAAGCTTGTCCCTAGAGCCCTTAACATCGAGAGAGCTCTTATCTCATAAGGAAATACTCAAGCTTACAAAGACAACCACCCATCAAATGACAAGCCTCGTGTGTGGGCTAAGAACAAAAATGTAACAAATGATGGTGTGGTAGATGCTAAGGTAGTCCTAAGTGCTCCTAGGCCAAAAAACAACCATGTTGCTAACATTCAACCAACTATGCAACAAATAACACCCCCTTAAAACAATGAGATCAACAACACCGAATCACAACAAAGGTGAACCCCTAAAAAGAACAACTATCTTAAACACAAGTATACATAGTTATCCAAACCCATTGATTAGTAGAGTCAAACCTGATAACATGCTTCCTGACTTTGAAAACTACCAAGAACCACACGAGAAACTATCCTGGTACAACGAGAATGAACTTTGTGATTTTCACAAGATCCAAGGACATAAAATGGAAAACTACATGAGATTCAAAAATATTATCCAAGACCTTATAGAGAACAATACCATATCTATTGAGGTACCAACTAGAAATCAGGATCTTAAGATATACAAGAACACCATGCTAGATCATAGCAAAGGGGAAAATAATGAAAAAGATAAGGATTACACAAACGTGTAGCATACATATTCTAATGTAGTCAGTTCCTATGATAACATCATTACTATCGTCACCATCAAAGGGCCTAGTGTGGAGTGTGGAGTCACCACACGATGTGGAAAAAACACCATCCAATGGGTCCTATCTCAATCTAGGGCACAGGCTACTTTTCCAACATCAAATCCCAATAAGTACAATCTCCTAGATCAGCTTAAGAAGACCCCCGCACAAATATCAACCTTTGAACTATTGAGGCTATCACTTGCACATAGGGAAATCTTAGAGAAAGCTTTGTCAAAATCATCTGTCCCTAAGGATATTGATACAGATCAATTTCAAGCTATGGTAGGACATATCGCTAATCACCTTCTCACCTTATTGGAACACAACCATCTCATAACTGTGCTTTACACCTTGAGGTTGTCATTCACAAAAAAAGGGTCACAAGAGTCTTAGTAGATGGAGGTGCTAGTCTAAAAATTTGTACCCTTCAGTTGATCAAGCATCTGGATAATTCAGAGGATACTATTGAGAAAGCAAAGAGCACCACCATCAGAGCATATGATGACCAAGAGCAGGTATCACAAGGCATCATTGCACTACCCATCTGAGTGGTACCTATCATTGCAAAAACTACATGCCAAGTATTAGACCTTGATCTTCCCTACAACATACTACTTGGTCAAACTTGGATCCATGCCTTTAAAGTTGTAGCCTTGAACTATCATCAATGTGTAAAGTTTCCCTTTGAAGGAAAAGGGATTACCATCCATGGAGATCCTGAGCCTTTTTACTACTGCAAGAAACTTGAGGCTAAGTTCTATAAAATCCCCCAAATACCTGAGAATGACGAAGGGCCTATGCCTTGTACCTCATTTGTTGACCCATCATCCCTTGCATCTACCTCTAAAATAAAAACACTTATTGTGTAGAGCATACCCTAAATCAAAGTTGTGATCCAAGATGATGGTTGTGGAAACTATAAGAATACCTTTGTCTTAGAAGAGCTACCTCTTTCTCCTCAATCCCATGGGAAACCCACAACTAGCAATAAAGAGGTCAAAACAATCAAGATGGCAGCTACCACCTTCACCAAGTGGGGACATTTGAACCAAGAAGATGTCAATGAGGAAGATGTCTCTAAACTCCTCTATTAGGATGAATGACCTATTCCTGTTCTTCCCATGGAAGAAGACAATAAAGGCTTGCAACTAATGAAGGGATGGGACTATAACAAGAATGAGAAGTTAGGCAATAATTATAATGGTTTTCTAGAACTCATCATTCTTGAGAAACATTTAAAGAATATTGGCCTAGGTTGCACTACTAGCAAGGTCACCCTTATTGGAAAAGGTACTTCTACTAAATGGGTTGAGGCTTCCTCTTGGTTACCTACATCACATGATACTACCCTAGATGACTTTACCCACAATGTTGCTGACCTATTTGATAATAAATTCCTCTTCATGATATCCATAACATTCTTCACTCTAAGCAATCAACCAACTAAAATATGCCTAGTATACCTACAACTCATTGACTTGGACCAACAAGGACCACTGATTCTAGATTTATTCGAAAATGATGAAGCAATCTCAAAATTCATGGGGCTCTATGAGAACCTACCATGGGTAGATCACAAAATAAGTTTTGACATAGATCTAGACATAGGAGCATACTATGGGGAGATGATTGAGTCCTCCAGTCGCAAAATTGATAACATGCAATTAACTTGCCAATCTTTGAGTGAAAACCACACTGTGGCACTTTTTGATCCCAAAATAATAAAAAGAAAGGTTGTATCCAAGGGTGAAAACCTCAATGAGGTACCCTAGGATGAGGGATTCAATCTCCCCCTTAGTGCAATACATCTAGAGAAGTCAACAGTACTAGCAGAAAAGGCCACTCTAGTCAATGTGGGAACAAAAGAAGCACCCAAGATCACTTTCTATGTTGAATCCTTGTTGGATGAAGAACAAAAGAACCTAGCATCATTCTTGAAAGAGCGAAGAGCTAACTTTGCATGGTCATATATTGATATGCCAAGTATTGATCCAAAAGTGGTAGTACATCATCTAGCAGTCTATCCTGAATCCAAACTAGTAAAGCAAAAGTTAAGAAAGATGCACCCTCAGATAACATTCTTGGTCAAACTTGAGTTACAAAAGCTTCTTGACATTGGATTTATCCAATCGATAGATTATCTTGATTGGGTTTCAAATCTGGTACCAATCTCAAAACCCACTGGGGGCATTAGAATCTACACTAATTTCAGAGACTTAAACAAAGTATGCCCAAAGGATGATTTCCCTCTTCCTAATATTGACATCATAGTGGAATTAACAGCAGGGCATGAAATGCTATCACTCATCGATAGTTTTTTAGGCTATAAACAAATCATGATCACCAAGGAGGATCAACACAAAACTACATTCACTTGTCCATGGGGGACATACTGCTGGAATGTAATACTGTTTGGGGTAAAGAATGCAAGAGAAACCTATTAGAGAGAAATGGCCCTCATCTTTCATGACATGATCCACAAAATAGTCAAAGATAATGTGGAAACTATTTTGGAAAAATCAAAGAAAATAAGTGAGCACATACAAGTCTTAGGACCCATCTTTGATAGGCTTGAAGAGTATAAAGTATGACTAAATCCAAAAAAGTGTGTCTTTGGGGTTACATCAAGGAAACTTCTCAGCTATATCATCTCACAAAGAGGGATAGAAATTGACCCAACAAAGGTAAAATCCATCATAGACATGGAACCACCACAAACATTGAAGCAGATGAGAGGGTTACAAGGAAGATTGCAGTCCATCAGAAGGTTCACAATGCAACTATCAGACAAAATCCACCCTTTTTCGCAACTTCTCCATAAAGGAATAACTTACAAGTGGGATGAGAAGTGTGATAAATATTTCCAACATATCAAGGACTATCTATTGACACCTCCAATTCTCATGCCACCAATACCAAACAAACCACTGATCTTGTATATCTCAGCAACATCAGCAGCACTAGGTGCTCTTCTTGCACAACATGATGAAAATGGGAAAGAAAGGGCTATATATTACATCAACAAGACTTTAGTGGGCTATGAAATGAACTATTCATCCATTGAGAAATCTTTCTTAGCATTGGTTTTTGCTTTAAAAAAATTTAGACACTACATACTGTCACATCGAATCAAGCTCATTGCAAAGATTGATCCATTGAAATATTTGTTATCCAAAGCAATTCTCACTGGGTGAATGGCCAAATGGGTGATGATCTTAACAAAATTTTACATAGAGTATGTGGAGTGCAAGGAAATTAAAGGACAAGTGATTGTAGACCAACTAGTAGAGGAACCTACCTATGCAGAGAACCAATTGATATATGAATTCCCTTATGAATCACTATTCCTTGTCAATCTTAAAAATTAGTGGAAAATGTACTTTGATGGATCATTCACCCAACATGGATCAGGAGTAGGTATTCTTTTCATCACCTGGCCTTAAGGTGATTGCATCCCAAAGTCATATAGGCTATCATTTCCATGTGCTAATAGCATTGTTGAGTATGAAGCCCTAATCACATGTCTAAGGATAGCAATTCAATAGAAAATACAAGAAATAAAAGTCTATGGAGACTCACAACTGGTTATCAACCAAGTCAATGATGATTACCAAACTAAGGATGATAAGCTTCTCCTTACAAGAGGATGGTATAGTCTCAAGGACCTTTTCATAGATATAACTTTTGAGAAGATCCCTAGCATGAACAACAGAGCAACAAATGCTATGGCAACAATCGGGTCACTGTTAGACATGTCGAACAATGTCCTACAATGTGAATTCTTGGTAGAACAAATTCTCATACCAAATTTTGAAATCCCAGAATCTAAATTCATGTGTGTTATTTTTGGTCTTGGATCTCTGTGGTACCATGACATATTCACCTACCTAAGTAGAGGAACACCCCCATCCGATATCACCTCCAACCTTAAAAGGACCTTTATGAAAAAGACATCCCGATTTGTGATCCTAGGTGATACCCTTTACCACTGAAGCATCAAGGGGACATTACTATGATGTCTTAACCAAGAGGAAGCCTTGATCGCTTTAACAAAAGTACACAATGGCATATGTGGTTTCCATTCCAACAGTATGACTTTAGCTAAGAAACTATTGAGGATGGGGTACTACTGGCCAACCATGGAAAGAGAAGCTCATCAGTATGTGTAGAAGTGTGTCGAATGTCAGCAACATGGATATCTAATTCATGCCCTAGCTTAGGTATTGCAACCAATGGTCACACCTTGGCCTTTTTCATAGTGGGGGCTTGACCTCATAGGAAAGATCACCCCAACCTCATCCAATAGCCACAAGTTTATCATAATAGCCACTGAGTATTTTACCAAGTGGCTTGAAGCCATTCCTATGACCTACATAATGGGGAAGCAAATTTATAAGTTTATCCTAAATTATCTAATCTGCCATTATGGTGTTCCACAAACCCTCATATCAGAAAAAAAAAAAAAAACACCCTTCAAGAATCAGGATGTGAAAGAGCTATGTCAAAGATTCAACATCCAACACCAATTCTCTACCCCATATTATCCCTAGGGAAATGGTCAAGATGAGGCTACAAATAAAACTATTATGAAAATCCTAAAGAAAATGGTCAATGAAGCTAGTCATGATTGGAACCTACAACTAAATCCTGCTCTTTGGGCCTATCGAACTAGTATCCACATGCCAACTGGTGCAACCCCTTTCTCCTTGGTCTACGAATCAGAAGCCATCCTACCTATTGAGGTCGAACTTCCATCACTATGAGTGTCACTATAGAACCTATTCACTGATGAAGAGTACAAAGTATCTTGATTGAATGAGCTAAAATTCTTGGATGAGCATCATCTTGATGCCCTTAATCACTTACAAGTATATTAAAACTAACTAAAATAGAGCTATAAAAAGAAGATCAAATGTCAGTCTTTTCAAGTATGAGATCTTATCCTAAAGTAGAATCATAAGAACCTTCCAGATTAGGATAGTAAAGGAAATTTTGAGCCTAACTAGTTGGGTCCCTTTGTCATCACAACAAGCTATGGATCAGGAGCATACCAATTGTCAACACCTAAAGGTGAACCATTGTAGGAACCAACAAACAACTTGCATCTTAAAAAGTTTCATGCCTGGTCTTGAAGGGTATAAATTTGAAAATCCAAAAAAATAAAACAATGATCAAAATCCAAAAAAATAAGAAAAAGGATTGAAAACAGTAAAGAAAAATAATCATCCTCCAGTGAAAACCACTTCAGTGGTGCTTTGGGAAAGTACCTTGGTGAAAACCTGGAAAATAGGTGCCTTGCATAAATAAAGTACCTCCATCTACATGGGCTCTTTATCCTATCATTCCATCCATCACATTGCATCCTTCATCCTATTCATTCCATCACCTATATGTGTCCTTATCATAGCTTGATATTATGGAAATATCGTATCCCCTTAGTACTACTTGTCATATTCCATAGGTCAGTTTGTCCTACCTATATCGAGGTAGTCTATAATTTCACACTAGGGGAAATTTGTTATGGATCAGATTGGGTCCTTGTATATCTTAAGGTCATCAAAAATCTCAAAAACATTCATAAAATCTAATGGAAAACACCAAAAGCATTCGTAAAACATTCATAAAAAAATTCAAAAGCATTTGCAAAATCTTGTATAGTCAAAAATCCAAAAACATCAAAATTCCTGTACAACTAAAATCCAAAAACATTCAGAAAATTGTAAATTAAAAATCCAAAACATCCAATCACATCAAAAATCCAAAAATAGTTTTTTCGAACTACGGTTCTCTAAGCTTGAACGTAGGCAAGGCCATCATTGATGTACCCTTGAGACACCCTAGGTCAGTCCTTGAGGAGCCCATCATAATAGACTGTTATTCCATCAATTGCTAATCTCTCATTGTCAATAAATCGAGTTAGTCGAATTACGTGGTCTCTATGTGTATAACGTAGGCAAGGCTAGTCTTTGATTAGCCCCCGAGGCCCCTAAGATAGGTCTTTTAGGTTAGGTTCTTTGGTCAAACTCTCAAAAAACCCCTAAACATTCAGATAATAGAAAACAAAAAAACATTTGAAAACTCAAAAAATCCCCAAAAAACATTCAAATATTAGAAAATCCTTAAACATTGGAAAATTAGAAAACCCTAAAAACCTCAAATAAATCAAAAACCAAAACATCCACATACAACTTTCGAAAATACCAAAAATAGCCTCAATTTTTTTTTCAAAATACCAAAAACATTGAAATATTCCAAAAAAAATCCATAACCATCCATCCCATTCCACTTTCACCCAAAAATAAACTTCCATCCATAATAAATCAAGTGTCACCTTCAACCTTTGGTAAAACAAGTAGAAAGCAAGTATAGCGAGTCGTAAAGTGAGAACCTAAGTGTCAAAATCTAAAATTTGAATCATTGGTAAATGAGTCAGTGAAGTTTTTATCAATGGCTTATCATAAATCTCATCATCATCCTACATCAAACCATTTGATCAACATGTCCTAGCACTAGTAGAATTTGGAAAATAAATGACTAGGTGACTAAAACATTTAGTCACAACAACTAAAAATAACTAAATTCTACTCATTTTTTGCAACTCAACTATAAATGAGTAAATAAATGACTAATTTGGTTGTTAACTAAAAATTATTTAGTCACACAAATAAAATTGACTAAATAGTTAGTCATTTATTTAGTCACAATCCATTTGAATAAATCATTTATGGAATCAAGAATATATCCTGCCAAAATACTCTCAAACTTTAATAAACATAACCTAAAACTTTCGTCAAAATCTTATTTTCAGGCATAGCTCGCTAGAATGGAGTTTTCATTTTAATAAACATACTCTAAAACCTTCGTCAAAACATTATTTTCAGGCGTAGCTTGCCAAAATGGAGAAGTGTTTCAGTAAAGAATGACAAAGAATGGTAAGGAGGTGTGCGTGACAAGAGGCATAGGATTCATTGATGCTTATCTCATTCCTGCTCTGCTCAACAAGGGTTACATTGTTCATGCTACTGTTTGTAATC
This sequence comes from Sequoia sempervirens, assembly GCA_007258455.2. Lineage (NCBI taxonomy): Eukaryota > Viridiplantae > Streptophyta > Pinopsida > Cupressales > Cupressaceae > Sequoia > Sequoia sempervirens. The sequence goes on along the minus strand of VDFB02270651.1, from coordinate 650,380,671 downwards.
CAGGTATTTAATTGACATATATTTGCATAATCTCAAATTCCTTCAGATACTTTTGAAGTATCAATGTATCCTATATAGGGTTTAGAATGATTTATTTTAATTTTAAAAAATAAATCAGATGCTTTTGAAGTATCAATGTATCCTATGTAGGGTTCAAAATAATTTCTTTTAATTTTAAAAAATAAATAAATGATGTATTTGCCTGTGATTAGATAATGTGGAGATCTCCTAAATCTACCCCAATACACTATCCTCTTTATCACTATATTCATTACTCCAGCTGCTAGGGTTTTGCATGTGACATCTTTAATATCTTCATGACCATGGCTTTTAAATAGATATTAGTCTTTGCTTTAATCCTTATCATGGTAACCCTTGAGTTCCATAATCCACCTTCATTCTCTTCTAAGAACGTTGTCTTAAGATAGACTATATAGTATGCATATAAAGCAAGTCCTTCATACCTGCCATTGTTCCAAACCACCACTCACTGCCTTGCTTAAAATGTTGCTTCCATAAGCACAATAGCATGTTTTAAAATCATGGGTGCCAGTGATTGACCATTAAGGTCACTACTTTCATCAAGATACAATGAGATTTTCATCTTCAAAATCAAGGCATTATGCAAGATAACATTGTGAATTGTTTGTTGTGTATGATGTGATTTTCTTGCACATTTACTACTTTGTTAACTTCCTTTAATATTGGATATTACACCCTCAGCTGCAATGTCAAACAACTCACTCACTACCACTTGAAGATTCCTTTCATGATCATCCTTCTATAAATCAAACTATTCCCTATAGACTACCTACTTACTTACTACATGAGACTCATTGTTTCATGGTATTGTGGGTCTTAAGATCCTTCAACCTTATTGTCACTACTTCATAGTCCACAAGGTATTATTCACTATTCTCCCATCTTTGATGAGTCTCAAAAAATTGCTCAAACATGCAATCCACTACCTCCATTATACAATGGCTAAGAAGAAACATTGAACCTATGATTAACACAGTTACTTCATTTGGAAAACCATTCCCTAATTGCATTTTCCTTGTCTAACACTGCCAAAAGCATTTGAAAAATCCTTAAGGTTAGCAAGGGGGTAAGGAAACTCACTGTTAAAATCTCCACTTTACAATGCAAGGTTTGAGCTTTATTATCTTGTCACTGCTCAGCCTCTTTTTAACTATCACACCTCAAGTGATTGTCATTCTTCTTACCATAGATTGCATTTACAAATGTCACTAAGCTACATAGTGTGCTTGTTATTGGCTACAATGTTTAGATTGCAAGATTTTGTTATTGGCTATAATGTCTCAATCTTTCTGGTATTGCAACCTCACTAATCCACTAGAGTTATTGTTTATGTTTCTACAAAATCCTAGGGTTTGTACCCTAGTCATGCTCTTACCAATGCTTTTGATGGTATTTAAAAACAACCTTAAATCTTGGGTCAGAAAATTAGTTGTCTTGACAGGGTTGTGGTATGATCTTGGATTGTATCCTAGAGTGTGTGGGAAGCTTGTGTTTGATCATTAAGCTATGTAAACCTGATCAGGGAAATGTATCCTATACAGCATGATTCTTTCTTTAATACTTTCCATAATGGTTATTAGTAGATCACATTATTATAGTTTGTGGTAACCCAAGATTGCATTCAAGTATGTAACAAACTTGGTTTGCAGTTTAAGCTGTACACTTTTAAGTAACATTCATAAGGTTTAGAATATCTTGATCACTCTCTAGAATATCCCATTAAACATGGGTTGTGCTTGAATGCACTACATAATTGATATAACACAACCACTTTTCATATCAACCAGAGTTATAGGCTCTTTATTGCAACAAGAGGTAATTGCTCTTGGATCATGCTATCATTACATCGTAACCTGTTAAAATTGAGTCAACCTGAATGCACCCAATGATGATTGAAACCTAATTGTGATGATAGTGATTTGTACATGAATTGTGATCATATGAGTGCCTCCATTTTATCACAACATAGCCACATTAAACTTGGGTCACACATGAATGTATCCTATACTTGTTATAGCACAACTATGCCACATGACCAATAGAGTTATGGATCACATAATTACAGTTACAAGAATTTTTTCCTCGGTTGTGCTCTTATGGTGATTCCATTACCATTACAACATAACCCTTTGGACTTATATTGCTCAAATCCTTAAATTGATTATTTTCTCTTTTGATGGATTACTTCATTGATTTATTGTGATTTATACAGCTTTTGTTTTGATAGTAAATGACATCGGATTTTTTTTGAAGCTGAAATGATTTATTAATTATGTTTTTATGATGATTTTGAGTTTTATTTAGAAGGGGTTAATATGTGGAATTTTTATGTGCGGGAAGAATGGATTGTGATGCAAAATTGGGTATGGAAGGTTTAGGAAAAATTGGATTGCTATCAGTGTAATAACTAGGTTGGAGAGTACCTTGAGTAGGTGTGAAACACTTCCAGGTGTTTTCAATTGGAAGCAGAACCTAACTGTAGGAATTTCTTAATATCTAATAAAGGAAGTTCCTTTATTCTAAAGATAAAATCATAAATCTGCTTGTCCAATTGGATATCCAACCTGAGATCTTTAATATCCGATAGAGAAATTTTGTACGTTGTAAAGATAAAATCATAAATCCGCTGGATCAAATTTAGATCTGATTTGAGGTAGTGAAGCTTTGACAGAGGAAGGTCCTATATTTTAAAGATAAAATCATAAATTTTATCGGTCCAATTTAAGATCCAATTTGAGGTCATGAAGCTTTGACAAAGAAAGTTCCTACATTCTAAAGATAAAATCATATATCTGCTTGGTCCAATTTGAGGTCCAATTGTAATGATTTATCTTTTTAATTATACTTTCTGACATTTGGCTTGATACAAATTGTTACTTTAGATTTATGGTATTGCTTTTCTTCTAATTTTTTCAACCCTCATTTCAAGGAAGAGCTCTGAAAATGGTTCCTTTAGATGGAGACTACACTTTTCCACTATAGGTTCCGTCTAGAAACACTAAAAGCTCAGGTACTGTCATACTTAGGTACAAAAGAGTTTGAGGTGAATTGCAGTTAGTATTTTATGCTGAAATGGATATGTTCTAGCATGTAGTTAATTGTTGTAGTATAACAGATAGGCTAAATAGTTGTTCATATACCATAGTTTCAAATTCTAAATTGCTATACCTTATTCTAGGAGCAAATCATAGGAGGATTCTATACATAAGACACCATTGTTTCAAATTCAAAATTGTTGGCTCTTTCACAATTGTTTGCTTCATTTATTTGATCTAAGACAACTTGGTGTATAGAAGATGCTCTCAAAATCACAGTAAAATCCTTTATTCTAAGATGACTGTTCAAAATATTTCCCATCATAACAATGAACAAAAGCATCAGTCAATAACCTGAACTTTGCAAGAGTTTCATCAAATTCTACTTTTCCACTCTCTTTTCCATTCTGAATTTTATTCCCAATTTCATTCATGAAGAACTTCCTTGGCATGTAGATCCTGTTGGAGCTGTAAAATCTGATGTTTTTACATATGTTTTCACTCATAAATTTCCTGATTTGGTCCTACCGTATGCATATTTCATCTATATTTTTTCCCTCTTGCCCCTCTGAGTTCTTCCATGTCTAGATTTTCCACCTTTTGGTCCATATCGGCATGAGTCTGTTTGGGTCTCCCCAACCCATTATATTTTTTCTGCTAAAATCTTTTGTTTCAGGTGTATCGACAGGACATGCTTTTTGTTACAACGACTAGCATTTCTCTGTGGTTGGCTATCGGTGTAACGTCCATGTTGTTCCGGCAATGGTGGGGGCATCTATCGGTAGAGGTTTTGTTGTCGGGGCAGTGTCTTATCGAACTCAATCTGTCTCCCCGACTTGTGCATATGGTAGTCTTCGGCGAGAGTTGGGTTATCGGCGAAAGGTCTTGGCAATTTTGTTTTGTCATGCTGACCAGCAAGTTTGGGATAGATATCGGTATAGGTTGGGGCGATCGCCGTAAGGTCTCGGCGAGTGACCTTCAGTCTCACCGATGGATAGCGATGAAGGATCTTGTCGGCAAGAGTGTGATCTTATCTTAGTGACTAAAGGATGGTTGAAGGCTTTCGGTATATCATGGGCACTCTATATGACCTCTCCTCGATACTGTATTGTCTTGGCGAAAGCGAGTGGGGAATGGTTTTTGGCATAGGAGTTGCTTTGTCGCAGCGAACTGAAAAGTAACACGATGTGAGACCTTCGGTATAATGAGGTGCTATCTACATGAGGCCCCCCTGACATTGTTTTGTCTTGCCGATGGCCCAATGTGCATTCTTTTCGGTGAGAGAATCTTATGGTCCTGGCGAAGTTGAATACTGCAAAAGGTTGCTCGATGTGAGATATCTGTTTTGGCGTGTGGTCATGGCGTGGAGCCTGGGGTCATACCAAATGGAGTGCAGTGGTGGTTTTGTCAGCAGGACAATTGGGTGGTCACACCGACATGAAGTTATATGGGAGGCTCTCGGTGAAACTTAAAACAATCTGTGTGAGGTCTCCGCGATATCTATGTGTTATAGCGAAGCATAATGAGAACAAAGGGATACTGTATGGATTCGGTGTGACCAACGAAATGTTATAGCGACATACGGGGGGCGACAATGCATATCGATAAAACATAATGTGATCTACGAGACATCTCCCTGACTCAAATAAGTCACAACGAAAGTGAAATACAAGTGTAGGGGATGTAACGAATGAATTGCCTTCGGCATGATGATACAGATGTCTCCCCGACTATTCACTGGTGAAAATAGAATTTCAAAATGTTGTGGCCGACATGAATACGTTTGGTGACCGTTGCGGACCGACATTTTTGGAGCCCGAATTTTGTGCTGGGCTGACATGGAGTTTCAAATTGATTTATTTTCTAATGCTGGTGTATAAATAGGCACCCCGATTGTAAATGAAGATAATCAGATTTTAGATCACATACAGTAGTTAGGAATGGCTACAGTAGAATAATTTTCTCTTATTAGAGACTATGTGCATGTTTTAAAATGGTGAATTCAATGAAAATCAGCTGGTGTGGCAGGTTATTTCTGGTGTCAATTGTATGTTGAACTTATTGAAAAGTATTGCTGAAGCTGTCTCCAAGTTGATTCTTTCTAGTTGTTTAAATTTATGTAGCCAGTTTACTTTTGGTTTATCAATGCACATTTGCTATATTTGTGTGATTAATTGACTGGTTCTCTCAAGTAGATATTAAATCCTTTTCGTTGATCATAGTAATCAGGGAGATTCATCTGGATTATTAAAGTAGAGATCAGTGGTCATAATCTTGCATTGTTTATACAAGTTATGAATAGATCATATGCCTACAATTTGATTTTCTACCAGAATAAGTTACCCACTTCTGTTTCATTTGACTCCACATACCCAACAAGGCACTGGTCTCTGCAATTTCATTATTTGAATTCATTCAACCTCTTTTTATCAGTTAATTAAGCATTCTAGGATTTAGATCAGAAGATGGCTATCAAGTTTGGTTTCATTTGTTCACTGTTATCTGCCATTGTGGACAAAGCATTTCAAGAAAGATAATCACAAGTTAAGTCTACACTATTCAGAAAGGTACACCCACCCAGGTTTGCAGCACCTACAGAGTAGAAGGTTGAGTTCTCTTGACCTTGTCTGTTACCCTAAAGCGTATCAGGAGTTTGGCAGCCTCTTGAGGCATTCAGCCTGCGTTTTTGAGAGCTAACAAATTGGCAACTCTACTGGGGATTACATCAGAAAATTCGGTTGAAGACCATTATATAGAGTCAGTGAAGAGAAAGAAATATTTTGAGAAGTTTTAGAAAGAGTGATTCCACTGGGAGAAGATCAGAAAGAATAATCATTTTTCTACTTTTGGAAAAGTAGGTGGCAACTCTGAAAGAATTTTTGCAGCTGTTAATCATGAATGGAAGATCTCGATTAAGGGGAGGTCATACTGGAGCTCCTCCTAGCAGCAGTAGGTTGACATACAATGATCTGAAAATGGAGGGTAATCAGGGCATACCTATTGCTCATGATACTCCTCAAGTTGATTATGAATCTTTAACTTATGAAGAGGTTAAAGCACTGTATGAGTCTCAGAAAAAGGAAATAGAAGAATGGAAAAAGAAAAAGAGCACTTATCCTCCACAACCATCAAAGCAAGTAAGTGTTTATCCAGTCCCTCCTGGACAAGGATTAGCAAGTTATCAACAATGCTAATGTGATCAGTGTCAAGTGCAATGCCAATGTGGTCAATGTTATATGCAACATAATTCTAGCCCACTTGAAGATGTCGGTCAGAATCTGCAACAAGGTATGTATCAGAACCAACAATCTAATGCTGATGAATATGTTGGAATTTACCCCTTTGATGCATTTCTTGGCATAAGGAAGTATGAAGGAGAGGATTTGACTTCTCTGTACAATAGGATGATGAGTGTCTGGTTGTAATTGCCTCGTGACTGTAAGCCTACAAGACCCTTTTTTGTTGCATAGTTCATAAAAGTATGGAAGCCTCAATCAACTTATTGGTCATGGTCGTCAATACATCATGCATGTGGTCACTTGAATAAATTCATTGATGCCATGGAGGAGATAGGGTATGAGAACACTATCAATGTTGATTCCAATGATTGTATTTCTGATGAATATAGAGAAATTGATCAATCAATGCATCTAACAAATGATGAGATATGTGCAAGTCAGTATGATTCCTATGATAGCTTGCATAGTGAGGATGAAGGTACAAGATATCTCTCTTGCATAATAGATTATGATAGGGAGAGCAGTGAGTATTCAGATTTTGAGGATGCACTTGTGGATTTTGGTCTGCAGCTAGGGGATCCTTCTACCTCTTATGTAGATCAGGATGAAGAAGCAATGGGAAATGTTGATTCATTTGGTAGTGAGTATACAATACCTCTAGCTGCAGTTGAAAGCTACAAAGATACATTCGATGAGGAGGAGGGTTGTGAATTTGAGAATGGTTTCCAAAAATTTTCAGGCCCATTGCATGATGAAGATTTAAAAGAGGATCAGGTAATGTTTTGCAAAGGTTTGCCCCATAATGAATTTCAGGTATTTTCAGATCCACTTGATGTTGAGCAAGAGGTATTTTTAGATAAACAAAGGCATGTGTCATGTTATGGAACAAATGACTGTGTTGGTAATGTTTCTGATTTTTTATTCTCTGATGACCCTGGGCCTCTTTTTGATGATGACAAAAGTGATGAGTATGACTGTAATAATGAAAATATGGAAACTTGTTTTCTTAGCTCTAAACAGATTTCAGATTTGTTAACTCTTGATTATCAGAAATATATACATAAGGGTGATCTTGAAACTCTGTGTCCAGTTGATGGTGAGACTTTTGGAGTTGACCAAATGCATTTGTCTGTTCAAGAAAAGGTATGTGATTATGAAATTTCTAACTCATGTGGAGAAGACATTTGTCTACATACCAAGGATGATAGTGTTACAGTTTTGATTGGTTCATGTATGATTAATATTGAAGATTTGAGTGATGGGGGTATCAAAGAGGTGCAAAAGGTTTCAGATTTGTATGTTTCAAACAATGTTGATAGGACATAATTTTTTGATTCTCAAGAGAGGTACTCTTATGATAAATTTTCAATGCAGCTAAATGAGTGTTTTGCAATACACAACAGAGAGAAGGATAATGAGGAATTTTGCACTGAATATATGTATATTTTGTATGTTGGTAATAACAGGGGTTTGTCCCAAGATGTTGAAGAATTTGAATTACAGGATGATGTAGGGATTTTGGGCCAAACCGAGCATGATGATACTCTAAGAACTCGCAATAACAGTGACAGGAAAGATTGCATGAGTATCTTCAAGAAGAATTTGATGAACTCGATTCAAAACTAGGTGTTTGATAGGGGAAGGCTTGGTTTGAGTTTCATATTGTAACAGCTTAGAATAGATGAAGAAACACAGAGGATTAAGGGTTTCCAGTGCATGGACAACTCTTGCTTATCCTCTTTAAAATTATTTTCCATGCGTAGTAGTTTAGGGCTTTGCATTCATCCCCATCTTGCATTCAGTTTGCATTCATTCCTTCATTTCCATTTCCATTCTGCTCACTGGCTCATCATTTTGTGTCTGGTTTGCTCACCCAAAGATTTTGGATCCTTGCAATGATCTCACTATCATTCATCCCCTGACGAAGCCACTGTTGGAGCTGTAAAATCTGATGTTTTTACATATGTTTTCACTCATAAATTTCTTGATTTGGTCCTACCGTATGCATATTTCATCTATATTTTTCCCTCTTGCCCCTCTGATTTCTTACATGTCTGGATTTTCCACCTTTTGGTCCATATCGGCATGAGTCTATTCGGGTCTCCCTGACCCATTATATTTTTTCTGCTAAAATCTTTTGTTTCAGGTGTATCGGCAGGACATGATCTTTGTTACAGTGACTGGCGTTTCTCTATGGTTTGCTATCAACGTAACGTCCATGTTGTTCTTGCGATGGTGGGGGCATCTATTGACAGAGGTTTTGTTATCAGGGCAGTGTCTTATCAAACTCAATCGATCTCCCTGACTTGTGCATATGGTAGTCTTCGGCGAGAGTTGGGTTATCGGCGGAAGGTCTTGGCGATTTCGTTTTGTCACACCGACCGGCAAGTTTGGGATGCATATTGGTATAGGTTGGGGTGATCTCTGTAAGGTCTCGGTGAGTGACCTTCAGTCTCGCCGATGGATAGTGATGAAGGATCTTGTCGGCAGGAGTGTGATCTTATCTCAGCGACTCAAGGATGGGTTGAAGGCTTTCGGTATATCATGGGCACTCTATATGACCTCTCCCCGATATTGTATTGTCTTGGCGAAAGCAAGTGGGGAATGGTTTTTGGCATAGGAGTTGCTTTGTCTCAGCAAACTAAAAAGTAACACGATGTGAGACATTCGGTATAATGAGGTGCTATCTAAATGAGGCCCCCCCAACATTGTCTTGTCTTGCCGATGGCTCGATGTGCATTCTTTTTGGTGAGAGAATCTTGTGGTCCTGGCGAAGTTGAATACTGCAAAAGGTTGCTCGATGTGAGATATCTGTTTCAGCGTGTGGTCATGGCATGGAGCCTGGGGTCTTTCTGAATGGAGTGCAGTGGTGGTTTTGTGGGCAGGACAATTGGGCGGTCACACCGACATGAAGTTATATGGGAGGCTCTCGATGAAACTTAAAACAATTTGTGTGAGGTCTCCACGATATCTATGTGTTATAGTGAAGCATAATTAGAACAAAGGGATACTGTATGGATTCGGTGTGACCAACGAAATGTTATAGCGACATACGGGGGGTGACAATGCATATCGGTAAAACATAATGTGATCTACGGGACATCTCCCCAACTCGGATAAGTCACAGCGAAAGTGAAATACAAGCGTAGGGGGTGTAACGAATGAATTGCCTTCAGCATGATGATACAAATGTCTTGCCAACTATTCACTAGTGAAAATAGAATTTCAAAATGTTGTGGCCGACATGAATACGTTTGGTGACCGTTGCAGGACGACATTGTTGGAGCCCGAATTTTGTGCTGGGCCGACATGGAGTTTCAAATTGATTTATTTTCTAATGCTGGTGTATAAATAGGCACCCCGATTGTAAATGAAGATAATCAGATTTTAGATCACATACAGTAGTTAGGAATGGCTACAGTAGAATAATTTTCTCTTATTAGAGACTATGTGCATGTTTTAAAATGGCGAATTCAATGAAAATCAGCTAGTGTGGCAGGTTATTTCTGGTGTCAATTGTATGTTGAACTTATTGAAAAGTATTGCTGAAGTTGTCTCCAAGTTGATTCTTTCTGGTTGTTTAAATCTATGTAACCAGTTTACTTTCGGTTTATCAATGCACATTTGCTATATTTGTGTGATTAATTGACTGGTTCTCTCAAGTAGAGATTAAATCCTTTTCGTTGATCATAGTAATCAGGGAGATTCATTTGGATTATTAAAGTAGAGCTCAGTGGTCATAATCTTGCATTGTTTATACAAGTTATGAACAGATCACATGCCTGCAATTTGATTTTCTACCAAAATAAGTTGCCCACTTCTGTTTCATTTGACTCCGCATACCCAACAAGGCACTGGTCTCTGCAATTTCATTATTTGAATTCATTCAATCTCTTTTTATCAGTTAATTAAGCATTCTAGGATTTAGATCAAAAGATAGCTATCAAGTTTGGTTTCATTTGTTCACTGTTGTCTTCCATTGTGGAAAAAGCATTTCAAGAAAGATAATCACAAGTTAAGTCTACACTATTAAGAAAGGTAAACCCACCCAGGTTTGCAACACCTAAAGAGTAGAAGGTTGAGTTCTCTTGACCTTGTCTCTTACCCTAAAGCGTATCAGGAGATTGGTAGCCTCTTGAGGCATTCAGCCTACGTTTTTGAGAGCTAACAAATTGGCAACTCTGCTGGGGATTACATTAGAAAATTTGGTTGAAGACCATTATATAGAGTCAGTGAAGAGAAAGAAATATTTTGAGAAGTTTTAGAAAGAGTGATTCCACTGGGAGAAGATCAGAAAGAATAATCATTTTCCTACTTTTGGAAAAGTAGGTGGCGACTCTGAAAGAATTTTTGCAGCTGTTAATCATGAATGGAAGATCTCAATTCAGGGGAGGTCATACTGGAGCTCTACATAGCAGCAGTAGGTTGACATACAATGATCTAAAAATGGAGGGTAATCAGGGCATACCTATTGCTCATGATACTCCTCAAGTTGATTATGAATCTTTAACTTATGAAGAGGTTAAAGCATTGTATGAGTCTCAGAAAAAGGAAATAGAAGAATAGAAAAAGAAAAATAGCACTTATCCTCCACAACCATCAAAGCAAGTAAGTGTTTATCCAGTCCCTCCTAGACAAGGATTGGCAAGTTATCAACAATGCCAATGTGATCAGTGTCAAGTGCAATGCCAATGTGGTCAATGTCATATGCAACATAATTCTAGCCCACTTGAAGATGTTAGTCAGAATCTAGAACAAGGTATGTATCAAAACCAACAATCTAATGTTCATGAATATGTTGGAATTTACCCCTTTGATGCATTTCTAGGCATAAGGAAGTATGAAGGAGAAGATTTGACTTCTCTGTACAATAGGATGATGAGTGTTTGGTTGCAATTGCCTCCTGACTGTAAGCCTACAAGACCCTTTTTTGTTGCACAGTTCATAAAAGTATGGAAGCCTCAATCAACTTATTGGTCATGGTCGTCAATACATCGTGCATGTGGTCACTTGAATAAATTCATTGATGCCATGGAGGAGATAGGGTATGAGAACACTGTCAATGTTGATTCCAATGATTGTATTTCTGATGAATATGGAGAAATTGATTAATCAATGCATCCAACAAATGATGAGATATGTGCAAGTCAGTATGATTCCTATGATAGCTTGCATAGTGAGGATGAAGGTACAAGATATCTCTCTTGCATAACAGATTGTGATAGGGAGAGTAGTAAGTATTCAGATTTTTAGGATGTACCTGTGGATTTTGATCTACAGCTAGGGGATCCTTCTACCTCTTATGTAGATCAGGATGAAGAAGCAATGGGAAATGTTGATTCATTTGGTAGTGAGTATACAATACCTCCAGCTACAGTTGAAAGCTACAAAGATACATTCGATGAGGAGGAGGGTTGTGAATTTGAGAATGGTTTCCGAAATTTTCAGGCCCATTGCATGATGAAGATTTAAAAGAGGATCAGGTAATGTTTTGCAAAGGTTTGCCCCATAATGAATTTCAGGTATTTTCAGATCCACTTGATGTTGAGCAAGAGGTATTTTTAGATAAACAAAGGGATGTGTCAAGTTATGGAACAAATGACTGTGTTGGTAATGTTTCTAATTTTTTATTCTCTGATGACCCTGGGCCTCTTTTTGATGATGACAAAAGTGATGAGTATGACTGTAATAATGAAAATATGGAAACTTGTTTGCTTAGCTCTGAACAGATTTTAGATTTGTTAACTCTTGATTATCAGAAATATATACATAAGGGTGATCTTGAAACTCTGTGTCCAGTTGATGGTGAGACTTTTGGAGTTGACCAAATGCATTTGTCTATTCAAGAAAAGGTATGTGATTATGAAATTTCTAACTCATGTGGAGAAGACATTTGTCTGCATACCAAGGATGATAGTGTTCCAGTTTTGATTGGTTCATGTATGATTAATATTGAAGATTTGAGTGATGGGGGTATCAAAGAGGTGCAAAAGGTTTCAGATTTGTATGTTTCAAACAATGTTGATATGACAAAATTTTTTGATTCTCAAGAGAGGTACTCTGATGATAAATTTTCAATGCAGCTAAATGAGTGTTTGGCAATACACAACAGAGAGAAGGATAATGAGGAATTTTGCATTGAATATATGTATATTTTGTATGTTGGTAATAACAGGGGTTTGTCCCAAGATGTTGAAGAATTTGAATTACAAGATGATGTAGGGATTTTGGGCCAAACCGAGCATGATGATACTCTAAGAACTTGCAATAATAGTGACAGGAAAGATTGCATGAGTATCTTCAAGAAGAATTTGATGAGCTCAATACAAAACTAGGTGTTTGACAAGGGAAAGCTTGGTTTGAGTTTCATATTGTAACAGCTCAGAACAGATAAAGCAACATAGAGGATTAAGGGTTGCTAGTGCATGGACAACTCTTGCTTATCCTCTTTAAAATTCTTTTCCATGCGTAGTAGTTTAGGGCTTTGCATTCATCTCCATCTTGCATTCAGTTTGCATTCATTCCTTCATTTCCATTTCCATTTTGCTCACTGGCTCATCATTTTGTGTCTGGTTTGTTCACCCAAAGATTCTAGATCCTTGCAATGATCTCACTATCATTCATCCCCAGACGGAGCCACTATTGGAGCTGTAAAATCTGATGTTTTTACATATGTTTTCACTCATAAATTTCCTGATTTGGTCCTACCGTATGCATATTTCATCTATATTTTTCCCTCTTGCCCCTCTGAGTTCTTCCATGTCTACATTTTCCACCTTTTGGTCCATATCAGCATGAGTCTATTCGGGTCTCCCCGAACCATTATATTTTTTCTGCTAAAATCTTTTGTTTCAGGTGTATCGGCAGGACATGCTCTTTGTTACAGCGACTGGCATTTCTCTGTGGTTGGCTATCGGTGTAATGTCCATGTTGTTCCAGTGACGGTGGGGGCATCTATTGGCAAAGGTTTTGTTGTCAGGGCAATGTCTTATCAAACTCAATCTGTCTCCTTGACTTGTGCATATGGTAGTCTTCGGCGAGAGTTGGGTTATTGGTGGAAGGTCTTAGCGATTTCGTTTTGTCATGCCGACCGGAAAGTTTGGGATGCATATCGGTATAGGTTGGGGTGATCTTCGTAAGGTCTCGGCGAGTGACCTTCGGTGTCGCCGATGGATAGCGATGAAGGATCTTGTTGGCAGGAGTGTGATCTTATCTCAGTGACTCAAGGATAGTTGAAGGCTTTCGATATATCATGGGCACTCTATATGACCTCTCCCCAATACAGTATTGTCTTGGCGAAAGCGAGTGGGGAATGGTTTTCGGCATAGGAGTTTCTTTATCTTAGCGAACTAAAAAGTAACACGATGTGAGACCTTCGGTATAATGAGGTGCTATCTACATGAGGCCCCCCCAACATTTTTTTGTCTTGCCGATGGCCCGATGTGCATTCTTTTTGGTGAGAGAATCTTGTGGTCCTAGCGAAGTTGAATACTGCAAAAGGTTGCTCGATGTGAGATATCTATTTCGGTGTGTGTCAATGGCGTGGAGCCTGGGGTCTTGCCGAATGGAGTGCAGTGGTGGTTTTGTCGGTAGGACAATTGGGCGGTCACACCGACATGAAGTTATATGGGAGACTCTCGGTGAAACTTAAAACAATTTGTGTGAGGTCTCCGCAATATCTATGTGTTATAGCGAAGCATAATGAGAACAAAGGGATACTGTATGGATTCGGTGTGACCAACAAAATGTTATAGCAACATATGAGGGAGACAATGCATATCGGTAAAACATAATGTGATCTACAGGACATCTCCCCAACTCGGATAAGTCACAGCGAAAGCGAAATACAAGCGTAGGGGGTGTAACGAATGAATTGCCTTCGGCATGACGATACGGATGTCTCGCCGACTGTTCACTGGTGAAAATGGAATTTCAAAATGTTGTGGCAGACATGAATATGTTTGGTGACCGTTGCAGGCCGACATTGTTGGAGCCCGAATTTTGTGCTGTGCTGACATGGAGTTTCAAATTGATTTATTTTCTAATGCTGGTGTATAAATAGGCACCCCAATTGTAAATGAAGATAATAAGATTTTAGATCACATACAGTAGTTAGGAATGACTACAGTAGAATAATTTTCTCTTATTAGAGACTATGTGCATGTTTTAAAATGGTGAATTCAATGAAAATCAACTGGTGTGGCAGGTTATTTCTAGTGTCAATTGTATGTTGAACTTATTGAAAAGTATTGCTGAAGCTGTCTCCAAGTTGATTCTTTCTAGTTGTTTAAATTGATGTAACCAGTTTACTTTCAGTTTATCAATGCACATTTGCTGTATTTGTGTGATTAATTGACTGGTTCTCTCAAGTATAGATTAAATGATTTTTGTTGATCACATTAATCAGGGAGATTCATCTGGATTATTAAAGTAGAGCTCAGTGGTCATAATCTTGCATTGTTTATACAAGTTATGAATAGATCATATGCCTGCAATTTGATTTTCTACCAGAATAAGTTTCCCACTTCTGTTTCATTTGACTCCGCATACCCAACAAGGCACTGGTCTCTGCAATTTCATTATTTGAATTCATTCAATCTCTTTTTATCAGTTAATTAAGCATTCTAGGATTTAGATCAGAAGATAGATATCAAGTTTGGTTTCATTTGTTCACTGTTATCTACCATTGTGGACAAAGCATTTCAAGAAAGATAATCACAAGTTAAGTCTACACTATTTAGAAAGGTACACCCACCCAGGTTTGCAGCACCTAAAGAGTAGAAGGTTGAGTTCTCTTGACCTTGTCTATTACCCTAAAGCATATCAGGAGATTGGCAGCCTCTTGAGGCATTCAACCTGCGTTTTTGAGAGCTAACAGATCCTTCTGTTATCCATAACTTTACTAGGTGTCGAGGATAGCTTCGAGTTTTTACCCAAGCAACAATTGACAAAATTCGGCCTTACCAAGTCAAAATCTGGTAAGGCCGAATTTTGTAAATTGTTGCTTCAGTAAAAACTCAAAGCTATCCTTGACACTTGGTAAAGTTATGGATAAAAGAAGGATCTACAGGCTGAGGAAGTTCTTCATGGATGAAATTGGGAATAAAATTTAGAATGGAGAAGAGAGTGGAAAAGTAGAATTTGATGAAACTCTTGATTTTACTATGATTTTGAGAGCATCTTCTATACACCAACTTGTCTTACATCAAATAAATGAAGAAAACAATTGTGAAAGAGCTAACAATTTTAAATTTGAAACAATGGTGTCTTATGTATAGAATCCCCCTATGATTTGCTCCTAGAATAAGGTATAGCAATTTAGAATTTGAAACAATGGTATATGAACAACTATTTAGCTTATTTGTTATGCTACAACAATTAACTACATGTTAGAACATATCCATATCAACATAAAATAGCAAGTGCAATTCACTTCAAACTCTACTATGGTAATTACTTTGTAAGGAAGTTTGCACTCCATGAACATTCTCTATGCACACCAGTATGTTGGTTATTATCTCAATCTCCTTTGTGATCAAAAGGATAGTGAAGTTCATTGCATAACTCATGACCATTTTGTAGTGCTATGATCTAGTGCTCTTTCACTTCTTACTCACTATGTTTTGTGATCAAAAGAATAGTGAAGTTCATTGCATAACTCATGACCATTTGCATTGCTATGATCCAATGCTCTTTTACTTCTTACTCACTGTGTTCTCAATCACCATGTGCAAATGACTTAGAGGATAGATCTTTTTCACCATTTGATAGTAACTTTCATTATTTTTGGACTATTTGCTATGATTTAATCACTATTTGACAATGTTCTTCCTTTCTCAGTCCTATAAAACAGAGGACAATTCACAATTTGCAACTCTCTAACAATGGTAAATAGATATAGTAAAGATATTTAAAATTTTAGAAGTGGATTTTTTTGAATTGCTAAAGCCTATTTATCAGTTTTATAACTTAAAATTATTTATGCTATTTGAATAGCTAAAATTCATATTATAAATCTTTAAAGTACAATAGAATCAAGTACTTAAAATGATTACAGAGAAGTTGAATGAAAATTAGTAAATTACTACTGATTTACTTTTCCTTTTGCGTGTTTACAAGGTTATTTCTTCCAGCATTTGTTAGGCCTATTTTGGATTCTATGAAAACAACAAAGGTAGTTCCACATCCAGGTCTAAATGAGGTGATGAACCATCCTTCTATGATGAAGTTTGCAAGATACACCCAAGAATAGATCTAAAAATATCATATTTTTAAACCTTCAGATCTTTGAGATCGTTGCAGATTTGATTTGATTTTTGTACAATTGGATGGATCTAAAAATCTGTTGCTTGAAAATGATGTAAATGAAAATGTTATTTGTTCAGAATAATCTAAGAGTAGTATTTTTCACTTGCACAATTTTTTTTTCTACCTTAAGATAACCATTAAAATTATCATTTTGTTAATCATAATATTCCATTGTATATTTGTATTTTGTTAGATTGTATTGGATAGTTAATGTTTAAGTTAAAAAAAAATCAGCATAATATACTTTCCATGTACTTCTTTTCATCACTTGTAAATCTAATTTTTTGTTACTTTTTGTGATCATAAAAAATAGAGATGATTTTAGTCTCTGTGAAATATTTTCATGCATGTTTGAGATCTCTACAAGGTTATGAAAAAGGCCCTAGGGTTTGGTAGGGTTTTGAGCATCCTTATTGTTTTGATGGTAATGTTGTCACTAAGTTCTCTCCTTGCCCAAATATAGTCACTTGAGAAATTTCCATGATGCTCTTGACTATAAATTACTTTTTTCTCCCTACCTTCTCACTACAGGTTTGATTCTTCAACTCTACCAACTACCCTTCCATCCCAGTGTCTTTTCATGCTCTTGCATCCATTCTCTTGTGAATTTATTATTATGACTTTGGAAGCTATCACTAGGTCTATTATGACTATTAGGTCTTTGAGGGTATATGATTTTCTACTACGAACTCTTAGATTGCCATACTTTTGATGAAAATTCTCCAAGGATGTTTGCTCACTGAATTAACTCTCTATATATTCTCCATTATGCATTGAAAATTCATGGTTTCTAGTTAACTATTTATTGGTGTAAGCATTTCCATGTTTATTGGGATTGTCATCCCTATAGGATAGTTTACTTATAGATCTAAATGTATTTTAAAAGGTGCCCATAAATATTGACAAGTTTCATAAGATTTTTGTATCAAGGTAGTAGATGGTCGTGACAAGTTTCATAAGACTGTTGTAACAAGTCTCATAATAAAGCCATACCGCAAGAGCCAAGAAGACATGATGCGATGTAGCGGTAACATCCTGAATTACCATGAAGGATAAGAAATAAATGTGTGGTATGAAGATAACTCAAATACTTCTCCCGCATCCCTGCAAGAGCCAAGAAGACAAGGTGCAATGTAGCGGTAACATCCCACATTACCTCGAAGGTCAAGCAATAATGGTGCGGTGTAGCCTTAAAATCCTAGATTACCGCTAAGGCCAATCAATAACAGTGCAGTGTAGCGGTAACATCCCACATTACCACAAAGGCCAAGTAATAACGATGTGGTGTAGTGGTAACATCTTGCATCACCGCAAGGATCATGTCAAAATGGTGTAGTATCGTAGTTAAAATATAAAAAGAAATATCACATTTCTTTGAGGAATTTTTTTGAAATAGTTTGCTTGCCTTATGTATATTGCTTCCACATTTTCATGTATGTCTAGCAGGGCACTTGTAACTACAACATATGACCAAAAAAATCGCTATTGTTATGCTTTGATGGATGTCCCTTCGTTATTACTGGATATTTGATGTTGTGCACATTATTATAGTGTAAGCCTATTTTTCAGATTGTTTCATTTAGCATCACCAATATTCTCCACAAGAACATTGTCCCTATTTAAAATGATGGAAATGCTTCACATCTCTCAGAACAATTTCTCTTGCAACAATCTTGGAGATGAATTTAGATGTAGTGTGAAAATTAGAACATACTCGAAGGTTCTTAACAACTCTAATAGTTGTACCAGGGGTCATGTTAAACAAACCAAATGCAATTGCTAACTTTTCACTATGGTGGCAGATAAATGATTATTTTTTCTTCTATTCCACAACAATGAGTAAAAGTCTTGAATATGGAAATACCTTGTTGCCTTCATTTTCCAAGCCAATTTCTCCAATTTTGCATAGATATCCCATGTTTGTGGTTGTGATCTATCTCCTACACAAAAACTCATGTACCATTTTATGCCCTTCAACCCAACTACATGTAGGCATCTTTTTAATTCCTCTATCTTTCATCAATATCCTTACTATTTGAACCTCATCACACCTACCCACTTCTGCATAGATGTTTTAGAGAAGAACATAAGTTGCAACATTTTTAGGATCCAACTGAAAAAGCAATGTTGTTGGAATACTCAGCCTATATTCATATATGATCCACAGGAACCAAAGGTTTAATTGGCATCTTAGTAATAATGTTTAGGGTGTCCTCAAGATAGCTAGCATGGGAACGAAGGTCAAACATGCACACCTAATGATCAACTATATATGTAATACAATAAGGGTTATTGACGTGTGAAGTATATGTAGCCCTCATCTACTAAAAATGCATGACTGCATGCATCTAGAACACAAGCAAAGCTTACAATGTCGGTGTTCCAGAGTGCTTTATTAATTCAAAGGTTTTGAGAGCTTCATTGCAAAATCAAGTTTGTGCACATTCTACAATCATATCATTTCATTCCATGAGATGACATCTCTTTGAGGAATTTTGTGAAACAATTCATTTTGTACAACATTTTGGTGTCAAATCTTTGGTAATTATGGTTAGTTTCATTACATTCAAATTTTGAATTCTGAGAAATTATATACAGTAAATAGATTGATGGTTGTTTGAATAGTGAAATTAGCTCTCTTAGAAATTAACTAAAATATCTAGAAGGATTATTTTAATTAAAGAGGATTTTGTGGTTATTTTTGTAACAATGATTAACAATGATTTTATAGTGCAGCTAGCTTGCTATTTTCATTCAAGATACAAGTCATCAAAGTCAAGCACATACCTAGAAGATGGTACTCTACTTCAAACCCTCAACCTCACTTACTTTAGTTTGCTTACATAGGGATATTAAGGAAGTTGGTAAAAAATTAATATATATCATTTTTTGTTTGTGAAGGAGAATCCTGTGAGATTCAATATGGTAGTGGATCAATATCCAGTTTCTTAAGTAAAGATGATGTCACAGTTGGGAAACTTGTTGTGAAACATCAGGTTAGTAATTTATTGGATGTTAAGGCTTCCCAGTTGGATATCAAAGATCTTTTATCATCAACTTAATTTGGAATTTATGTATAAATAGATTCTTCCATGGTGTAGGTCTTTAATCACTAGACCACACATGAACCAGGGTTGACATTTTTGTTGTCTAATTAAGTTTGATGGCATTCCTGGGCTTGGTTTCTAGGAAATTTTTGTTGATAATGTTGTTCAAGTCTAGTTAGTGTTGATAACCTTCATTCTATAATGTCAACTTCATTCTATAATTTGAGCATATCACCTTTCTTAAACTTTGAACAAGGTTCTAAAATCAAGGGTTCAATATGCATATTTCAGGCCTATGTTGAACACTCTGTTTAAGGCATTTGTTGACAAAGCTACAATTTTTTAATTGATTTATCTTTCTACTTTGTTTGGACTTTTGTAAACTTGCAATATATAATGCAATTATTCTTTTTGAATTGAGACTAATAGTAATTTTTTTGGTTGTATTGAGGCACAACTTCATTCATGGCAAAAAAGGCAACACCCTATTTCTCATATCAAATGGCACATTGCATATAAAGGAGGAAAGATTCTAGCAAGGTTATTGTTGACTTTATTGAAGGAGAGAGCTTCATATATGGGACATGATCAACACTCTCCTTCTTGGATTTTACACGTTACAACTTTCTCCAGGAAGATTTCCCATGCCGTTGTAGAAGTTTTAAGAAATGAAAGGGGCATGTTCTCACATTGAAGGGCTTCAAGCATTCGTATCCATCATTGCAAAAGTTTTTTGGAGAAGTTTCTTTCTTGCAATCATTTTTGTGCAATATTGTAACTCATATTTTCAGTCTTGTGACTAAAAATAACAATTGTAATACTCTATTTCTAAGCTGTAATTAGAACACCTTTCTTTTATTAATAAAGTTCACCAATTTTTCCTTCTCAATGGTTGTCTTATTGTGTGCAATTGATGATTGATGTGTATTTCTATGTTTTATGATTAAATCCTCAAATATCAGTCAATTAAAATGACTAACTATACTACTAATTGACATCAAATAATAATTAAATTGACTAAATATACTACCAATTGATAGAAATCAGTGAACAGTGAATAAAAATGACTAAATAAGTGACCAGTTAACAACAATCAATGACTAAATATATTAGTGAATAAAAAAATGACTAAATAAGTGACCAGATTACAACAATCAATGACTAAATCAACAACTAAATAAGTGATCAGTTAAATATACCAGTGAATAAAAAATGACTAAATAAGTGACTAGATTACAACAATTAATGATTAAATATAATAGTGGAAAAAAGTGACTAAATAAGTGACTAGATCGCAACAATGCATGACTAAATATACTACCAAATTGATCAATCAAAACAACCAATAAATGACTAAAAATGGTTTAGTCATCAATCTGGTTGCATTATATATGACTGGCAATAAAATACTAGTGGTCACGTGACCAACTGTAGTCATTTAGAAGCAGTTTTTAGTAGTTTTTTCAGTAGTTTATTGTTGTTTTTATACTAGTGTAGGATGTATCCTTCCTACAATGGACATCAGCATCAGACATCACCTTAGCTAAATTAAACTAGCAAGAGATATAGACAACACTGACTGTTTATCTTTGATATTTTCTTATGATTTATCTTAAATGACCCATTCTAAGGACCTCTCAATGATATCTACAAAAAAATTTAGAGAGAAAGGAATGGGGCATCGATCATTATCTTTCATTTGTTGTGCTTGTGGGTATTCTTGTAAGATAATCTTGACACATACTTGCTTAGTTGTGTGTAGGAAAGTTGTTTGGAGTACATTTTTTACTATTGCATATGCTTTGGTCTGATATATTCTAAAGCTTCTAACTTACATTCCAACAAGGTTTCCGTACATCAAGGTGTGAAGAAAAACTATCCTATTTGTTTGCAGAGTCAAAGTCCATTACACTAGATACAATGCCATCCAGGTTATCAATACCTTGATGCATCGTGTATATGTGTTATATCAAACAATAAGGAACAATAGAAAATACCAATCCTAAGATCTGAGAAAATCATCATCTCTAATAAAGTCTCGGTGGATCATCGACTTGTTGGATCTTTTGAATCAATTATCAAAATCAATAGTTAATCATCTTATTTCTTCTATCTTCTCTATGCGCTAATCTAGTATCATGATAGTCAGCAAAAATAATATCATCACTACATCCATCTTGCATAATCATAGCATATCATAATATGAAGAACACATATCCATTGCATTATCATTTAAGTTGTGAAAAATAATATAGATTTGTTATTCTAAGCATCTTAAATCATTACAAACCTCATAAATATGCATTGCATTATCATATCATAAGCACGAACATCTGCATCATTACATACATATCATAAACATCCATATGCATACATCATCATCTCATAAAACTGCATAAAAAAATACACAAAAATAAATGCATATAAATCATTTACATATCATATCATCCTATAACATATCATGAAAAGATACTAAAAAAAGTACATCCATCCATTGCATTGCATTGCATCACATATCACATTATTACCATCGCATAACGCATAAGCATAAATAAATCAAAGGTATCCATATATTCATAAGCATAAAATAAAGTGAACACATCACATCATATTGAATCCATAGCATATCATATATATATCAAAAAATAACTGTCATGGTACAATATCTGAATCAATGTATGTATATTGATCAAAAATACAATATCCACGAGGCTATCAAAAAGGAGCCCATGAATGTATATCTATGTAAAGAATTGGTAACTAATAAAAGTGTTTGTACAAGCGAGCTAGCCCTAATGGATACTCCCCTCATTAGGTTGTATCTCTAGCTGATCCTTAGCCCTAGGATGTGCCCCATTCCTTTGTGAGTAATCTAGTTGTCTAAACGTCATAGGGACATCTCAATGGTAGTGCATCCTGTAGTAGGTTGCCTCAGTCATAGCCTCCCTGTATAATTGAGTAGACATTGTCCGCCCTTGAGCTCCAACTATCATGGTCTCAAACTGCTGACACTGTTCGACCTATTGAGCTAACTACATGTTAATAGTCTTGCTAAGTTGATGCTCTTGGTCTCTCTCAGCTATCAAGAACACTATCTACTAGCTAGCTTGATGTCTCTCAGTAGTGATCACCAAAACCTACTGATGGGCTGATCCCTCTTGCCTGTAATAACCTGTACCTGCTGCTGCAACTAATGTATCTATAAATCACAGGGATCTAGCCCTAGTGGTGGTGGCTGCATTGGTTGCTGCCGCATTGGCTACTATTGAATCAAAGGATGTTGTGGAGGATGTTGATGCCCTGGTGGTGCTCCTAGGACCTGTTCATCGTGCTGATCTTGGTCATCCTGGCTATCATGTCCCTTGCCTTGACCTCTGCCTTTGCCTGCACCACTCCCTCTCAGTCTCCCTTATGGAGGTGCACCTATTGGATCTTTCAATTAGCAAGGGGTGTGAACCATGCATCATATGTAGGTGTCACTTGAGCATCCACCTATCCCTAGTCATATTCTCATGGTTGAGCAACCAACTGCTAAAAGCCCTCGACAACCTTGTGGGTTGGGATCGTAGGTCCCCACGTTGGTGACTCTCATGATGACCTAGTGAAGATAGTAGTGTATTCATTGTATGGCCTATCCTGCCTGTCCCCAAACTGTCTTGCCACCCTATCTAGAAGATATCTATTGATGATGGTATGCTCTTGAACCTACATATATATCAATTCTGTCTAGCGAAGAAAAATTGTTTAACATCATCATACCATGTTGGCATCTGAAGCCAAGGTCACCATCTAAAAACTATCATATTATTGATGACCCTACACAAGTAGGGAATACCAAGTTGCCCTGTGTGTTGTAGTGTGATGGAACCTTTGTACCTCTAGATAATAGGATCATCTAGCTCTACAGCTACCATCTAAACAATCAGTCATAACATAGCGATGTGCTCCCAAGCCCAAATGTGTAGTAAGGTGACCCCTGTGTTGATCAACCTGCCATCGTAGTATACAAAAATGTGCATATCATGGCATAGAGAGGCCAACATCACTAACCCCCATGCATATTGATTCCTCCTAAGGAGCATCTTGTGTCAAGCCAGGCCCCATCCCAGACTGAATCCTCTGCTTTGTCGATCAAGAGCAACCAATCCTGAGATGATCATGGCAATAATTAATCTAAAAGTGGGCACCCAACCTCTGTTCATCTTGAGGTCAATCTAGGAAGTGACTAGAATGATGTCCTCCAAGTCCATCACCTCATGGCATGCATCGTAATTGGCATCAAAGTCATGGATCACACACTCACCATGTATTGGAAAACGCAATATCCACCATACATTCTCCAACATCACTGTTGCCTCGCTGGTAGGAAGGTGGAAAGACAAGGTCTCGTTGTGCCATCGCTTGCACAACACTACCATCATCACCAAGTGTGTCTAGAAGATGGGCATGTATGCCATGTACCACAAGCCAATCTCTCCCAAGTGCTCCTGTCACAACTCAAAAAAATCACCAAGTTTGGACAAAACTATGGGTTGGTGCTCATGGGACATCAAAGGCAGGATAACCTCTTGCACCCACGAAGCGCACAACATCAAAATTTGAAAAAAATTGACTATGTTTGGAGTTTTCATCCCCAAAATGACAATAGTGTCGCTATACACAATAGCATCACTATAATTTAAAT
Organism: Sequoia sempervirens; assembly: GCA_007258455.2. Lineage (NCBI taxonomy): Eukaryota > Viridiplantae > Streptophyta > Pinopsida > Cupressales > Cupressaceae > Sequoia > Sequoia sempervirens. The sequence continues at coordinate 650,356,316 of VDFB02270651.1, read as the reverse complement.
TTCAAACTATGATGCCTAAGGCATTTAAATTGCAAACCACAAGTTGTGTTGCCAGAAACATATGCATCTCTATTTAGACTTTGGAAAACCCTAACCCTAATTTTCAAATAAAAAGAATTGTCGCTAAACATGTATGCATCATGATTTAGAATCTGAAACCCTGATTCTAAATTGTGAACTACATTGCAATTCACATATGCATCACTAAAATTCAAATTAGCATCACTGATTCTCAAAATAGCGTCACTCTAGAGCGACGCCACCAAAGTTTAAATTTTGAAACACATTAAATGCACCAAAAAGTCAAATTTCAAATCAAGTTTCAATTCACATATCGATGGTCTTGCACCTAGAAGCCTTTGGTACTGTCGAACCCGGTCATAAATATGTCGTGGGAGCACTTGTTGCACCATTTCATCTAGGTCAAAGCTCAAAATGAAAGAAATCCTAAAGGTGTGAATGTACAAATCAATTGAAAGTGACCCTTCCTCACCTATTTATGTTAGAAAATTAGGGTTTTTTGACCTAATTTAACCATGAAACTATGGTTTTTCATCATTTTCACCAATTTTTCCAAACTGAAACTTATTTTGCATCATTTTTCATGTTTTTTGCATCTCGAAGCCTTTTCGAACCCCTTGGGCAACATCTTAACCTTTGTCAAGAAATCAACTTGGAAAATTCAAAATTTCTACTCGATTTCTCAAGGGGGTAGGGAACCAGCTTATTCCTTCCGCTGGGGCAACAGTAGATCATCTAAAAATTAGAAATTTTTTATTTTTTGATTTAAGCAATAGTATTTCATCCAAAAAGTATGTCTTTGAACTGAAGCAACAAGTTCCTTACTTCAAAGATGGGAAAAATGTAGACACTTAAAAATGTCCTGAATGATATCATACACTTGAATTGGGAATACTAACATCATTTCCTCTCGAAGCCCATCCTCTTTTCGCTTAATTGATTAAATTGCCTAGCTATTTAATTAATTGCATCATTTTCACCTATTAACCTCATTTATCAAATCAAGTTAATTCACCCCCTTTCATGCTAACACTTTGTCTTATTAAATTAAATAAATAAAACTATTTAATTTAAATCCTTAAGTATTCTTATTTAATAAAATGACCCTAAGTTATTTAATTAAATATCATTCCACCTTTCCCCCATTCATTAAATCATTTTATTTAGTAGATATCATCTAATTCATCTAATTCCCCTAATTGTATAATCAATATTGTTCAATTATCAATTAAATCTAATTCCCCCCCACTTGCAAGGGAATATTCCTTCCCCTTTTGCACAATTTAATTTAGTTTTAATTAACTAAATTATCCTTTTCCCTCATCCATGAGAATATTCCAAAGAATATTCTCTTTCCTCACTCATTTGTAAAAGGGGAATATTCCTTTTTCTCAACAAACTTACTTAGCTTCTTGAGCAAGTTAACTTGTGACCTCTTGTGCAAGTTAACTTGTGATCTCTTGAACAAGTTGAAAGTGCGCTTGTTTGAGGGAATGTGAACCCTTGATTAAATCTCATCTTGCATTCTCACCCATTGATGAGAATCTATCATCCATGCCTCTTATTTATTTCATCCTTGATCGTTGATTAATCTTTTTGATCTCATCCATTGATCTCTTTTTACCTATTCTATAAATAGAGATTGCCTCTATTGAATAGGGATCCATCTTTCAAAAGAAAACTTATGCTATTGAAATCACTCACACTCACACTCGCATTTAGCATACATTTAGCATCTTTGAGTTCATTTTAATTGCATTTAGTTAGTTTTAAGCTTCCATTAATAGCTTCCATCACATAATGCATCCATTTATCTTGTTTATTAATTAGGGTTTGAATCTTTTAGTTTAAATTCCATCTAGATTATCTTAGCTTTTGCATAATTAGATCATTTTAAATTCCATCTAGACTAGTTTAGCTTTTGCATAATTAGATTATTCAAAGTATTAGTTATGTGCTACGCGACTCATCATTCCTCTGCTAAGCTTAGACTTAGTCGACCCTGTGCATGTGTTGCATTTTGAATGTAAACTAATTCAATTAGTAAAGCCATGCCAAAACAATAGGGTGAGTGCTGCATACTTGGCACCGGATTTATGAAGTTCTACATGTTGTAGAAGTCCATTTTGGAAACAATTCAATTGTTAGAATTTTATCATGTGTAGATTGAAATAGTCTTTAGATGTTGTCAAAATATAAAGGTCAACTTGTAGCTTCTTGTGCTGAGTAAGCTCTTTGATTGCTACCACATTTTTTCCAAGTGAAGTGAGTCGACTTGCATGGAGTAAGCTATCATTTTGCATTCCTTTTCTATAGGCTGCAATATCACCCTTTTTCTTTATAAATAGAGACTTGTACTCTCATTAGGATGCATTCTATTATGCACTTTTATGCAATCTTATTTTGCTACAATTTCTGAGAGTTGTGATTTATTTAGTGAGTGGTGTGAATTATTTTGAGAGTGCATAATATAGTTTTGAGAAAGGATTTATAGTGAAGTATTGTTTGGGAAAGCTAAGTTAAGCTAGGAAGCTATTGCTTGGAAGGTTGTTCATCAGAGTCAGTCTATTGGATAAGCGTAATACAGGCATGAGGATATAATCTTCCTTTATTTGTCTTTGTTTATGAAATATTGATTCATGAGTGTTTTATTTGATCTATTGAGGTTACTTGCATTATGAAAATATAACATTTTCTTTGAAAAGAAAATAGAAGTTGTTTATGCTATTTTGTGAAGTGCTTGTAATTACTCCATAATAGGAGGGATTGTTTGTCATAGATGTTATTATACTAGATATGATTAAAAAAGGGTATCTTAAGGGTTACTCATAGCTAAACTTATTTGATTATACTAGATAGTTAGTGGGTTACTCTTGGGATTGTTTGTCAATAGAGGCTGTGGGAAATGGGATAGGTTAATTCTAGAATTAAATATTTCCCATTGGAGGGATTCTCTATGCATTGATTATAGTGGCCTTAAGTCAAATCAAGCTTAAGTACTGTAAGTAAATAAAATGAACATCACTCGAAGTACTGAGTAAGAACACTTTGGACAAAGTAGTGTGATTACCTTTGGCTCCACTGTTAGTTCACCATGTCCATGTAGTGCATGCTAGTTCTAGATTGTAAGGCTACAAGTTATAGTTATGTAGGGCACAACACTAAGCTTAGTGTAGTTGTTGTATGAGGTTACTCCACCAATCTCTTTGTCGAAGGGTAGGGCCATCTATCATATGACAGATGTGCGGGGGACTACATATGAGTTTGTGGTTGGTGGAAAATCACTTGAGTGATGCTTCTCCTCATTAGCAGGTGACAAAAGACCAAGATTTTAAAGGTAGATCCTAGACCATCTATATCTACTTCTTTGAAGCTCAGTTGAGCTATGTGTGTACTTGTATACATTCTTGGAATATTGTAATTTGTTCAATTATTATATTGAAATGGAATCCTTTTTGTATATTATTATGGCATCTATGTTCATTTGTTCTTAATAAAGAAAAGAAAAGTTTTACTGCAATGGCTTGTTACCTAGTTTATTTACTCACAAAGTGTAAACTTAGGAAAAATTACTTCAGTGAACGGTTGGCATGTTACATGTGGTATCAGAGCTACTAGGTTTAGCTCTGGAACCTATGAGCTCATCATACTTTCCATCCAACACTATCTAATGTTTTGAAATTCTTATGCCAGGATGGTGCATCTCAGGTTAATGGTTAGAAAGTCAGTAATCAGAAATGAGCGCTACCTCGAGGCCAAGAAGGAAAGAGAAGCCATCGCTAGAACAATTGAGGGTACCAACTATGACAATTCCATCTAGTTAAGCGACATTGAAACCTTCAGTCATGCACTTTCTTGGATCAGTGATGTGAAGAGAAAGATGAAGATGGAAGCCAAGTACAACTACCTACCTTCCTTCTCACCATAGAAGTCTGAATCTTTATCACTTTCTAGGGATATGCCCTCGAGGAAGTGTCAGTCTAGAATTTATCTTTAGGGACCCTATAGTTCTTCCAATGGAGAAAGTAATTGTATTTTCCTTGAGTAATGAGTCTGAGGATTATGTACCTCACAACTATGTATCGGATGAAAAATCCAAAGGCTATTATCCATTCTGCGATAGGTACAAAAAAATGAGAGATGAGAAACAATCTCAATATATAGGTTATACTCCATTAAGTTATGTTTCTGAGAGTGAATCTAAGCAATACTCTCCACTCGACTATCTGAATAGTCACTCCATGTAATCAAATGATATTGAAATCCTTAAAAAATGAATAAAATCATGTGTTTATCAAAAGTGTGTGATTAAGTCTTATGTGGAATTCTTTATGTGTAGTTGATAGCTCATTTTAATGTTTTCCATAAGATAATTGATAACATGATTAAATATAACATGGATGAACCTTCAGGTAAAATATATTCTTGTGAAGATGGTAAGGACATGAACCAATCCTAGTGGAAGCCAAGAAGTTGTGCAAGGACCAGTAGGAGTTGAAGCTAGACTGGACCAAATCTTAGCAAGGTTGGAAAAACTAGAACAAGAAAGGGTAAAGGGTAGAGTTGAGAAGGAATTCCCAATAATGAGTATGAGGGAGAAAAATATTCTCATGAACATGATCAAATGCATGACCATGAGAGAGAGAAATCACTTTCTCTATTCGAGGAAACTAATAGGAAGTGTATGGCTTCTGAAATTTCTAGAGATATGAAGATAATTAACCCACACAGTTTGAGGGAAGCACTAGTGGAGACGAAGTTGAGGCTTGGTTAGTCCAAATGGAGAAGTATTTCAAGATTCAAAATTATATTGAGGTCACCAAAGTCGCATGGGGTGTGTTGATGATGTTTTATGCACAACAACAACTCAGATAGAATATGAAATCCTATCTCTCTTGAAAGGTAAATCTCTATCAACAAGCCTCAAGAGATAACCCCAAGGTCTCTAATGTCAGGTCTTGAAAATGCATAAACAACTCAGTGATAAATGTGAAAATGCTGGTAATCACAAAGGGACCTTATGACAAGAAAACACTAAATATTGAATTTCTTAGATCTGGCAATGTAATGATACTTCAATCCTAAATCTAGCTCAAATGATAAAGAAATTCAGATCATGAACATTCATCCAAGACAATCCAATTGCAATTGAAATGAATAAATCGCCACAATTGAAGTAAGCACAATGAATATAAAGTCCAAGATAACTTTGCAAAGCAACTAACAATCAGCTAGCTGCAAAAAGTATGGACCAGGGATTGCTGCAAACACTTCAAGCATCAAATCATAAACACCATTGAATCAAATCTAAATCTAAATCTAACATTCATCTAATAACCTTGAGAAATTTATAAGATAGAATCACAAGAACCATGCAAGATAAATCAACAAAAAAGAGATCACCAAAAAATCACAATGTCTTCAATTGTATTGAATCACCAAATTTCAGCAACAATTCCAATGTTCTGTTACAACACTTGCTCATAAATTGACTAATTTCCACCTCTGCTCTACTGCTAAATTTTCTTGTATCTATCTATGTATTCTATTCTATCTATCTTCTATATATTACAAATGAGGAGAAATTCCCAATTTATAAAGAACCCCCAAAGCATGTCGGCCCAATAAGGGTTTTTACAATCATAAAATAGCCAAAACAAGTCGGCCCAAGGAGAATTCAAAAAATAAATTGACATTAAATACATGACCTCAATCCAAGGTCGGCCTAAGATCCTCAACATAATTTGAACCAAGGCACATGTTTCACTCCAGCCCCAAATTAAATGCCCTCTCCAAGTCGGCCAAGGGGTGGAGTATAGTATTTCAAATTTCTTCATAGTTTAAACTTCATCTCCAGAACTCCAATGACCATGCCAGACTCAGCCTGCACTTAGCAAAACCAGCATCAATATCAATTATAACACTATCAAAACATGAAGATCAAGATTAGCTCATCATCAATAATATATTCGTAATCCAAATAAATGCAAACACAAATTGAAATCAACCCAGAAACGTTGCTTGAGTGCAAAAAACACAGTCCAAGATTTCGAGCCAGCCACAGAATCCAAGCCATAGTGAAAATCCAAAGAAATCCGGCCCAAGTGAATTTCAGCTAAATGAGCACGAAATCAACAATAGATCATTAAAAAATAATAAAGAATGCATAATCACTGTGTAATATATTAGTTAAAATCATGGAATAATAAGAATTTATCATTAAAACCCATCCAATTCATCGAATTCCAAGCTTCACCAAGCTTCCCAGAAAATCCAAAAAAAATCCGGTCGAACAGGATTTCCGCAAAATGACAATCACTGCATGAACTCTGAGGAAACTAGGGGAAGAAGGAAGAAACGGGAAAATCCGACCGAACAGGAAAATCCCGAAGTTGATAGAAACCCCAAACATCAGCAATCTTAACATGATCCTACTCAAATTGATTGAAGATCACAAATTTGAGGATCCAAGGCACAAAAACAACTTAACCTGAACCTTCAACAAATCTTCCTTGAATTCTAGGCTCAATTGAAAGAAAAATGAAAAGAAATGGCAACGCCCTAGGCATGAAACCCTAAATTTTAACCATGAACGCATAGGGCAAGCCATGAAATGCCCAAACACATAGGAATTGAAACTCCAAGCAAGACTATAACATTTTAAAGCACAACAAGATTGAACATCTCAACTCAGGAGAACACAAACGATAAAGCAAAATGGCATAAAACTCCAAAAATTAGTCAAGTTCAGAAACCCGATGGCAAGGCAGAAATTCAAAAAAATTCAGCCCAGGCAGAATTCCGCGAAGGCCAGAAATCTCTGAACTGCAGTGCAAAACAGGCCAAGCCGGACTTTGAATGCAATCTGGGAAACTCTAGAGGGACCGAAAAATCCTGAAACAAAGCCAAAACTTGAATGATAGCATTGAAACCGGAGTTTGAAAGAAATTCGAGAAAATCCAGAGGGACCGGAAAATCCTGAACCAGGGTAAAAACCCGAACTTCGCCTAGAGCTTGAGATTTTCAATATGCAACTTGGGAAAAAAACTTGGGCAAGCAAGATAAACATATTAAGCACATACCAAGGCAATGCAAATCCTCAAAATCAAAGGGGCAAAAGACCAAAATCGAAAACAAAAGAGGGTCCCTTCTTTCAAAGGGGCATGTGCGCAAAAACTGCACAACAAATGGTGACTCTGCTGGGAAAATGCTCTAGAGCATTTGATGATGAACAAGAATCATGAACCCAAAATCTCTGGTTTCGACCTCACTATCAGACAAACAAATCAAAATGCAAGACCAAAGAATCAGAACCAAAAGTAGACTGGACCTTCCATAGACTGAAAATCCACGTGTGTGCACATGAGTTCATTTCCTTCCTTGAGCTACTGCAGAAACCAAGTTCATTCAGGGCTGGCTACGTAAGGATTCTGACTTCAAAAGAAACCTGGATAGATCCTCACTGCCAGTCAGGCATCCATAGCCCCAACGAGGTTATTGTTGTGACTCTCCTGAACATAGCTCTACTGCTAGCTAGGTGTCCATAGCCTCGGTAGAGATATTTGGATACCCTTGATAAGTTGAATTCATTATTTTGATTTTCAATATTTTCTCTTTTTTTCTCTTTTGGTATTCTTTTTCTTTTCACTTTTTCTTTTCTTTTGATATTCTTTTCATTCCATTTTTTTTTTCAACCTATGAACAATGAAGTTCACACTCAGGGCTGAGAACCGCAGTGGCGCTGAAGCAGAAATAAGTTTTTTCACCTGAGAAGACCTCACAAGGATCCTACAACAACCTTAGGATTTTTAAGATGTATAAAATATATAAGATTTCATAATACTTCAAATTCAAATCAAACCAGTGACCCATCCTCTTCAAATCAGACATTCAGACTGCATGGCGATAACAAAGACCTCAACCATCCTTTCAAGACACAAGATTAAAGTCCAACAAGGAGATACTCAGAATAGTCCAAGACAAAAGAATATTTTCTATGCAGGTGCAACATATCCAAAAGAAAACAAGAAGACCTCCAAAGCAAGAGAAAAGAAAAACACCAAACCGAAAGCAAACCTACACTAAAGAAACCTAATCTAAAGAAATCAAGAGCATAAAAGAAAACTTAAAGAGAGCAGAGCAATATGCGTTTATTCAAATCAAACTATATACAAAGAGACTCAAAACAACTCATTATCAAACATGATAAACTGAGACCTACACCTACCTAACTTTTCAGTGCATGAGCAAGCAATAAGGTGAAAGTAATAGTCCTTGAGAATGCGAACTTATCTTTGTACTCAGCAAAATAAACCTCAAAAATGTAGCATTTAAACTCAACCTCATAATCAGGAATAGTCAATAACTGAGGTAACTCATTGAAACCATGATCAGTCCATATACAAGCTGTCTTTCCTAAACTACCATAATCAAATTGATAAGATTCAAAATTCATAGCAAGGAGAGAAACAACCTGATTTTGTACTGCTATAAACTAAATGTTGTGCTTAGCATCTTTCACTTGTGAAGGGCTGATATCTATGTCATCAGGAGGTCTCCACTGATGGTACAACAATCGTCTCATGTTGGAAACATGCAAAACATAATTGGAGGCATCACTATGTAATGGAAAGTGAAATTTAGATTGAACAAACCCAGAATTATCAACATGGAACTTTTCACCTATTGAATTTTCTTCATGAGGTATCAACGACGAATGTGCAGAAGTATTGTCTTGTTCAACAAATTTCTCAACAAGATGTTCATCAGAAGGCATCACAGACTGATCTTCAAACAAATTTTCTCCTACAACAGTGTGATCCAGCTCATCAATAATAACTACAACATTACTTTCTCCAACATCATTCAAGTTTTCCTGCATATTAACGTGAACCACATTAGCTATCTCATCATTGATGCATAAAGTTTGTAAATCTTCAGTGCTTAATTCAACAACAGATAGAGGAAAAGTAGAATTTGATAAATGAGAGAACTCCCTAAATTCTTCCTCTGTTGGCATTGGTTCAAACTCTTGATCATAGTCATCAGGAATGTTGACCGCCCTATTAAGTGCTTCCTCATGTTCTTCAAGGCATTCATCAGCAGCTTGTTGAAACTCTCCCATTGGAGCCTTTTGTGTATCCCTCGCATATTGTGGTAGTTGTATTTGTTCTTCCACCTCTTTTATGGCTGCCTGACATTAGAAGCATGTGAATTATGAATTCTCTTCCTCATGTATCTTGCACCAAGCTGGTGACAACAACTCCTCTAGGCAGAAACCATAACTCAGGTTTGACCAATCTCTCTTAATTCTGAAAATAAACTCTTCAAATCTAGCCTATATTAGATCTTCATCTTGGAAGGGAGGAGCTTGTATGGTAACTCCTTTCTCTTGCAACTCATCCTCCACTGCATTCTGAGACATTTGACTAGCCTCTATAGGAACATCCTCCTTGACCTCCATGGGTAACTCTTCGCTTAAATATTCCTCTACTAACTCTAATGCCTTAGATTCATCTTCCTTACACTCAGTCCCTTCCAAAGCCATCTCAACATCAGCTGCAACATCATCTCTGGATCCAGAGTTTGTTGGCCTCTCTGTAGTGCATTCCTTGTCTAACTTTTCTTTCCACTCCAAGTATCTTTCGACTTTAATGATAGCATTCACACATGAGCGGAAAGTGAACTCTGAATGGGCTGCATTATGAACTCTGCACCATTTAGATGAGATGAAATCTTGTAAAAACTTACCACCAACAAGATGATCTTCAACTATCCACATAAATGCCTCAACTACAGCGTCAATAAACCCTAGATCTGTAGAGGCTAATGGTTCAAGCAAGCTCTACATGAAAATAGTGATGCAATCCCCCACTGTTCCAGAGACCCAATCTCTTATTCAAAGACTCACAAAGTTGAGGAAAATCAATCTGAACACCGTTTCCATCATGAAAAACATAAGACTACTTTTCCATCTTGACTCAGAATTTGTACTTCCCAAATTTTCAACATAAAGGCTCATTCAACTTCCAACAATGTCCTCTTCATTTTTCCCCCCTTCTCGACCTAATAGGAGCTCATAACTCTTGAAATTCCTCTGGAGTAGATCTAGTTCTTCTTCTGAATCTTTCAGGAGAGATGGCAAACAAAAATTGATCTAGCTTGCTTATTCAGGCCCTCCTTCTAGCGCCAATCTATTGATGATGCTTTCTGCACAACAACAACTCAGACATAATATGAAATCCTATCTCTCTTGAAAGGTAAATCTCTATCAGCAAGCCTCAAGAGATAACCCCAAGGTCTCTAATGTTAGGTTTTGACAATGCATAAACAACTCAGTGATAAATGTGAAAATGCTGGTAATCACAAAGGGACCTTAGTACAAGCAAACATTGAATCTTGAATTTCTCAGATCTGGCAATGTAATGATACTTCAATCCTAAATCTAGCTCAAATGATAAAGAAATTTAGATCATGAACATTCATCCAATACAACCCAATTGCAATTGAAATGAATAAATCTCCACAATTGAACTAAGCACAATGAATATAAAGTCCAGGCTAACTTTGCAAAGCAACTAACAATCAGCTAGCTGCAAAAAGTATGGACTAGGGATTGTTGCAAACACTTCAAGCATCAAATAATAAACACCATTAAATCAAATCTAAATCTAAATCTAACATTCCTCTAATAACCTTGAGCAATTTATAAGATAGAATCACAAGAACCATGCAAGATAAGTCAACACAAAAGAGATCACCAGAAAATCACAATGTCTTCAATTTTATTGAATCACCAAATTTCAGCAACAATTCCAATGTTCTGTTACAACACTTGCTCAAAAATTGACTAATTTCTACCTCTCCTCTACTGCTAAATTTTCTTGTATCTGTCTATGTATTCTATTCTATCTATCTTCTATATATTACAAATGAGGCGAAATGCCCAATTTATAAAGAACCCCCAAAGCATGTCGGCCCAATAAGGGTTTTTACAATCATAAAATAGCCAAAACAAGTCGACCCAAGGAGAATTCAAAAAATAAATTGACATTAAATACATGAACTCAATCCAAGGTCGGCCTAAGATCCTCAACATAATTCGAACCAAGGCACAAGTTTCACTGCAGCCCCAAATTAACTGCCCTCTCCAAGTCAGCCAAGGGGTGGAGTATAGTATTTCGAATTTCTTCATAGTTTAAACTTCATCTCCAGAACTCCAACGACCATGCTAGACTCAGCTTGCACTCAGCAAAACCAGCATCAATATCAATTATAACACTATCAAAACATGAAGATCAAGATTAGCTCATCATCAGTAATATATTCGTAATCCAAATAAATGCAAACACAAATCGAAATCAACCCAGAAATGTCGCTCGAGTGCAAACAACATAGTCTAGGATTTCGAGCCAGCTACGAAATCCAAGCCAGAGTGAAAATCTAGAGAAATCTGGCCCAAGCGGATTCCGGTGAAATGAGCACAAAATAAACAATAGATGACTAAAAAAGGATAAAGAATGCATAATCACTGTGTAATATATTAGTTAAAATCATGGAATAATAAGAATTTATCATTAAAACCCATCCAATTCATCGAATTCCAAGCTTCACCAAGCTTCCCAGAAAATCCGAAAAAATCCAGCCAAACAGGATTTTCGCGAAAATGACTATCACTGCATGAACTCTGAGGAAATGAGGGGAAGAAGGAAGAACTGGGAAAATCCGACCGAACAGGAAAATCCTGAAGTCGGCAAAAACCCCAAACATCGATAATCTTAACACGATCCTACTCAAATTGATCGAAGATCACAAATTTGAGGATCCAGGGCACGAAAACAACTTAACCTAAACCTTCAACAGATCTTCCTTGAATTCTAGGTTCAATCGAAAGCAAATTGAAAAGAAATGGCAATGCCCTAGGCATGAAATCCTAAATTTTAACCATGAACACACAGGGCAAGCCATGAAATGCCCAAACACACAGGAATTCAAACTCCAAGCAAGACTATAATGTTTTAAAGCACAACAAGATTGAACATCTCAGCTCAAGAGAATGCAAATGATAAAGCGAAATGGCATAAATCTCCAAAAATCAGTCAAGTTCAGAAACCTGACGGCAAGGCGGAAATTCAGAAAAATCTGGCCCAGGCAGAACTCTGTGAAGGCCACAAATCTTTGAACTGCAGTGTAAAATAGGTCGAGCCGGACTTTGAACGCAATCTGGGAAAATCCAGAGGGACCAAAAAATCCTGAAATAGAGCCAAAACCTGAACGACAGCATTGAAACCGGAGTTTGAAAGAAATCCGGGAAAATCCAGAGGGACCAGAAAATCCCGAACCAGGGTAAAAACTAGAACTTCGCCTAAAGCTTGAGATTTTCAATATGCAACTTGGGAAAAACAATTTAGAAAGAAAGATAAACGTATTAAGCACATACCAAGGCAATGAAAATCCTCAAAATCAAAGGGGCAAAAGACCAAAAGCGAAAACAAAAGAGGGTCCCTGCTTTCAGTGGGGCATGTGTGCAAAAACTACACAACAAATGGCGACTCTACTGGGAAAATGCTCTAGAGAATTTGATGATGAACAAGAATCATGACCCCAGAATCTATGGTTTCAACCTCACTATCAGACAAACAAAGCAAAATGCAAGACCAAAGAATCAGAACCAAAAGTAGACTGGACCTTCCATAGACTGAAAATCCAAGTGTGTGCACATGAGTTCATTTCCTTCCTTAAGCTACTGCAGATACCAAGTTCAGTCAGGGCTGGCTACGTAAGGATTCTGACTTCAAAAGCAACTTGGATAGAGCCTCGCTGCCAGTTAGGCATCCATAGCCTCGATGAGGTTATCATTGTGACTCTCCCGAACATAGCTCTATTGCCAGCCAGGCGTCCATAGCCCCGGTAGAGATACTCAACACAATTGGCACATCATAGCTTGTCATAAATTTTAGATACTCAACACAATTGGCCCTAATGTCCTTGGCCCAATCAATGTCAGACTCCACTTTGAAAAGTACTTGTTCCAATATCCCTTTTCTATGATCAAAATCCAACTTCCACATATGCACTGGCCAGTGATTGTCCTCCGTGAATGCAAGGTATTCTTTCCATTTTTTGTGAGGTAGCTTGAGGATGGCCTAAATATTAGGATAGGTGGATTCATATATCCCTGGGAAATCAGTGCAGAACTTCCTTGTGCCATCAAGGGATTTCTAGACTTCCAAGAATTTATTTTCTTTCCTGAAAGCACGACTAATGCCCATGTTTCCAGCATACAAGACTTGCCGGAACCAATCCTTGGTAGTCTTAGTCCAATTCTTTCTTTTCTCAAGCTTTTCAATTTTCTCCTTTGACAAAAGCTATGGTGGAGCCAAGGATGTCATAGGTAGCTCTTCCATAGATGACTATTGTTGGATATAGGCTGTCAAATCAGCCACCTGCGCCTTAAGGTCTTCCTTGGAGATCTTATCCTGTTGTATTAAATGCACCACCATGGCAACAAACTCCTAGAGATGATCTATTTTCTACTCCCTGGAAGTTTTCCCCAAGTCAATAGTGGAGACATAACTTATCCCTTCTTATCCCACCATCGGTGTGGCTACCTGCACAGTCCTAGATTCAGAAGCGTCCATTGTCAACTTGGATCTAACTTTGGGATTCTTCTCTTTTTTGGTGCTGATCTGAGCTCGGGCCAAGATGGCCTCTAACCTTGCTCTTGGATCTTTTGGAGCAGGAGATTTCTTTTCTAATTTCTTTTCCAGCCACTTGGGAATCTGAGACTCTTTCTTGGGTGATTCACAATCGCCTTCTTCTTCATCCCTTTTGACTTCAATCTCTTTATCATAAGGAGCTTCGTGCTATGTCCTTGTGTCTTCTCCTTCTTCTTCATCAGAGTCTCAGCTGTACACTATGCATTTAATGGGGGACTTGGTGGGCATGCATTCCTTGGGGTTTTCCTCCCCTTCAATATCCTTTTCTTCTTTTTCTTCTTCATGCCCATGTTCCTGGGGCTGCTCTGTTTCTGGACTCTTGTGGGTTTCATCCTCTTCTTCACTTTCTTTTTCCTCATGCCGGGGTGACACATGTTGCTCTTTCTTTTTTTGTTCTTCCTACCCTTCTGAGAAAGACACCTCTTCACCATGTTTGGGGCTTTCTTCTTGCTCCCTAGTTGGAAGTTCAGTGTCTTCTTCCATTTTATCACCAAATTTTTTTTCTTCTTTGGGAGGTGGTCTTTCCACTTCCTCTCCAAGATCCTTTAGCTGTCGAGCTAGCTCTTCTTCTAGGTCTGCATCGAAGGTTTCTACAATATATTCAGTGTCAGAATTTTCTTCTTCATCACCCTCAGAGGATTCTATTTCCTCTCCCCCATAGACTACCTTATCAATTTGTAAATGTTGGTTCTTTGGGTGTTCATGGTAGTCGTCTGCTTCTTCCTTCAATGCCTTTGTTGCTTCCTTTTCTTTCCTCTCTAACTCCTCAGATATTTGTATTGTGGCTTTCATTTTAGGTGGTTCAGTTGGAGGAGTGGAGGTGGGGATACTAGCAAGAATCTGTGACAAGGCATCCTGAATAGATGGGTTCATCAATACCTTAGAAAGCTCTGTAGGAACCTTCTGCATGTGCCATGAGAATTCCTCTAGAAGGGAGAGTGTGGGTATGGGTATCATTACTATTACTAATGAGAGAGATGTGGTCGCGGAAATGGAAGAAAAAGAGAGTGAAGAGGTGGTGGTGGAAGAAGAGTCGATCATGACGACCTTCCCAGTAGGTGGAGAAGAAGCAAGGTGGACCAAGATGTCCACCACAGGTGGGGAAGTAGCAACCAACGCTTGGGAAGTAGGTGGAGGGGCAGCAATAGCGGATATGACAGGTGGAAATTTTGGTTGCTCAACCCCCATTTTCTCTCCCTCATAGAGCAGATCTTCTTGAATAACAAACATCTCTGTGATGCTACCCAAACTCTTATGTTTTTTAGAAGGTTCACCTTCTGAAGAATTTCTAGCATATACCTTCGGATTGGGCTATTGTTCATCAGCCTCCTTTCTTTCCCTTGATCTAGTAACTGGAGGGGATTTCGAAGTCTCTCCTGATGGGGCAGCAATTGACCCATTGTCTATTCCACTTGGCTCATTTTTTAGCCCTTCATAGGTCAAAGTGACCCCTTGTTGTTTCAATTGGGAAACTTTCCCATCAATTTATTCTTTTGTGCGAGCCTCGATGAGCTTGGTTAGAATATCAAGGTCATCGACCTCTTGCTCATCCCAATCAATCAGTGGTAGTGGCAGATTAGCAACTGCACTATACCGAGGATCCATGACCGTGATTTCATCTTCTTCCACTTGGTCTGGTATTGGGAATAGATTGAACTTTACAAAGTATGCAGTCATCCGCATATAGTGCCTCATCTGCACTTCATTGTTATCTTTGCATTTAGCCCAAAAATTCTCAACGCTATGTAGATGGGCATATTCAGGTCCAAGCATATTCTTCATATGGCCATAGGGATCCATCTATGGCCGGGCAGTGTGGAATCTCAAATGGTATTCAACCAATTCCTTTTCGGAATTGTCGGCACATTGAGAGGTATGGAGTTTGTATAACCCTTGGCCGAAAGAAAGGGGATAAGGAATCCCTGCCTTATGTTTGCTACTCAAGAGGGTGTGCACATGCCATAGTTGCTGAGAGAGCTCCAATAGTATTATCTGGTCATTAGGATACCGAGGTAGCTTGTTTGGCCTTTCTGAGAAGCCTTCTGCATGAATATATGTGAACTTTGGGTACTAGATGAACATAAATGAATACTGCTTCAAAAATGTGTTGGCACTGTGGGAGACTCACCTCTCGAAGTCACCCCCAAGCAATCTGATGGTATGACCTATGAAAGCATCATTGACCCTGCATTAATCTTTCTTGAAGTTCCTATATTGCAGTTGGGGGTATTTGTCATAAACTTTTAGCTCCCTGCTAGCTTCTTCATCTGGAGCTCTGAACAAGCCTCTGTATTGCCTCCGTTCGGCCAAGGAATAGGCCAAATAGGATGTCATGTAGAATTTGGAGGTCTTCTTAACAACCATAAACTATTCATGGAAGCAGTCACTGATTATCCCGCCCTAGTAAAACTTGGTTTCTTCTCCATGGAGAATCTCTACTACAAAGTAGACCATCCATTCTTGGAAATAGGCAGCCGTTGGGAGGCCCATTACCTTGCTTAACAATGTTACCAAATCATGGTAATCTTCATAAAAATCACTTTGGAACAGTTCTTGGGGAACCTTGGCAACACTGCCCCTCTTCTCCTTGAGCCAAAACTAATTTATGAGTTTCTTACATTTAAGTGGGTCCTCCTCCCACATTGCCTTTCCATCATCCCTGGTTGGTATTTCCATTTCCCCAAAGGTAGGGATATGAAAGGTTCTAGTTATTGCTTGAGCGGACATTCTAGCTAACACATTTCCATCTCTGTCCACTATTGTTCGAGTCTCTGGCTGGTATGCCTCCCTACTAGCCACTATTAGTTCAAGGGTGACAAGAGCAGGAGGGAAGCCTGTAACTTTGGCTATTCCACTGCTTCTAATTAGTCTTGCATTCTTCGTCGTAGGGTTGATCCTAACCCTCTACTTGAACTCATCGATGTCTATGTGTCCAATGTTTGTGTCAAAGACCTCCTTCCACTCTGTGGTGACTTTGGATTTCATGTGTTCCCCCTAGAATTGAAAATTCATCTAGTCCTTATCTTCTTTTCCACAAGGTTCTTTGCCCGTTTTCTTTCCCTTTTCTTTCTACGCATCCACTCCCGAAGGTCCTACACTTGATTCCATTTATCCTATGGGCAAAGGAGGGGTGAGCATATTCGAGCACGAAAAAATTGAAACATTAGTCAAATTCCTGCAAATGGGGTTAGATTGGATAATTCAGCATTTAAGAAATCTAACATATAACCCAGATTGTCATTAGCAGTTCACAGGAGGGAGTTTGGATGACTCAGAACTGAGGGGTCAGACTTCCCTAGGCTGATGGTTGTTTTAAAGGGAAAATAGGGCAGAGCAGCCCGCAAGGTTCCACCTGCCCTAGGATTTGGTCAAATTGTGGGGTCCACTAAGGAGAACAGGCCATTTTGGCATGTGGGTTAAAGTTCATTTGGTGATTGGAAGGCATTTGGATAATCTTTTAGGCAATCGAAGTCAGGGAGGAGCTTGGTTGTTTGGGTTTGTCGTTTGGAATGACTCTAGTGAGACATCATTCTAGGGACAGATTTCTACCGGGTGGGACCCGCGAGTCTAGGGGATGGTCGGCATAATACCTTAGCGTTTGGGTAGTTCGGGTCAAATGGGGTGGAAAGTCGTGAGGGGATTGGCATTTGAAATGGCAGAATACATGCATAAGTCTGATGGGAGCAACCTGAAGGACCGGGTTCGACCAAGTACTTGGCTTCCATGTTTTCTTTGTTTCACTTGGGGGAAGCTCATAGGTAAATAGAAGATTGGGTCTCAGACAACGAAAGGATGAAGAAAATTCTCCCATTCGTAACGACTGGGACGGGACAGAGTCCCGACAGTGGAAGTCTGTAGGGAATGACCCACCAAAGGTTGGGGCCCTTATGTTTTTATCATTTCATTCATGCAGTCGTGGGATGATCGGGACCTGGAGGGTGGAAGGTTGCCACCAGAAAGCTATAAGGAATGACGATATTACCATAGCGGCCAGTGGACGGACGTCCACGCACCAGGACTTGAAAGACATTTTTCATATAATCGTCAACATACGAGGTCAACCAACGGATAGGGAGTTGGGGTTTGAGGCATCAGAGAGCTGGGATCAGAATTTCATTTGAAACGGCGGCCTGCGAGTAGCACCCTGGGGATGAAGTTTTATGGGCGTGAGTCCAGGAAGCATGGATGGAGTCCACTTAGCTTGTGAGTATTCGCTGAGTTTGAACGACGGGAAGGTGGGGGCATTTCACTGCCTCTAAGTTGTGTTCAATTTTCAAGTATTGATGACGGCGAAGAGAATGCCCAGACCCACAAAGTGTTAATGCTCTAGATGAGGAATGGCACTGGGAGGACAAGGTTCCGTGGCCATTTATTATGGGATTTTGAATGGTTTCTCAAAATTTCATGACTTGGGTTTCGGGCGCCTTGTTTTCCTCTATCTAGGGCACGTGTTTTTCTCCTTTTAAACTTGTTCATTTTACCAAAAACCAATAAAAACACAACAGGAAGGGCATACATCCAACTCACCTCTAGAACCCGATGAAGGAGGTGAGGAGATCAGTCAACAAATGGCTTGAATCGGCACAAGGATCCGTTAGGATCGAAGTCGATGATCATAGGGTAGCCTTTTGATTTGTTCTAACAAACTAGTGAGTGAAAATGACCACTTAGACTCAGGTATTTATGGAAAACAATACATTAAATGCCAACAATTAATGCTCATATGACAGACAAAAGGTTGGTGAGTGTCGATTTGAAATCGGCTGTGGGAGCGTCGGGGTTTGACTACTGGGAGGACGTCGACGGATGGCTGTTTAACTGTGGTGATGATCGAATGATGCTAAAGAGTCCGGGTTCTGAAGGCCAGAATGCCATCAGCTGAAGGAAGCTTAAAAGTTCGGCAATAAATAGGCGACGCCAGGGAGATCGGGCCCCGATAGGCGGAACGCTATTAGGGGAAGGCCGTCCAAAAGTTTGGTGGAAAAAAGGCAGCGAAGATGCCCCGGAACCCAATGGAAGGGAAGCTTCCCAAGAAAGACCCTTTTGAAATGACACTGAAGCAGTGGAAACCCGACAAGGTGGACCCGATGGGTCTCAAGGATGGTTGTTTAGACTTAAACATCAGAAACATGGGGGGAGTGACAATCAAAGTTGAGGATCCCAGATCACAGAAGGATGGGGTCCTTCAGCCATTTTGCACAGCGAGTGCAATAGGGAAGTCTACTAGGGGCAGCCCACGAGGGTGGACTTGTATGGCTCGAGGGACACCGGTTCCTAAAACACTAAGGCAAACAATAACCAGGGATCCACCAAGACAAAAGACCTTGAAATTTGAGGGGGAAAAGAACATGGCCAGTTTAGGAAGACACCACTAAGAGCTTACTGACCACTTTGAACACCAAAATAGGGGCACAAAAAATGAGGTGAAGCCAAAAGTGACCCAGCAAGGTGAAGGAAAGAGAGGGTCCCCATTCCGAATAGGGCATGTGTGTTGAGGGCACAACATACCTGCTCAAAGAGAAATTGACTACCGCACTGATCTTGAAAGTACTTGATCCTGAAGGTAACTTTACTGTTATCACGAATGCATTTGGGGAGGGCTTAGGAGGTGTGTTAATGCAAGATAGGAAAGTAATTGCTTATGAATCAAGAAATTTGAAACCTTACAAGTAGAATTATGCATTGCATGATGTGGAGTTAGCAGTCATGGTTCATGCATTACAAATGTGTAGGCATTACTTGTTGGGGAAACCGTTTGAGATGAAAACTAATCATCACGGGTTGAATTATTTATTCACTCAACCTAATCTGAATACTAGGAAGAGATTATGGTTAGAGTTAATAGTTGATTATGACTTCAACATTAGTTACATCAAAGGAAAGGAGAATCGGGTTGCCGATGCCTTGAGTCGAAGATGACATATTGAGCTTCAATAGTGATGATTCAAACTAACTTTAAAGGTCAAGTGTTGCAGAAATGCAAAGAGGATGAGTACTATTTTCAAGTCAAGCAAGCACTCACTAGCAATATGCAAGATACTAGGTATGAAGGTTTTCCTTTTGAACCTAATGGATTACTTAGATATAAGGGGAGAATGTATGTACCTGATGTAGACGAGTTAAGAAATATGGTATGGAAAGAAGTACATGAAGCACCATACTTTGGACACCCTGGAGTGAAAAAAATGATGGTAGATGTGAAGCCATTCTATGTTTAGAAGGGGATGAAAGGAGATGCTGCTAGATTTGTGGCTAAGTGTCTCGAATGTCAAAGGGTGAAAGCAGAGCATCATCATCTTGAAGGCTTGTTATACCCACATAATATACCAGAGAGGAAGTTGCAAGTCATAAGTATGGAATTTGTGCAAGGATTGCCTATGTCAAGGAATAAGCACAATGTCATTCTTGTGGTTGTAGATAAGCTTAACAAAGTAGCGCATTTCATACCCGAGAATCTAACTGATGGAGCACCTATCATAACAAGTAAATTTGTGCAAGAAGTGTTTAGGTTGCATGGGATTCCTGAGAAAATTATCTTAGATAGGGATACACGAGTCACTTATAGGTTTTGGAAAACTTTGTTTAATGCACTAGGGAATCAATTGAATATTAGCTCAATATATCATCCAGAAATGGATGGAGAAACTAAAAGGGTGATTCAAGTATTGGAAAACCTACTTAGAATGTATTGCATGGATTAGCAGTACAAGTGGGAGGACTACTTGCTTTTAGTGGAATTTTCTTACAACAATTCTTACCATTCCACGATAAAGATGGCTCCTTTTGAAGCGTTATATGGTTGAAAGTGTCGAACTCCTATAAGTTGTTATAAACTTGAGGATAAAGTGAGTCTTGGGCTAGAGATGTTGGCTAAAGTGGAAGAGAAAGTGAAAGTTGTTAAGCAAAGGTTGGTTGAAGCTAATGACAATTAGAAAGGCCATGTTGATGCTAAGAGAGTGGCCCTTAATTTTTTTTTAGGTGACAAGGTGTTGTTGACAGTGAATCCTCACAAGAACTCCATTAAATTTGGGAATTTTTCCAAGTTAGCCCCGTGCTATGTAGGACCTTTTGAGATTCTTGAGGAAGTAAATCTAGTAGCTTACCGAATTGTGTTGCCACTAGCTCTTGCCAAAATGCATAATGTCTTCCATGTGTCCTACCTAAAGAAGTATATATCAAGTGATATCATGTGATTAATTGGAATGCTTTACAGGTACATGACCTCAGAGTGGTAACACTCGATCATTTCAAGGTGCTCAGAACATGTAAGCTTCACTTGCGTAATAGGAAGGTTTTGCAGTGCAAAGTCCAGTGGAACTAGTATGCAGAAGACTCTGCCACTTGGGAAGACTATGCTGAGATCCAACAAAATTTCCCTCATGTTTTAGATGCATTTGAGTGTACTTGAAAAACAATATGTTTTTTGTGTGTTTTTTTTATGTTGCTAAATAAAATCATTAGGGATGATGATTCAAAATGGGGGGAGTATGTTACACCCCAATTGTGTATATACTATTTACTATTACTATGTAGGGTAAATGTGAATGAAATTTGAATTTTGAAGGTGAATAAATTATGCTTTCACTTTGTTATCAATGAATTATGAATGAAAGTAATCTCATTTAATGATATGTGAAGAAATGCATATATGTGAAATGAATGGTTATTGAATTGATATTCTAATTATGGTTATGTATTATGTGTAATGCATATTTTATTGAACAACTGAATACCATGGGCATGTGTTAGTTGGATGCGAGTGTATGTTCAACCCTCTAGGTGGAGGGGTAGTATCACTTAGGAGAAGATCTTGGTTAGGTAACCAGTAATGTAACCTATTTGAGATTACACACACTCATATTAGTATGGTTGACTCAAGTTATTATGCTGGGAGTTGGTAAGTCATCCTTAGTTTTATGTGTCTACATTAGTAAGGGTCTCGATTACTATTGAGTGCATTATTGGGTGATGTTTATTTGTTTGAGCTTGTGAGTTCTTCCTTGTATTACTATGTTTGTATTGATGAGTTGAACACATGTGGAATGCATGTATATGTATACATAAGCATGTCGATGATAGACAATATGCATGAAGGAACATGTATATGAGGGTACATAGGTAGACATACCTATGCACACTTATGAATGGGTTCCTTATGTGTATGGAACTATCCTATGGACTTTATGACATGTATATGTATATGTATAAATATATCGCACGTAGGAACTGTAAGAGAGGGGGATCAACCACGTCAAGGCTCTAGGTCATAGAGAGATAAGAGCAGAGGGCTGCCCTAACATACCTCACTCTAAAGGGGTGTTTCAGATAGAGGTCGAGAATAATGAGGAATATAAAGTACTTCAATCACTCTTCAGATCTCAAACTTAGGTTTGGGCTAGGTGAGCTAGTTTTCAGAGTCAGTACTATGCCTCAGACAAATCTCTGTCTAAGGATAACAATGTAGTTTTGGGACGCCATCGTGGCGCGTTGGCGTCTCTCGACCGCGCTGGCATTCATATGGTCAGAAAATAGTGAACGCAATACAAACTTCCAAAAAACAAGCTGATAACCTAGCTAACTAGTCTAGATGGTAAAAACAGAATAAGTAAATACAGGAAATAGAAACTAAAGTGATAAAACAAGTAAATGAGAACTAGCGTGATGAAGATGATCTCACAAAAGTGTTTGTTATCTAGCTAGCTCCAAATGCATGTCCACCTACACACCAGAAAGAGGGGAAAATTGTTGGGGCTGTATAGGGGTTTGCCTCAGTTAGACCCCCATTTTGGTGTTTCCACCTCCACGGACAACCAGAAAGAAACGAAGTAGAAATATGTGATAAAGAAGTAAAGAAAGTAGAGATTGCAATAAACACTACAAAACAGTATAATGCTACTCAATCAAATCACAAAGAAGAGGAGTGAAATGTTACCACCTCCACCTAAAAGCTCACTAGCCAATGGAGGAGAATACAGACTTGGAAAGGTCACCACAGCTGCAACTATGATGAAGGGAAGTCTCACAAGACCCCAAGCCCATGCTGCTATGGCTTCTTCACAGTTGCTTTGTGGAGTTGATGGACTATTGTTACTATAATAGAGTGTTGAATTGTTTCTTGAGAGTGAAGAGAATGCTAAAAATGTTAAGAGATGGCTTGTGAAGAGATCTAAAATGGAATGAGAATGAATGAATTTGAAGGAGAAGTGGGAAGAATCTGCCATTTTTTGGGTTGGTTGGTTGAAGAGGGACATTACAAATCGACCCCAATTGAAAGTGTAACACCTCTACCAACTTCAGATGTAGGAATCCATCAGGGATGTAAGCACACCATGTGGAAATATACACACCACGCGCATGTCCCCAACAAATATTCTTTGACTAAAACAAGAGACAGATGCCAAGTGGAAGAAGCGTAGTTGGGTGATGTGGAATTTCTCCTTCAGATTTGATTTTCTATGGTGGAGGTATGTGAAAGGGGAATTTGTGTAAGGGGAGAAAAATTTCTCCTATACATTTGTCCCCCACTTTAGTGAGCACGAGTATTGATGAGTGTTTCAGTAAAGTAGATCGAAGAGTTAGTAGGGTTAGAGATGTATACCTAAACTGTCAAGGAAGGAGATCATGATCTGGTGAGCTCAATAGCATAGGCTGAAACAAAAGAATCCATAGCCTTCCAGAACTATGAAGCTTCAAGAGGTACATCGAAGGCCCTCAAACCAATGATGGACAAATCCCATAGGATGAAAGTGTCTCACAGGCCCGCAGACTTGCAAGGAGGCAACCCCCCAAGATATGTCACATGAAGGAAGCCCTATGAAGTATGTGCCTTACAGGCCCACAGACCTACAAGAAGGTATCCCCCAAGATCTCTCACATGAAGGAAACCCAGAGAAAAAAGTGCCTTATAGGCCTACAGACCTGCAAGGAGGTGGCCCCCAGGATCTCTTTCATGGAGGAAACCCAAAGCAGGAGACTCCGCAGAGTCAAATTGGAAAGCAGCTTCATAGACGCACTTGCAAAGTGACATGTTTACTTGTAGATAAAGCATGTCTGAAACAAATCGGCCACACATGTGATAAAGCAGACAGTCACACAGACCGTCAACAAATTGGAAGGCTTTCAAAGGGGTCCCTTGGGAACCAGACATGAAAAGAGGTTCCACCCAAGGGACGCATTGTTTGAAAGTACAAAAAGAGACATTTTTTCTCAAATCAATTCATCATTAAGGAATCCTTTCGAAAGATGTTCACTTCATCAAGGAATTCAAAAGGAAGAAAATTTATTCTCATGAGGGGAAGGTCAAAGATGCTTCCACATCAGAGGAAATTTTTCAAGTTCTTTCTTGGTGAACCCATGATGAAGGAAACATGTTCCATTAGGGGTCCTAGCTATGAATGTAGTTTTGGAAAAGAAATGTTTGTGAGGATTTTTGAGAAAATATTCGTTGGAAATGAATGTGTTTTCTAAAAATCGCAGCATCATAGAAATGGAATTGTCACACATGAAAGGGACAACTCAAGCAAAGAAGAGAAAAAAGATAAGAAAAGAGCAAAGAAAAAATAAACATAAACAAAGGGCACAAGGGTGATATGATATTTCAAGGTTAGAATTTCTCATAAATATATATATAAGTATAATAATAGTATATAAATGAACTATCATCAATCATCTACTATATCAAACCATGTGAAGAATGCACGAGAAGACAAAGTAAAAATAAAAGATTAGGTCAACATGGAAGAGAAGCCTAAATGCCCCCAACACTTTGCATCATCCCCAATTTTCTGAAAATCAAAACACATAATATAGGAAGAATGATGATACAAATAGAAGAAGGTTTACGACACAAAAATAATGCCTGTATCCAAGCACCAACAAGGGTGACAAGGTTCATCTAGGAACACATAACATGTTTACGGGGGAACACATCACAACACACACACATTTAATCTAAAGATAAAGAAGAGACCTCCCCCTAACACTCATCAACCAAGAGGTCACCTGCTTCCCACTCTAGATCATCATAAGAGGAAGGAGGACAAGCCTACAATGGTGGAATATTAAGGGGAGGAGATTTTGACCCTCCCACAATAAGGGCTAAGGAAGAAGGCCCCACAAGGTCTCCTCCACTTTTCTCTTGTGGAGCTATGGTCAGCAATTTCGCGAAGATCATTGACAAGGCCAGAACTTCATCCAGCGAGTTAAACATGCACTTTACTAGAGTGCCATGTCGTACCTCAATGGAAAAAGAGGGATGCACCTGAGATTCACTACTTGGCTCACTAAGTGACTCGAGAGCGATGACGAACTTAGGGGAATCTGGGGTTGGTTTTGTTACTAAGATAGAACAAGCCAATGCAGGACCACCCTTCAGAGAGGGTGGGATCCTCTTACACCCTCCATTGTTGGAAGGGACATCCTCCATATTTTGCTTCATTGGGGGATGAAAAATTCCCATAGACGAGGCAAGAGGCGCAGAGGAAGAGGAGGAGAAAACCGTAGTAGACACGAACAAAGTATTCAAAATTTCCACGTGTTTCAAGAAAGGCAGGACGTTCAAAAGGGACATCAACAAGGGTAGCTCAACTCAAGGAGCGATGAACACCTACACCTTTTTGGGGTCACGCACACTCACAATAGGAGCTAGAAGCAATATGAATTTTGGTTGAACAGAAGCAGAGGAGAGGAGAGAGGAGGATGTGACAGGGGACCCTGAAGTTGGGGTGGTCATCTCCTCTTCCTTCCTTTGCAAGGCAGCCTACTCAACTGCGAGTCTATGA
>VDFB02270651.1:650289738-650330697 GCA_007258455.2 Sequoia sempervirens | reverse complement strand
CATAGACGCACTTGCAAAGTGACATGTTTACTTGTAGATAAAGCATGTCTGAAACAAATCGGCCACACATGTGATAAAGCAGACAGTCACACAGACCGTCAACAAATTGGAAGGCTTTCAAAGGGGTCCCTTGGGAACCAGACATGAAAAGAGGTTCCACCCAAGGGACGCATTGTTTGAAAGTACAAAAAGAGACATTTTTTCTCAAATCAATTCATCATTAAGGAATCCTTTCGAAAGATGTTCACTTCATCAAGGAATTCAAAAGGAAGAAAATTTATTCTCATGAGGGGAAGGTCAAAGATGCTTCCACATCAGAGGAAATTTTTCAAGTTCTTTCTTGGTGAACCCATGATGAAGGAAACATGTTCCATTAGGGGTCCTAGCTATGAATGTAGTTTTGGAAAAGAAATGTTTGTGAGGATTTTTGAGAAAATATTCGTTGGAAATGAATGTGTTTTCTAAAAATCGCAGCATCATAGAAATGGAATTGTCACACATGAAAGGGACAACTCAAGCAAAGAAGAGAAAAAAGATAAGAAAAGAGCAAAGAAAAAATAAACATAAACAAAGGGCACAAGGGTGATATGATATTTCAAGGTTAGAATTTCTCATAAATATATATATAAGTATAATAATAGTATATAAATGAACTATCATCAATCATCTACTATATCAAACCATGTGAAGAATGCACGAGAAGACAAAGTAAAAATAAAAGATTAGGTCAACATGGAAGAGAAGCCTAAATGCCCCCAACACTTTGCATCATCCCCAATTTTCTGAAAATCAAAACACATAATATAGGAAGAATGATGATACAAATAGAAGAAGGTTTACGACACAAAAATAATGCCTGTATCCAAGCACCAACAAGGGTGACAAGGTTCATCTAGGAACACATAACATGTTTACGGGGGAACACATCACAACACACACACATTTAATCTAAAGATAAAGAAGAGACCTCCCCCTAACACTCATCAACCAAGAGGTCACCTGCTTCCCACTCTAGATCATCATAAGAGGAAGGAGGACAAGCCTACAAGCAGGGGATAAGGGAAGGAGCTTAACCCTCCCACAACAAAGGCTAAGGAAGAAGGCCCTGTAAGGTCTCCTCCACTTGACTCTTGTGGAGCTATGGTCAACGATTTCACGAAGATCATTGACAAGGCTAGAACTTTATCCAGAGAGTTAAACATGCACTTTACTAGAGTGCCATGTCATACCTCAATGGACGGAGAGGGTTGCACCTGAGATTCGCTACTTGGCTCATCGAGTAACTTGGGAGTGGTGACAAACTTAGGAGAAGTTGGGACTTGTTCTTTCACTAAGCTAGAACAAGCTAGCATGGGACCACCCTTTAGAGAAGGTGGGCTCCTCTTACACCCTCCATTGTTGGAAGGGACATCCTCCATCTTCTGCTTCATTGGGGGATGAAAAATCCCCATAGATGAGGCAAGAGGCGCAGAGGAAGAGGAGGAGAAAACCGTAGTAGACACGAACAAATTATTCAAAATTTCCACGGGTTTTAGGAAAGGCAGGACATTCAAAAGGGACATCAACAAGGGTAGCTCAACTCAAGGAACGATGAACACCTACACCTTTTTGGGGTCACGCACACTCACAATAGGAGCTAGAAGCAATATGAAGCTTGGTTGAATAGAAGCAGAGGGGAGGAGAGAGGAGGATGCGACAGGGGACCTTGAAGTTGGGGTGGTCATCTCCTCTTCCTTCCTTTGCAAGGCAGCCTACTCAACTGCGAGTCTATGACTCTTCGAGCTAGAGGCTAGAGGTTGCAAAGGAGCGAAAGACTCCTACTTAGCCATGTGAGTGTCCACCATAGCTATTTCTAGGGGAGGGATAGGCTCTTGAATGGGAGCAGGAGGAGCAGGTTGAGAAGCAATGGGGGGAGTTGGCTCTAGTGCCTCAGCAGTGGGCCTCTTCCTGTTCACTGCTTCCCTATCGAATGGGCCTAAGCTCCATGGGCAGAACAGGGAGCTCGAACATGGGATGCCTAGGATTTTTCCAAGAAGGAACCATTGATTCTCTCACATATGTGAATAGAGTCTATTGGTGCCAGAGCAGGGTGAGAGAGAGCGTCGGGCTGAATAACAGAAGAGGAAGAAGAAGGATCTCAAAAGCGCTTATCTTCTTCCCTTCTACGTTCCTTGGAGGCATCACTGTCAACTTTTAAGCAAGCCCTATGTGAAACAACATAAGGAAATGGAGGGTATCTCACTCTTAGGGTTAAGTTCCCTTTCTTGTAATTTTGATAAGTCCAATACAAGAGGTACTTCCTCGGTGGAAGAGGACAAATGGGTGTAGGCCAAAAGTAATCTAAGGAATAACTATCATGTTCAACCAGTTGTCTATAGCCAATGTCATGGATCACATGTACGAAACCCTCATTGATAAACTTTAATTTTTTTTGCATAACTAAGGGAATTGCATTCATAGCTACCAACTAGGGGATACCTAGCTTCACTCTAAAGAGTTTGAACCCCAAGATTATTTCAAATAGCAAGCTCATGGATTTAGGTTCGACAAGGACTGACAAATCGATGCTACCAAGAGGAGGCACAAAAAATACATTATGTGTATGGATGGTGCTCATAGGTGCGTCGTACCCATATTTATGTAGGAAGTTAATTAACATGATCTCCTCAGTTATAATGTTCACTTGAGATGTCAGGTCAACAAGAACATGTGCTACAATATTCCTATTGATTCACGCAGGGATATAAAGAGGAGATGGTTCTCTATTAAAGCCTATCTATTAATGTTCACAAGAGGGAAGAATTATACACGCTTCTCACTGGTTTATTAGAGTGGGAGAACATTGAAGAAAGCTGTCACACACAAATGAGCATACTAAATAATCCAAAATGGTCAGCATCAGCTCATGTCAAAATGTAAGAGATGGGGACCAACTACGCCAAGGCTCTAGGTCCCGAGAGCCAAGAGCGAGGGATTTCCTAACTTACCTCACTCTAAAAGGTGTTTTATGACAAGAATTGAGAGTGATGAGGACTATAATGTACTTCAATCACTTTGTAGATCCCAAACTTAGGTTTGGGCTAAGCTTAGGCTGGTTGAGTTATGTTGTGCTTCTCAAAGTAGTCATTCAAGGATGGTAGCTAAACTGTTAACATAAATTGCTCAGAGCAGCCGTAAAATATATACAGCCAAACTTTACTAAAACAGTCTCCTACAGCTTCCATAACTAATTTGTGATGGTAAAAACAAAATACGTAAATATAGGAAATAGAAACTAAAGTGATAAAACAAGTAAATGAGAACTAGGGTGACGAAGATGATCTCACAAAAGTGTTTATTTTCCAGCTAGCTCCAAATGAACATCCACCTACACACCAGAAAGAGGGGAAATTTTTTGGGGCTATATAGGGGTCTGCCTCAGTCAGACCCCTATTTTGGTGTTTCCACCTCCACAGACAACCATAAAGCAACGAAGTAGAAATATGTGATAAAGAAGTAAAGAAAGTAGAGATTACAATAAACACTACAAAATAGTACAATGCTAATGTAGACACTTGAAATATCCTAGTCAGAATTATGCATTTGACTCTGATTCACTAACTTCAATTCTTCCTTGATCACTTCTTTACTAACCAATTAATTAAATAATCCTTATTCAATTAATTCATCAAGATTCCTCTTTTAATTAAATAAATTAACTTTATTTGATTAAATCATAATTCCTCTTTGATTAAATAAATCAACTTTATTTAATTGAATCTAATGTTCCTCTTTTAATTAAATAAATCATTTTATTTAATTAAATCCTAAAGTCACCTCTCTTAATAAATAAATCAACTTTATTTAATTGAATCTAATGTTCCTCTTTTAATTAAATAAATCATTTTATTTAATTAAATCCTAAAGTCACCTCTCTTAATATCTCAAATTCCTCTCATTTTGATTTAAATAAATATAAATATCTAAATCAAATTTCAAATCAACTAATTTCCATCTAAGTTAATTAAATCCTAATTAACTCCTAACACTAATCCTTTTTTCCCTAGCTTTTACAACTTGCACATGTAAATCAATTTATTTGATTTATTAATTCTTTTATTTTCATTCAAATGTGGCATATCCTTGGAATATTCCACCAATTTGAAATCTCCCTCCTAAAGGACTTTTATCCTCCAACTTTTCATTTAAGGCACTTACATGGCATTGAAGGCTCTTACAACTCTTCCTCCACAAGCCATCTTTTGAATTTCAAATTCCACCTAATTGCATTTAACATGCACATTGTTCAAAATATGCTCCACCTCTCTTCAATAGAATGTTGACAAGTGGAACAATGCTATTGGTTCAAGCTTAATCCCGCATTCTTCATATTTCACATTCCTCCATCCTTCTTTCCTATAAATAGAAGACTTCTCTATTGATTTGGTATCCACAATCCATGCAAGATCATTATGCTCATTTTCATCCACATTTCATCCATGTTAGCATGAGAGTTCATCATTCATAGCAAGGTTATTGGAATTTTGCACCAAGGATCAATCATCCATCATCAAGCTTGTCAAGGGATTGGAAAAGGGCTTCTTTCCACATCAAAGAAGCACCAATTCCCCCATGGGATGTTGGTTTGAATGCTTAGAATGAGTTTCATTAGCTTTCATTAGAGTAAATTTGCTTTGTTTCTTGTTCATTGCATTTAAATGAATTGCATGGGGAATGTTTGTTATAGATTTGTTTATTGACTAACATTGGTTTGTTTGATCATGTTGGAACATGTCTAATAGAAGCATTCACATTTTGGTGCCAGAAGGAGGGCACAAATCTCAAAATTAACATGTTTTTTTGGCCATTTCCATCGCTTTTTTCTCTTTTTTGTCTTTCTAGGACACAAAGCGATGTTGAAACCTCAAACAACGACGTTGGTTCAATCAAAATTCTAAAAAGTGACACTGGGACAAACAACGATGCCATCGTTGTCTCTGTTTTTTGCACAGAGCGACATTTTTTTAGCAAAGTGACATTGATCTTGTTCAAATGGTGACGCCTTTGCTTTCATTCTTTTGCACTCAATCTTAAAATGGTCTTATCTTGGTCATATTTTGGTCTTTTTCAGAGCTTTTTTTTTAAAATGGGGTAGAATTTCATAATCTATCCAATGGTGTAGGTGTTTCTTAACTTTGATAGAGTTAAAATTTTCAAATTTTCACCTAATGTCAAATCATAATGAAACTTGGCCTAAGTTTTAGGGTTTCTATGCTTAATCATTTATCTAACCCTCATATCTTCTTGTTTCTTGATTTCATCTAACATTTGGAGCTTGGATTATAGGTTTTAAAGGATCATGGAGCATGGAAGTGAAAGAAAAAGAATTTGATACTCATTGTAATAGTGTTTTTAAACACTTTGGAGACACCTATAACCCAATTTTTAGGGTCTTGTATCTTCAACTTTAGAATACATTTCGTTTGGGTTTTAAAAAGAAAAATCAAAGGGTTAAAAAGAACCTTAGAAACTCACTAGATTTGATTTTGGGTTTTAAAAATTGAACAATCAATTTCACACTCAATTTTGGTGCTTTAAAAGGAACTCACTATTGTCTTCAAGGATTTAAAACGAACTTGTGTCTATCTTGTTTTGTAGTCTTCTTTACAAACTAATATCATCCAAATGTGTATGCACTTTTCTTGCACTTCATGGAGATCTTGAGAATAAAAGAATTTTAGTGATATTAGGTTGTCTAAAGGATTGCCTCCACATTTAAAATTTGGGCTCTTAAAATTGAACAAAGCTTGCTAGTGTGAGAAAATGCATTGCGTGTGTTCTCTTTGTTCACACAAACAAAGATTGATCAAACTAAGGATGTACTTACTCGCTATTGTTTATCCTTAGAGGGCCTTACTTGGTGTGAAAAAGTAATCACCCCAAGGGAATAACCCAAGCGGTAACGAGCATAAGCCAGGCTCTTCCGAACCACTATACAAATTTTTGGTTGCAAGGAAAGTTTGCAATCAACAAAGTGATGCATGATAGCTCTCCCCCAATATATTTATGATGCATAAAGCCCTTGTTCTAAGGGTTGGGAGACCTCTTGAGGGATTTTATCATTGTGTCCTTTGAACCAGATGCCCTGATTACAAACCTTTATTTAGAAGCAAAAAATCCCAATATTTGTTGGTGTCAGGAGGTCGGACCTCCGAATCTGTCCCACATATTTGTGATTCTTTGTAGAGATGAAAAGTTCAGTATGGGAGATTCATGAGAACTGAAGCTTGGCTGACCCATAGAAGTGAGTTCTATGGAGGGGAGTCAGTGTGGTCAAGCTTCTAATCATCTGCTCTGAATAAGCACAGCTGGATTTATCCAAGTGGGAATTCAACAAATATTTTCTTTTCTATCCTAGGGTTGTGAAATCTTTGAGTCAGTTAAACACATTGGTTGGATCCAAAATCTTGAAAACATTCAACAAGGTCATCAAATTTCAAACCCTTTAGAAGGAGAAAATACCTTTGAAAAGTCCAAGTATTACTGCTTGTCCCTAGGGAATTACGATTAGAGGCTTCTAAATATTTGGGCCTATATCTCAATTTGCTCTCTCTAAAGTCAACATTAGGGAACTATTTCCTTAATTCTCTTTATTTCCACATAATGGACCTTGTGGGATGAAAATAAATTGAGACATAGGCATTCAATTTGAATATCTAATCAAGAAAGTGTTTATGGTAAAAATAATCCATTAAGCAAAGATAAAAGACAAATTGAACCCCACACGTGTTTTTCTATCTTTTGGTCATATGGTTTTCCATGCAAACATTGGTCTTTTGGTTTGAATTACTCTTAGGGAAAAGCATGTTCTTCACTATCTTGGTATTCTAAACAAAGTTCTTCTGAGGTTCATTTAGGATCAAAACCAACACTTCATTCATCCCAAACATTTATCATCTCCATCCCACAAAAAACTTTAAAGATTTGGAAACATCATTATCTAGACTTGGGTACATCTTTAAAACACATCAAAATCACCTTGTTTAGTTAGGAGTGTGAGAATGTATCATTTATCATACCTCTAGTTAAATTAGCATCCCTTTGAACAAGTTCATCCTAAGGTAACATACAACATCTTGGGATCTGCAAGTTCATTATCCAAATCAAAACATCAAAATCAAACCCTAAGTCTAATATCAATCCAAAGTTCCTAAAATTTCAACACCCATATCACTCACCCCTTTCATCCTTCATCTCATCATTGGTACTAAATCCCTTAGGGGTCACTTTTGCAACAAGGTCAAAACACAAGAGGAACATGGAATACAAACTTGATTCATACATCATGAGTAATCTAAATCAACTGAACTATCAAAGCCTTACAATGCCAATTGGTTATCAAAACTCACATTTATACAATCCATACATGACATCATTATCTCTTACAAACCTCAATGATACAAAAAATGTGAGTATGCCCAATCTAAATTTTGGAACACCTTTCCCTATGGTAGATTTAAATAAAATTCCAAACCTACAAATCTATCAACCAAACAATCAATGCATGAGTCTTCAACAAAACAAAATTATCCCACCAAATCCATACATGTCAAATGTAAATATTCCAAGTACATGTTTACCAAACATGAACATTTAAAATCCACACTTGGTAAAATTTGGGATAGACATGTTTGCAAATCATACGAATGTTGTTCAAAGTACAAACAATATGTTAATGACTCCATATATTGATCCAAGTCAAGGTAACACCGTGCAAAATCAAAGTTACCTAAATCAAGGAAATGTGATTCCCAGTCACAACAATGTTCAATTTCAACCTATAATGCCAAATCTAAACATCATCCCAAATCATAACATTTTCCAAAATCAATTTGTCCACGATCCCATACAAACACCACAAGTATACATTCCAAATCTGCTTGAACAAAAACCAAATCAACTATATCAAGGGCGTCAAGATCAAAATCAAGATCAAATTTTGCGAGATCAAATTGTTTCACTTACCAATGTAACTATGGGAAAAATCTAGGTTAATAGATTAGTAGCTAAATAAATCAAAACCCAAAGTAATAATGAAGCATAAAGGAGGAAAACATGGAAAAAAAAGAGAAATATCACCTTGAGTCTTCAAACTCCATGATTGACCTCCATTACACCTCTATTTGCTGCAATATGAAGTTTTCCCTCAGATTTTGAGTGAGCAATATGTGACAATGCCAAGACCAAAGCAAATTTTGAAGGATTTGATGTGAAATGTAACACTATGTAACTATGAAACTAGTAAGCAACTATGAATTATGACTAAAATATGCCAAAATGTCAAAATGCTAAGATGTCAAGAGTGCCTAAGACAAGATTGCATGAGATGTAGATAGCATGAGGTGACAAAATGAAAGCAAAATTTTCATTTTATAGAAAATGCAATTTTGGATGAATGGCCAAGATTGAAGATTGAAAAATGCCTTGGAATTAATGGACAAGATTCAATGTGACAACCCACATTTAGGGTTAGGGAAACATTAGGTCAATTTTGAAATGAATGGACAAGATTCAATTTGAGAAAATCAAATCAAGGGTTGACAATGCGTGTGACAAGGAGATAAGAATGGCGCATAAAAAGATAGAACTAGAAAATCAAATAATATTAGAAATTACTTGATTTTTGGAGAAAAATGGCTATTTTGAATTAAAAATTAATTTAATTCAAAAGGTGGGTCATGTGACAATAAATAATTAATTTGAATTATTTACTAAAAGAGGGAAAATTAGAAAGTGGGACCATTTTAAATAAATGATTTTATTTAAAATTGGGAAAATGCCAAGGTGGACAATAATTAAATAAATTAAAGAATTTATTTAATTATAAAAGACTTTTAAGAATTAATGACATATTTAAATAAATAAAATTTATTTATTTAAATAATCAGGAGGACATTAGTGGACAAAGATAATTAAATAAATTATGGAGAGACATTAGACAATTAGTGACGTATTTAAATAAATAAATAAATAAAATTTATTTATTTAAATAATCAAGAGGAATAAAGACATGAATTAATTAAATAATTATGAATTATTTAATTAATAGTTGAAAGTGGACCAAGGACATAAATATTTCAATTGTGTCAAGAAGAAAAATGGTGACAATAGAGCTTGTAGGCCTAGGCCATTTTTATGTTTCTAAATTTTTCCCCTCTTTGTCATAATGCAACCAGTCGCATTGTGACGAAGAAAATTCAGTCAAAAACATGCCCTAGTGATGGTATGGAGTATCTATGTCCCCTCGAGAAAATTTTCAAATTTTAGCCCGGTGACAGAAAAATTTGGAAAGTGTCCCGACAAGTTAATTTGATGACCAAAAAAGCAATGGCGCAAGCGGTTTTAGATTTTGACATATTTAAGCGGTCAATAGGCTAGTCAAAGGTGGTCAAAAGAGCTTCTAGTAATTAAAAAAAGGTTGAAAAATCCCACTTTGAACCTATAAATAGGTTGAAAATGGGGTAAAAGTCAGTTCATTTTCACATTCACATTAGTAAATTTGGAGAGCTCAGAGTGAGGAGAGCATAGGTGAAGATGGTGATTCCAATCACAGAGCACTGCGACTACATTGTCAGGACATTCCAATGGCCCATGGGCGTGGACCCGCCGACAAGTGCCTCAAACCCACTTTGTCATTTTGTCATTTCTTATGCATTTTTAGGGTTTTAGGGTAGTTAGGAAAATACGTCGTGACGCATATGCATTAGCGTAAGTCGCATTTGAGGTCGCATTCAATGCATTTGATGCATCGCGACACAAAAGCTAGGGGTCTGGTATATTGTCAATTGAGTACAACACAATTGCCAAAAGTCACGACGCATTCGTCGGATTGCATCGTAATTGACAAGCTTAGCGACACAATTGCAAAACTACAATGCATACGCAGAGCTGAGCGACACATTTTATTATGGAGCGACGCAATCGACTGAGGATGATGCATTTGTGATGCCAAACAATGCAAATGGCATAGTGTGACACAACTCATGTAGGAAATGATGCAAACGCCATATCGCGACGCAATCGATTGAGGATGACACATTTGTGATGGAATAGTGTGACACAACTCATGTAGGAAACGACGCAAACGCCATATCACAAAGCAAACAAAGTCAACGTGATGCATTTGACTTTGACCAGGGTTGACTTAGCTTTAGACTCACTATTTTTCTCATGTTTAGCCTGATAGATGGTAATAATGATTTGTAATAATGTGCTAACTCTCATTTCTATGTGTGCAGAAATAACTAGCGCCGATCTATACACGAGAGTTCAGACCATCGACATACATGTTTCGAGATCAGCTGATAGGCTGAGAGCGAAGATGACTAATGCGACTTGGGTTATACTATGTCACCTATATGCCCATTATTCAGGCTAATAGGGGAATGCTAACAACACTGGCTAAGAGATGGCACTCTAAGACTTGTTCCTTCCATCTGTCGATAGGAGAGGTGACGATCACCCTGGAGGACGTGTATTATATTTTGCATATTTTGATTAGAGGAGAGTGGGTGGTGTACAATCCTCAGCAGTGAGTGTAGGCCATGACAAAGCTGTATGAGGCAGATGATAGCGCGGGCCTTGGTGTTGACGGGTATGAGATTCAATGGGAGTACCTAGCCGAGCACTACCCATGGTGGTACGCCATGCTCTGTACATTGATTGCTAGGGTCTTGATTCTAGATCATCGGGGACATTTATTCCCAATTAGATGGGGCAATGTGCTAGTCTGGATGTGGCAGGACAGAGTTGTTTTTGTGTGGGGGCCTTGTCTTCTTGGCATGTTGTACCATCAGTTATACAAGGTCGCCTATAGAGGTGGGAGCAGTATTAGTTGTGGCACGACCTTACTTATGATCTAGGCATAGGAGCATATCATCATCTTTCGGCCACTGATCCAAAGGCCACAACTAGCAGATGGGATGTCGTATGTATATTTATATGCGGGTGCCCTACAACAGACTAGGGTTGGTGAGACGGGATAGTAGCAGCACCAGATTGACACGATGATGACATTTGTTTGGAGGTCATACAAAGATTGTGCGATGTGGGCTGATGAGGCCAATCATTTACCTTTTTGTCGACAGTTCGGGGATTTGATTGGACACATTATTTAGAGCTGGCCGATGATAGAGATGTACCTTCCCTAGCCGGTTCTTCGACAGTTTGGTGAGCAGTCGGGTGTGCCTATGGGGACAACCAAGTACATGAGGACATCGCGAGAGTCTAGTTGTGGGCCTACTATATCAGTGCCATTTTCATAGTAGTAGACTGATGGACTGGTGGCCCAACCATGGGGATGAAGTGGAGGAGCAGCCGATCCAGGGATGACTCCAGATTATGACTTGTGGTGGAAAACTAATAAACTAATTCCCTTGACTGATCCTGATGCACCGATACCTTTTGACCAAAGATCTGTTATTCTGAGGGTGTAGTAAGGAGGTCAGAGAGGCAAGGGGAGAGGTGGGGATGGAGTTTTGGGAGTTGGTGGTAGGGGAGATGGTGGCAAAGGAGGTGGGGATGATGGAGGAGATGGTGGTGGTGGCAGGCGAAGGAGGAGAGGAGGAGACAGAGGGAGACAAGCCCAGAGAGTCAGATAGCGCATGGAGAGAATTCCACTAGATGCTATCCCTAAGGCACTGGAGGAGGTGAGATAGGAGGAGGAGAGGAGACAAGAGGCAGAGAGGTAGCCGAAGGGAGAGGGGAAACAGGAGGAGGCTATCAGAGAGGAGGCAAAGATGGAGGTGCATGTAGGAGAGGAGGCCCTGGAGGTTAGAGGAGGAAAGGAGGGAGTCATTGGGGGTGAGGAGGATACTGGTGATGAGGATGTGGATATTGGAGAGGAGATGGATGAGGCAAAAAGGCAGCTCTACAAGAGGATGATCGATGGGGATCCAGAGATAGCCAGTGTGCCACTATTGTTGCGGGATGCTACAATGGATCAACATTTAGATGGCATGCAACAAAGATTGGATGAGGCTACGATGGAGATCAACGCCCTATGAGAAGAGCTCGAGGTGACTCGGGTTGAGAGGGATCAAGCTAAGATTTGGCATCGAGAGACCAAGACTTGGTGCATATAGTTTGTGCAGTTGTGCATAGGGTCGGTGGTGGATGTGGCCAGGGAGCTTGCCAGGGTTAGTGAGAGCAGAGGACTGTACAGGATGCTATATGAGCACACAGTTCCAACTAATCAAAGGGAGTCAGGGTTAGCCAAGTCTTACAACAGGACAGGGACAGGGTCAGGGAGCAACCGCACCCATAGCAGTCGCAACTAGAGTAGTGTGGGTGGCTCAACTTCCTCAGGGCACACATCAGGTCATAGGTCCCATCACAGGATTCCTCCAGTCACAGGTTAGGGCATTCACATGGATCATCAGGGTCAGGGCACAAATCAACACATAGGCAGTTGCCAATGACAGATCCATCAGCCTCGCTGACACATGCCATTGTATCCTCACAGCCGCATGTTACTATAGAGATGATGCCATCAGTGTTGGTTCCGTTAGCCTCATAGACACAAGCTACCATGTCTTCCCAGGTTATGTTAGTGCCAAGTACAAGTCATCAGTCACTATGCTCTTCTCCACAAGGGGGCGAGGAGAGCACAACATAGGGGCATTTGACCTTGTTCTCTTATTATCATGTTTTAGACATTCATTGTTATGAAACTTTATATGTTGACTATCGAGCTTGCGAGCTCTATTTTTGGGATATCTCATGACTCTATCCTGTGATGTTATATATTTTTGAGATTATATATGTGATGCAGTTTTGATGTGGCCTATATGCTTTATGTTATGTAATGTTGCATTATGGGTTGATTATGTTTTATGATATATGCTTATCTGACAATGGTGATGATGATGCAATTATGATGATCATATGATGTCTATGTGATGTGATTTATGCATTTATGATTCCTATGACGATGTCTTTTATATGCTATACCATGTATGCATTTATGATTTCTATGATGATGTCTTTTATATGCTATACCATGTATTCATTTATGATTTCTACCTATGATGAGATGCCATGATGATGTGATGGTTATGTATGCTTATATGTCATGATGATGTTATGTTCTAATAATGATTATTCAGATGCCTAATGTATGTTCAAAATGAATGTCATGTTTATGATTATGTATGTTGATGCATAACTATATATGTATGGACAATGCAATATTATGATGTGATATTTTTGTTTTTATGAGATGGATGATGCCTATAGTTGCATAAATGTTATGTGAATATGTAAAAACCTAATGCAATGCCTATATGATTATGTATGCACTTATTTTTTTGTATGTCATAGGATATCATCATGAGACAGATAAGATGAGAGGATAAGACAAAAGGAGATGAATGTTAGCGCGGAGACCAAATCCTTCAACATGTTACTGCAAGACTTAACAATTATTGCTCTTAATCATCATTCGGTGGATTATTGTAATGGTCAACAAACACCATGATATGACATAGATCAAGGTGTGCAAGTTTGCACCATCACATGAGACAAGCAGTCACAGACAAGGATGATCATGACTCATACTAAGAGCACAATCGCCCCAGTATTTTTTCCACAACCAACTACAAGCATAAGACAGACAAAGAAGACAATAAAGACAAGTCATGAAATATCATTGCTCCTCTAAATTTATTATCAGGACATCCTCGAGGAACTAGCAACATGACTACCTAAAAAGAACAAGACAAGCCAATCATCATGATACGTCGCTGCTTCTCTAAATCCTATTCACAGGACATCATGGAGAAACTAGTAACATGATGAAAGATCTAAGGACAAACACCAATATAGTATTTTCCAAGTGTTTGCCAAGTGTGTCTAAATGTCAAGTGTTTTAATGTCAAGAATTCGGGTTTGATGGTGTCGAATGTCAAAGTTGTCTGGTTTGACGACGTCAAGGTGTCAAATGTCAGAGTTTACCAAATTTAGGAAGGACACATCTTGAATAATTGTGATGTCAAGAGGATGGATCCTCAAATGTCAAGAGAATCCCTCAAAATGCCAGATACCTAGGAAGGACACATCCTAAGGTATAATTAATTGACAAAGGCAATCCTTTAGAAGGACACACCAAGAGTTGACGGTTTGACCAGTTTTGACTGAGTGTGACTGAAGTTGATTGAGTTTGAATTTTGTTGACAAGATTGACTAGTGTTGCCGAGATTGACTACATGTCAATATTGACATGTTGATGTGATTG
Source organism: Sequoia sempervirens (assembly GCA_007258455.2). Taxonomy (NCBI): domain Eukaryota; kingdom Viridiplantae; phylum Streptophyta; class Pinopsida; order Cupressales; family Cupressaceae; genus Sequoia; species Sequoia sempervirens. Next base: position 650,316,425 of record VDFB02270651.1, on the reverse strand, counting down.
ACATGTTGATTAAATAATTGCTAGAGGTTGGTTTAGGAGTTTGTCTATTTTGGAATAACCTGTTTGACTTTAAGAATTTTGACGTGTGTGTCAGTGCAGTGTCATGAACCCTAATGGACTAACCTAGTGTGGCCTTAGGGGCTCATAGATAAATGGTCTTTCCTACGTCATACACTCAGAGACCTTGTAGTTTGACATGACCAATGACTTTTTCATAATGACAAAAGATTGAGTCATGATTTTATTTTGACAAACCTAAAAGGACTGAGCTAATGTCTTGGGGGCCCAAAGATGAGCCTTGCCTATGTAGAAAATGCGCAGAGACAACATAGTTCGACAAATGACAATGATTGACTGATATGACTAACTTGACAAAATATGACTTTGTTTTTGTGTTTTTGAGATATTTTGATTTTTTGGGATTTCTTTAGGATGTTTTCACTTTTTAGGTCTTTTTTCAAGAAATTTTATGATTTTTAGGTCTTTTTCAGGACATTTTATGATTTTTAGGTCTTTTTTAAAGACATTTTATGATTTTTAGGTCCTTTTTAGGACATTTTATGATTTTTAGGTCTTTTTTCAGGACATTTTATGATTTTTAGGTCTTTTTCAAGACATTTTATGATTTTTATATATTTTTTCAAGACATTTTATGATTGGTAGAACCATATGTGATACCCACTACAGTCAGGTGATAAAGGAATGCCCCCAGTTAGGTCCTAGACTAGTCAAGTTTGAAGGGTGCATAAAGGACGTGCTTGGGGTGATGGATGGATGGTATGTAGGACTTGATGTCAACCATTGTCAACCATGAAAGGAAAGATGGGGTCTCGCGATGTGGTGTCAAGATGGTGTCAGAAGGATGAATATTTATTATGGACTAAGGTAGATAGAGTGATAGTAGATAGCAGAGCAAAACTAACTATGCATGGCGCATGTTTTCCAAGTTTTCACCATGGTACTTATCCAAAGCACCTGTTTACCAGGTTTTCATAATTGGATGAATTATTTCTCTTTACTATTTTTGTCATTTTCTTATTTATTTATTTTGGTGTGACCGAGACGCCTGTTTGACAGGTTTTCATCAAGGTGACGATTTTTAATATTTTTCATTTTTTTTTTGTATTTCTATGGTTTTCAGCCAGACTTTTTGATGCTATGCATAGAATCTTCGCAGATGTAGACTGTTTATAGGCTCTGTCAAATTTTCACCATCTAGAGTAGCTAGCTAATATGCTCCAAAACCAAAAGAGGATGTGATAATGTAAGGACCCAACCAATTTGGTTCGAACTTGCCATATTTTTTTTCTATCAGATTGATTCTTAGGATTTTGCATGAGGACCAAGTCACCAATATCAAACTTTCTGACCATGACTCTTTTGTTGTAACTACGGCAGAGCCGATTCTGATATGCTTGCAAATAATTCAATGCATTGTATCGATGTTCCTCTAACATTTCCAATTCATATAGTCGTGGCTGTCTATATTCTTCTTCATCAATTAGGCCCTTCAGGGAGACTTGCAAAAAGGGAATTTCAACCTCGATAGGCAAGATGGCTTCAGCTCTGAAGACTAAGGAAAATGGAGTGGCTCCTATAGGCATAGAGATGCTTGTGCAGTAAGCCCACAAAGCAGGGTTAAGTTGAATGTGCCAATCACAACTAGCGTCATTGACTGTCTTCTTAAGAATTGTAATGATGGTTTTATTGGATGCCTCAACTTGACCATTTCCTTGTGGGTAATATGGTGTGGAGAAATGATGTTGGATATGGAATCGTTCACATAACTCACGAACGTCTTGATTTTTGAAAGGACGCCCATTGTCTGTAATGATGGACTGGGGTAGACCATACCGAAAGATGATGTAGTTAAGAATGAATTTGGAAATTTGTTTGCCAGTTATGTATGTAAGGGGGATGGCTTCGATCCACTTAGTGAAGTATTCAGTGGCGGTGATAATGAATTTGTGGCCTTTGGAAGAGGTAGGATGGATTTTTCCCATGAGGTCGATTCCCCATTGTGTGAAGGGCCACAGAGAAGTAATCGACCAAAGTTCCTGTGCTAGTGCATGAATCAAATCACTATGTATCTGACATTGGTGACATGTCCTGACAAACTCAAGTGCATCCTTTTCAGTGGTCTGCCAATAATACCCAAGTCTTGTTATCTTCTTGGCTAAAGTAGGACCACTCAAATGAGATCCACATATACCCTCATGTACTTTGCGTAAGGTTGTTCATGCTTCGTTAGTGTCGAGACATTGAAGAAGGGTATTTTCAAAGTACGGTGGTAGAGGGTGTCACTGATGATGGTGTATCGGGTGGCCTTGTGGATAAAGGAATTTTGTTGGTTGTTGGAGAGGTTTGGGGGAAGGGTTTGGGACTTGAGATAGTCATAAATGTCTTGATACCATGGAGAATTGGGACCAACAAGCTCGCAAACCATCTCTGATTCTGGAATGTCATATGCAGGAACCAAAAGTTATTCTACCAAAAATTCAAACTGAGGCACGTTGCTCGAAATGTCTATGAGGGAGCCGATTGTATCCATTGCATCTACGGACTTATTTTGTGCCCTCAGAACTTGCTCAAAAGTCAACATGTGGAAATATGTTTGAAAGGTGTCAACCATTCATTTGTAAGGCTTTAATTTTTCATCCTTGGTGTCATATTCATCGTTGACTTGGTTGATGACTAGCTGAGAATCTCCAAAAACATGAAGTGTCTTAATTTTCCATTTTATGGCCATTCTGAGTCTCGTAACAAGTGCCTCATATTCTATAAAATTATTTGTACATGGAAAAGCAATGCAGAATGACTTAGGGATGGCATCTCCTTGTGGCATGATAAACAATATTCCTGCTCACGAGCCATGACTAGTATGCGACCCGTCAAAATAAAGCTTCCAAGGTGATTTAAGCTCTGTATGAAATCTAGACTTATCAGAAAAGTCTACTACCAATGGGTGATCACTTTGTACAGGTGCGTCTTCTAGTTGATCTGCTATCACTTGTCCCTTTATATCCTTTCATTCTACATATTGAATGTTGTACTCACTCAAAATCATGACCCATTTTTCCAGACTACCTGTCAATGTTGCGCAACTTAGAAGACATTTCAGGGGATCAATCTTTGCAACCAGATGTGTCCTGTAATTCAACATGTAATGCCTTAGCTTCTGGGAAGTGAATACAACTACAAGGCAAGCATGTTCAATGGCTTTGTAATTTATCTCATATCTAACTAGTGTCTGACTAATGTAGTATATGGCCCTTTCCTTCTCATCATGGTCATTTTGTGCCAATAATGCCCCCAGTCCTAAAGTTGTTGCAGAAATTTATAGAATCAAAGGTTTCCCTTCAATTGGTGGCATTAAAATAGGTGGTGACAATAGAAAATATTTTATTAGTTGGAAGGCCTCTTGACATTTATCTGTCCACACAAAGGGAATACCCTTGCGCAGGAGATACTGAAATGGTTGATACTTGTCGGCCAATTGTGCTATGAAGCATCAGATAGATTGTAGCCTGCCTTGCAATGTCCCAAGTTCACTTATTCCTTTTGGAGGAGGCATGTCTAGTATGGATTTCACTTTGGTAGGATTGACCTCAATGCCTCTTTGAGAAACTATGTACACCAAAAGTTTTCCTGATGTCACGCCAACGACGCATTTCTTGGGATTCAAGCATACTTTGTATTCTTCTAGTCTCTTGAATATTTTGTCTAACACATTCAAATGATCTTTTCATTTCAAATATTTTTCCAAAAGGTCATCCAAATAATCTTCCATTAGCTTGTGCATCATGTCATGGAATATTGTTGTCATGGCTCTCTGATAAGTGGCACCTACATTCTTGAGACCAAAAGGCATGATGTTCCAACAATATGTACCCCATGGATATGTGAATGTTCTTTTATGTTGATCTTCAAGGGAAATATGAATTTGATTATATCTCAAGAAACAGTCCATGAGGGACATCATCTCGTATCCTGCTGTAAGGTCAACTATGATATCTATGTTTGACAACGAAAAGTCATCCTTTGGACATGCTTTGTTCAAATCTATAAAATATGTGCAGATGTGAATCTGACCATTTGGCTTTATGATTGGTACAAGATTGGATATCCACTCAGCATAGTCTATAGACCATATGAATCCCACATCCAACAATTTTTTAAGTTCCACTTTGACTAACAAGGTGATCTGAGGATGCATTTTACGCAGCTTTTGTTTCACTAGATTAGCATCTAGAAGTAGTGGAAAATGGTGTAGAACCATTTCTAGATCTAACCCAGGCATATCGGCATAGGACCATGCAAAATTAATCTTATGCTCTGAAAAGAATTTGTGGAATTCATGTTTCTCTTCTTCTGTCATGGATGCCACAAGGAGGACAATTTTAGGATCTTTTGTTGTATATGTGTTGACTTCCATGGTTTCCTCTATGAGAATTGCTGATCTCTCTTGATTCATGGGAAGAAAGTCTAGTCCTCCATCTTTGGGCACCTCGGAGAGGTTTTCACCCACATATACATCCTTTATTTTTACTTTTTTATCATCAAAAGGTGCCTTTCGGTTTTCACCTAAAGACGTGTCATTTTTTGTTTTATTTTTATTTTTCATTTTGCAACTAGGGGTTGAAACAGTCTCCCCGAAGTAGGCTACACAATCTAGGTCAATGGAAAATCCAACCTTGTGATCTCCACTTGGTATGCCCTCACACAGTCCCATGAATTTTGTGATGGCCTCATCATTCTGAAATATGTCCATAACGGGCGGGCCTTGTTGATCCCAATCAATTAGTTGTGGATAGACTAAGGAGATACAATCATCAGTATTGGTGAATGGGGGGAGGATACAAAAAACATGCAGATGGATTCAGAGACATTGAAAATGAAGTTGTCGTCATCCAATTCCCAATCAGACTCTATCCAATATTCTCCTTCACTTGATTCATACTCATTGTCAAAATAAGGGACAAAAGGACTATCATTAGGGTCAATAGTGTCATGTGGCAATTTGAATGAATCTAAATGATGGTCATTATTGTTAGATGATTGGACAAATATGTCAGGGTTATGGCCAATAGGGCTAGAAGATGATTTAGGTTTATATTTGTTCCTTGGGAAAAAGAGTCCATCCTAGTCTTCTTGTTTCCTTGGGATCTTAGGATTTTCATTATTCTTTGTTGGGTCAATCTTAAACGTTTTCCAAAATCTTTCTTCAGAAGTAAGTTCTCCAAGTTCAAGGAACAATTCATCAAGGCAATAGTCACTTAGGGATCGTTGGGAGCCAAATTCCCATTCATGGGAGTCAGTTTCAGTAAGAGATTCCTCAATAGTCTCAACACTTTCCAAAGCATTCACACTCTCACTCAAAAGTCCATTGGTACGTTGATCGTCATTTTCGGGTAGCCCATACCCTAATCCAAAAAGTTTTGGTCTTCGAGGAGGCATTATTGGTTTGTGCCTTCTAGTTTTATTTCTGCCAAGGCCACTAGTTCCATTGTCACCTTTTGCCTTCATTATATCATAGGCTTTCCCATATAATTGAACTGGTAATGGGGATGGATCTTCTTGGTCCTTATAAATCCATGTTGATATATCCTCAATGTCTTCTTTGCTCATTTCACCCCATTTTATAAAAATGCATGATCGAGGAACCCTAAAAATTTACTTAGGTTCCATTCTAAAACAGGGTCGACCATAGACCTTAGGAGACTTGGGTATTTTGGTGATGCAGTGGGCTGTACTTAGTTTAAATTCCCCACAGCCTAAGTCCTAGATCTTGACATTGGAATCAATCTTTGGGACAGGGGAGGATGGTGTGGTGGATGATGAGGCGAGTGTGGATGGGTCAATGAACTTAGAAGAAGAGGAAATTAGAGCTTCTCAGTTGATGGGCACCTGATGTTATAAGATACCCCTTAGATTGGTGCAATACTTAAAGGAATCAGGAAATCCATATATGGTGATTTATGTGTCATCAAAAGGAAACTTCAGGAATTGGTGGTAGGTAGATGGAACGACTTTGAGGGCATGAATCCAAGGTCATCCAAGCAAGATCTTATAGGGTAATTCAAGATCCAAGACCTAGCAGGTTGTGTCTACAATGACTGGCCCAACTTTGATAGGAAGAGAGATAATGCCTCGGGAGGAACGTTCTTCATCATCATACGCCTTTATGACTATGCTCTTTGTAGCATCTACACAAGCATCAGAAAAGCCTAGAGCCTTAACCAGTTTTAAGGAAAATATTTTCAATCCTGCTCTACCATCTACCAAAACTTGTCTAACCTTATGCTTATGGATAAAAACTTCAATGTGTAATGTGTCGTTATGATTGGACTTTGGTGATGAATAATCTTGGTCTAAAAAATGTTACATGATGGGGTGTAGTGAGTTAACCCACCATGGCCTCAAATTGGTTGACATCAATATCTTGAGGGACAAAGGACTCTTGCAAGGTTTTGTCAAGTATAGCCTTATGTGCAGGAGAAATGCGAAGTAGTTCGAGTATGGAAATTTGTGCAAAGGTTTTTCCTAGTTGATCAATGAGGTTAAAATGTGTCGTAGGTTGTGACTGCTTTGCGAATGGGATTGATTGTGATTTCTTCATGGAGAGACCAGGTATTGTAATTTTTGGCTGTCGAGGAGGAGGACCAGCTATGGTGATTTTTCCACCACTGGTAGTGACATTACATTCAGGTGCTTGTTTGACAATTATGGTATTGACATATTCATCATCAATTCGGACATGGTTGATAATAGTTCCTCCTGAATAGTCGAATGCAGTGCAGGTATAGTTGGCATGGTTATTATTTGTCTTAGGACCTGACATTGAGGGGTTATTTGAACTATGGTCTTGTAGTGGATTTTTTTGAATAGTATGGTCTGCGTTTGATGCAAATTGTGGCCCACCCAATTCAATTGTGTGATTTCCAATGAGGACTTGTACAATATTTCTTAGTTGTCGACAAGAGGATGTCTTACGCCCTTTAGCCCGATGGTAGTCATAGAAAGCATTGTCATCCCACCATGATGGTTTAAATTGTCCTAATTCATATGGCTTAGGGTCCTCTAGTGTAATGAGACCATTTTCAAGGAGCTTCTTAAGGACGTCTTCGATTGGTTCCCCCAAGGCAGTGTATGTTCGTCTTTTCATAAATTTCCTTATCTGGTGGGGTTGTCCTTGACTTTGACTATTTTGACCATTTTGTTTATTTTGAATGACATTGGCAGGAGGTGTCAGTGTAGTTGTTGGTCTGTTTTGTGGCTGAGCTCCTTTAAGGGTAAGTACAGGACCCATTGTGTTTACTGCCTTGGCATCAACAATGCCATCATTGGTAACATGTTTATTTTTTACCCAATATTTATTCTTGTCTATGGGTGGGTTTGTGTTTGTGTTTTTAGGGCCATATTTTAATTCTCCTTTAGCAATGAGGGCCTTCTCAAGTTGAACCCCCTTTTCGACTAAATCTGTGAAAGTTGTGCAACAGTGAACTTGCAATTATCGAACATGCTCAATAGGATTTGTCTTGCCCTTGTACTTGGTGAAATTTGGTGCCACATACCTAGGAGCAAATGGTGGCATGTATAGACTCATGTCAAAAGGATATGGGCATAAGTCATATGACTTTTTGTCAGACATTCACATAGTCTCTATTGTTTTTTGCAAGTTCGCCACTTGAGCTGTCAAGGCATCAATTATAGAATTGTTTGTTGCATCACACATGGGAGTAATAGGTATCCCATGGGTCCCCATTTGTTGTGAAGAGGTGTTCTGATTTTGTTGTGGGATATGTTGTTGTGAGATGTATGACATGTTTTTATTTGAATGTTGTTGGTATTTCAAATTTTGGTTAGGGACATGTTGATGGGTATGGATGTGTGATGCATATGTAGGAATGTGCACTCTAGCCATTTGAGTCGATATTTGGGGGATGTGTTGTCCTGGAATATTTTGGTGTCCAAATGAAGTCATATGCTATGTATTTTGATTGCCTTGTCCAAATTTTTGAAATTTTCCATGAGGAATGTTGGTTTTTTGACCTTGGGAAGTATTGGTGTTAAATTGTGATGCCGTGTGGACATTTGGTTGTGGTCATCGAATGGAGATATGTCATTTACTTCCACAAAAGGGGTTGAATGAAGACCCAATGAAAGGATTTGATGATGATGCCCCCATGGCACTAGATGAAGCTCCAAATAGAGGGTTTGAAGAACTTTCCCCCATTGATGAGGATCCAAAGGTAGGTCCAACTGATTGTGAGGATGTTGTTAACATTGTTGGCATTGATTATGACATGGCTTGTGACATAGTTGGTTTCCTCCAATGGATGTTACATTGATTGAATTGGAATTTTTTTGATTGGTTGTGTCATTAGAAGTGGCATCAATGGTGCTTGTGGAAATTTGTGAGGTGGCACCAACAAAGGAATTGCTTGTATTGTTTTGAGGTTGACTAGTGTTGGACGTTTTGTTTGTATTGTTGTTGTTGGCATTGTGATTAGGTGATGTTGGTATTAAAGTTTTGATGTCAAATCCACATGGTAATTTAACCCCTTGGGCCAAGAGCATGGAAAAATATCTTTGAGGGTCATGTAAGACCAAGTCTTCCACGAAGGAGGCTATGTCAGGATTTTGCGCTGCAGCTTCTAGGTCTTCCATAAACACATGTCCATGTTCATATTTATGCATGAATGATTCAAAGCGGTTGTGTGATGAAGATGACATGTTCATTTCATTGAAAGGATTGATAAAGGATGTGTCTTGGTTCATGTTTTGATTCATGTCATTGGAAAAGATATAAGTGTTGTTGTTGTCTTGTCCAAAATTAGCCATTTGTCTTCTTTTTCTTTGAAGCCTAGTCTCAACCATATAAGGAATTGCTCAAATTAGGAAGGTGATGAAAATGACAACTAGATGACACTATGTTTTTGAATTTTTGATCAAAGGGTGAAAAAGCAAGGAATGACAATGCAAATTATGTTTTTTTGGGATTTTGATTATAAGGGATGACAATGCACACTATGTTTTTGGATTTTTGATTATAAGGGATGAAAATGCAATATGACAATGTTTCCTAAAGGAAATGACAAATGCCAAAGGAAAATAAGGACTATATATATATATTATTTTTAGGAAAAGGGTATGCAAAAATGAGGACAAGATGATTTGAATGTTTTAAGGTATGCAAATGCAAAGGTCTAAATGACTTGGGAAGAAGGTTACTCAACCACCCTAAGCTTAATATATGTCTTAATTTGGGTCATCAAAGGACTTACTAATGTGATTAAATGACAAGATGACAAGGTGAGTTTTCCTAACTAAACTCTTGAGTTGGAAACTCTCACAAGAGGATAATGACTAAAAGAAATTATGTTGAATAAGTCCAATGACCACCTACAATTAAAGGCAATGATTTTGCAAAGTATAGTAAGGTTTCCTAAGCCAAAAATATGCAAATGAAATGAGGACCTAAGGATTGTTTTATCACTAAAATGAAGATGATGGACTCTAAAGGATGCAACTAAAATTTGCAAAGTTAAACCTATGGGAAAATGCAAGCTAAAGATGCAAATATTTGAAGATCTGAGCAATTTTCTTTCTAGTTTTTGATAGAGACTGCTAGAAAAAGATGTTTGATGATAAATTGGACAAGTTTTCTCTTGGGTTTTGGTATGCAACAGTGTTTTAATTTTTGTCAGGAAAATGTGTCGTTCCAGGTTGTGAATGTGTTTCAGATTCAATGAATACGGTGTTACAGATAGCAAATGTGACTCAGAGAAGCAGTTGCGGTGTTCTGTAAAGCAAATGTAGTTCAGGCTAGGAAAATGCGTCTCCAGAAATGGAAAATATGGCTTAGCAGAGTGATTGTGTCATAGAAAATGGAAAATGGGGCACAAAAAGGAAAATGTGTTTCAACAAATGCATTACAGCAGAATAAGTCAAGTTTCTTTGCAATTTTTGGCAAAATTTTGAAGTTGTCTCAAGTTGAATGTTTGTTTCCAGATTTGTGAGATGGTGTTTGTTTGTTTGAATGTTTCAGAAATCACTTGGAAAACATAATAGTTTTTCTTGATCATGCACAAAGAAGACAAGCACAATCCTAGGTTAGGCAAGGACAATATTTGCTAGATTCCATGTGGGTTTCCCCAACCACACTTATTCTTAGCGGATGAATCTAGAAGCTTGTCCACATGGGCTCCCCCTTTTAGTGCACTAATTCTCAGGTCAACCAAGCTTCCAACCCCCATAAATATCCCATGGTGGGTTGATCACCTCCACTAATAACTGTGACAATGTGGATGCCTTCACAATGACCGTTGTTGCACTAGCAAATAGAAAGGATTTTGGAAACTACACAAAAAAATTTAGTTCAGGACCCCCATTCGAGTGGCCACACATGGGGAAAGATTAGCTCTGATAAGGAGGAACTCTAGCCTGAAGAGGTTATGCTCAACATGGTTTTGGGGAGTTCACTTGTCTATGTGACACATCTGCACTCGTAATCCTAAGTTTTCCATTAGGATTCACATTTATATACCAGTCGAGGGTAGCTCGACCAAAGAGCTCCGTTGTCAATTTGAGTCACCTTGGGGTGATTACTTTTTCCCACCAAGGAAGGACCAATTCCTAGAGTCAATAACCATTTCTCTTGCACCCAGGATCACACAAGTGCACAAGGGGAGAGGATACTTTGATTATTGAATTGGGGTAACACATAAAATAGATGGGTTTGGTTTTCTGATCACCTAGTTTGCACAATGTGAGAGCATAATCACCTACCACCTTCAAGCACAATCAAGCAAAGTTCTTTAACCTCCTAATTAAATCTAAGTGAGACAATAAAATGTTCTTTTTAGAGCACCAAGGGAAGTGTTTTCTAATCTAAAATAAACACAAATGGTTTGAAAGAAAAATCCTTGGACATTCGAACCTAAAAAACCACTTGTTAATAGTCTCAAAAAGATTTCCTAGACCCACGAAAAATTTAAAGCCACATGTTGCAACAACCAATTAGTAACCAGAAAAACCTTTATACTAACAGATTGCAATGAGAAATTAGGAAAATTCTAGAAAAACCCGAATGCAAAAATTTACCAGACGAATGTGTTTCAGTAGAGAAAATGTGTCACTCTACATAGAAAATGCAGCTTGGGTTTGTATGCTGGAATCTATCAAATGAATGCATCGATATGCAAGACAGATGCATCACAGTCTACAAATGTGTCACTCTGAATGTCGAATGCATCGGATTTGGGGCAAATGCATCTCTAAAAATAGCAAATGTGGTTCACCTCCGCAAATGTGTCATTCTACTTGCCAAATGTGTCACGAAGCAGTGATTGCAGTTCTAGAAACTATGAATGCAGATTTTTGTACCTGTACCTACAACAAAAATAGTTGATTCATTACACCAAGAGACATCTCCACCCCAAAATCAATACACTCTTCCATTGGTTAAACTATGTAATCAAAGCATTGAGTTGTGTCCACAACCACATCACAAACACTATCTCCAATGTTAAGAGGTTGGATATCAAGATCAACAACATCAACAACAAACCCAACCTCCACATCTCAAAGATCAATCACCACATCTCCAAAATCAATCACCACAAGGTCAATTTAAAGTACAAGTCTCACAAGGTAGCAAACAAAAATACATACCACTTGGGAAACCAATCAAATCAGTCATGCAATAGTTAGTACAAGAAAATCTCATCAAAATCCCCTTTTATGAAAATTATCAAGAGCCTCAAGTTAAACCACCAGGGTATAACGAGAAGCACCTTTGTGATTTTCACAAAATAAAGGGACACACAACATCAAATTGTATTTGACTCAAAAATCTCATCCAAGACCTTATTGATCAAAAAATAATAACTATTGAGGACAATGATGAAGATTGAACCACTAGTGATAGCATTGACAATCTCTCCACCACAATTGTTGAAAACAATGATCAAGATCTATCCATCAATGAGCACCTTGAAGATGTTTCTACCCCATCCAATGACCAAATCAACATGCATCAAGAGTCACTCTTTAGTCATGACCAAAACCCCTCAACAATATTTGACAATGATCTATTTCAAGGAGTGTTAGAGTTATTTGATCCTATTGACATAATCCACGATCCATCGACCAATGATCATGTTGAAAATGTCTCTACATCACCTAATGATCTAGAGAACATATCTCCAAAATTTATTCCAAAGCATGATCAACATCTTTCACCAAAGTCTAGCAATGGTCCTTTCCAAGAAATGTTGACATCCTTTGACCTCATGGTTAAAGATACTAATGGGATCCTCAACTCAGAATTTGATCCAAGTCCAATCAAAGATCAAGAGGATATCGAGCCACTTCCTATACCTAATGAAGACATCCAAGAACTATTTATAAGTAATCCATCCTTTGAAACTAACCCATGTCAAGAACTTGATCCAAAGCATGTCAAAAGCAATTCCAAAATCATTCAAGATCAAGAATTCACATCTCCAAGATACTACAATGATATAATGGGCACTCTCCTATCTATAGAAGATGTTGCAAATAATGATAATATCCATATATCACATACTCCTCCATCTACCCATGAGATGCTTTATTTGGATGGACATGTAGATGATCTTCACTCAAAACAAGAGTCTCATACTCTTGATATCATTACCAAGGAACAAGAGTCTCCTACTCTTAACATTTGTACACATGATCAAGATATAGAAAAATCTAGAGACATATCAGAAATGGGTCATGAAGAGGGCTTCTATAGAAGCTGTGAATCAGAAACATCCTATGAAGGCATATCAAAAATGAATTATGAGGGAGACTTTTACGTAGATAGTGAATCATCAACACCTCTTGAAGAAGCATTAAAATATGATATTTCACAAGATCAAGCCAAAGATATCAATCAAGAGGTTATCCCACACATGGAGGATCCTATCACTTATAAACTTGGATCACTTACCTTTTTTAGGGCAAGCTATCTTATCAATGAAGAAGATATCACCTTTGAAGATCCACAACAGAGCAGAGAAGGATTAGCACCTTGTTTCCAAGGTAAATCATATCCTATTGCAAATAAAATGTTTCAACAAATAAATTATCAAGGAAGAGGATTAGGCCTACATGAACATGGTATCCTAGAACTAGTGCAAATTATTGGCAATCCTAAGCATTGAGGTCTTGGTTAATCGACAATTAAGGGATCTAAAAATATCAATCCAAACGATCAATATCAATTGTATCTAACGTGTGCTTCAACATCACATCAAATCATCCAAAACCAACTTTTTTTCCAAACCAAGCTTCACAAATCTTGATCAATCAAATCTAATCAACCCCTCATCATCTTGGGATATCCATCCTAATCCTTGTGTTTCTTAACACTATCCTTGCATTTTTGTGTATCCTCAACAATGTTATCATCATCAATCTTGATCAATCAAATCTAATCAATCCTTCATCATCCTGGGATATCCATCCTAATCCTTATGTTGCTTAACACTATCCTTGCATTTTTGTGTATCCTCAACAATGTTATCATCATCAATCCATCGATCTGATCAATCAACCTTAGCTTGGTTTTCAAAAAAATCCCAAAATAGAGCATTGATATCATATCCACATCCAAATCATCAAAATAATGCGAAAATCCAAAAACATTCAAATCATATCAAAATCCAAAAATAGGTTAAAAAGTCAAAAATATGTCAAAAATATGGTATCTGAACTACGTCGTCTCTAAGCTTAAACATAGGCAAGGCCATTATTGATGGGCCCCGAAGACACAAAATCCAAAAACATTCATAAATATAAAAAAACACCAAAAACATTGGAAAATTCAAAAATCATAATATTCGTAAAAACTCAAAAATACCAAAAATAGCCTCAAAACATTTCAAAACACCAAAAGCATCCAAATATTTGAAAAAATCCATCCGTCCCATCTTGCTTTCACCCGTAATCAACATCCACTCATAATAAATCATTTTCACCCTCAACCTTTAGTACGACAGTCAGAAACAAGTCTAGCAGGTTAAAAGTGAAAACTCAAACGTCAGGGTCTCAAGTCTAGGTTAGTAGGTAAAAAAGTTGGTCAACTCTTGATATTAATATCTTATCATCCAGTCAACCCAAAAATCATTTGATAACATCATGTCCTAGGATGCATCCTTCCTACAATGGACATCAACATTAGGCATCACCGTAGTTTAGTTTTGGCTAGAGGTATGAAGAACATTAGCTTGTTTGTTTACTTGATCTTTGTCTTGTTGATTTATCTTATTGAGCCCATTCCAATGACCTCTTGATGATATCTACTCAAAATAATTTAGAGAGAAAGGGATGGGGAAACAATCATTATCTTTTGTCTATTGTGCTTGTTGGATATTCTTGTAATATAACCTTGGTCATGCATTGCTTGTTTGGTTTGTAGGGAGGGTGTTTCAGGTGTCGTGTTGACCACATAGGAAGGCTTTCCTATCTATGTTTTGGTCCAAGATGTTTGAAATATCTGAACTACATTATAAATGAGGTTTCATATGTGAGGTGTGAACAGGAGTACTCCTATATGATTGTCGAGTCAAAGTCCGTCACACTAGATACAACGCCATCTTGGTTATTTTATACCTTGATGCATCATGCCTACGTGTGTTATCAAACATAAGGTAAGTAAGCTCTTTAAAATACCAATCCCTGATAAGCAATACATCATCATCATTCATCGTTATCTCTAATAAAGTCTCAACAAATCATGGACTTGTTGGATCCTCTTTTCATCTCTCTCAGTCTTCTATCCTCTTTCACACTAACATGATATCATGACATGCATCCATCCTGCATTCATAAAATGTTAGCATACACATCCTGCATACTCATAGATATCATCATCATAAGATCTCATCCATCTCACATGCATTACATTATCATTTAAGATGTTTAGGATAATATAGATTTGTTATTCTAAGCATCTTAAAACCATCTCTTTTGCATCATCATCATAACCATCCATACGTCCATCTTGAACCTCTTTGTCACGAGATCAACCCTCAAATCAAAATTTTTGCTTGATCTCTCGAGGGGGCAGTGTACCAATATACTTCTTTCTACCAGGGCATCCGAAAATAAAAATAAAAAATTGAACTTTGATCTCAGCAAGGTTATTCTTTGAACCAATGCAGTAGGTACATTGCTTCAAAGATGGGAAAAATGTAGACACTTGAAATATCCTGGTGAGCATCATGCATTTGACTCTGATTCACTAACTTCAATTCTTCCTTGATCACTTCTTTACTAACCAATTAATTGAATGATCCTTATTTAATTAATTCATCAAGATTCCTCTTTTAATCAAATAAATCAACTTTATTTGATTAAACTTGTCTAATTTTCTTCATTTAATTGAATAAATCAAACTTTATTTAATTAAATTACTAGTATCTCAAATTCCTCTCATTTTGATTTAAATAAATATAAATATCTAAATCAAATGTCAAATCAACTAATTTCCATCTAACTTAATTAAATCCTAATTATCTCCTAACACTAATCCTCTTTTCTCTAACTTTTGCAACTTGCACATGTAAATCAATTTCTTTTATTTATTAATTCTTCTATTTTCATTCAAATGTGGCATATCCTTGGAATATTCCACCAATTTGAAATTTCCCTCCTAAAGGACTTTTTTCCTCCAACTTGGCATTTAAGGATCTTACATGGCATTGAAGGCTCTTACAACTCTTCTTGCACAAGCCATCTTTTGAATTTCAAATTCCACCTAATTGCATTTAACATGCACATTGTTCAAAATGTGCTCCACCTCTCTTCAATAGCATGTTGAAAAGTGGCACAATGCCATTGGTTCAAGCTTAATCCCAATTTTTTTGTATTTCTCATTCCTCCATCCTTCTTTCCTATAAATAAATGACTTCTTTATTGATTTGGTATCCACAATCCATGCAAGATCATTATGCTCACTTTCATCCACATTTCATCCATGTTAGTATGATAGTTCATCATTCATAGCAAGGTTATTGACATTTTGCACCAAGGATCAATCATCCATCATCAAGCTTATCAAGGGATTGAGAAAGGGCTTCTTTCCACATCAAAGAATCACCAATTCCCCCATGGGATGCTAGTTTGAATGCTTAGAATGAGTTTCAATAGCTTTCATTAGAGTAAATTTTCTTTGTTTCTTGTTCATTGCATTTAAATGAATTGCATGGGGAATGTTTGTTATAGATTTTTTTATTGACTAACATTGGTTTGTTTGATCATGTTGTAATAGGTCTAAGTGAAGCATTCACAGCTACTCAATCAAATCACAAAGGAGAGGAGTGAAATGTTACCACCTCCACCCAAAAGCTCACTAGCCAATGGAGGAGAATACGAACTTGGAAAGGTCACCACAGCCGCAATTGTGACGAAGGGAAATCTCTCAATACCCCAAGCCCACACTGCTATGGCTTGCTTCACACTTGATTTGTGGAGTTGATGGAGTGTTGAAGTGCTGCTTGAGAGTGAAGAGAATGCTGAAAATTCTAAGAGATGGCTTGAAAAATTGCAAGAGCTTGTGAAGAGATCTGAAATGGAATGAGAATGAATGAATTTGAAGGATAAGTGGGAAGAATATGCCATTTTTAGGGTCAGTTAGTGTAAGAGGGATGTTACAAATTGACCCTAATCGAAAGTGTAATGCCTCTGCCAACTTTAGACACAGGAATTCGTCAAGGACCTAAGTGTGTCACATGGACATCTACACGCCGCATGCACGTCACTAAAAAATATTCTCTCATTGACACAAGAGATAGACACCAAGTGGAAGGAAGGTAGTTGGGTGATGTGGAATTTCGCCTTCGGATTTGATTTTCTAAGGTGGAGGTATGTGAAAGGGGGATTTGCATAAGGGGTGCAAATTCGCTCCTATATAGGATCTTATCCATACAATAGTAATTGTGTGTATGCTTGGTGTGCAATCAAATGTGTATATATGTATATATGATATATGCATATATCCATATGTATACATGTATCAATACACACGTATGCTTTGAAAATGAACATTCCCATAAAAATGTATTAATATATGTACACATACATATACATGTACATAGAGGAATATATATATGTACACAATCGATATGATTATTATTACTATAAGAATGTTAACTTGTTCATATTCATATCAAATATATACATAGTTTATTGACATAAGATATATATATATAATAACATATACATATATATAGGTGTGAGTTATATATATATATAATAACATATATATATATATAATAACACACACACACACACACACATATATATGTGTATATGTACATATATGATTATATATTTATATATAATTATATGCTTGGAGATCGATTAGCATATGTTATGCATAGAGGCCAATTTATTAACATATACACAACATTTAAAGGCCGAATATTATATATATTGGCATTGAGTAAAGATTGAATTAGATGCTATGTATTATGTAACAATTAAGTCGATATAGAGAATACACCATAGTCGATGCTATGGAATGGAAACTTTGAATTAGTAAACCACGATTTACTCAACATTGAATTCTTTTAAGTGAAGCGATGGAATAGATATCAACTACAAAAAAGGTGAAATGCATGAGAATAGGAAACACGTACAACAATACAAGGAATTGGTCAAAGTATCAGTTATGTGCCAAGCAACTTATCATTCCTCTATTTTCTGCTAAGCTTAGACTTAGTTGACCTTGTGCATGTGTTGAATTTTGAATGTAGACTAATTCAATGAGTAAAGCCATGCCAAAAAAATATGGTGAGGGTTGCATACTTGGTGCTAGATTTATGAAGTTCTAAATTCTCTAGAAGTCCATTTTGGAAACAATTCGATTGTCAGCATTTGATCATGTGTAGATTGAAAGTATTTAGCTATTGTCAAAACATAGAGGTCAGCCTATAGCTTCTTGTGTTGAGTAAAATCTTTGATTTCTGCCACCTTTTTTCCAAGTGAAGTGAGTCAACTTGCATGGAGTAAGCTATCATTTTGCATGCCTTTTTTGTAGGCTGCAATATCTCCTTTTAGTTGTATAAATAGAGAGACTTGTACTCTCATTGGGACACATTTTATCCTGCACTTTTATGCAATCTTATTCTGCTGCAATTTTTGAGAGTTGTAAGTTATTTAGTGAGTGTTGTGAATTATTTTGAGAGTGCATAATATAGTTTTGAGAAAGGAGTTATAGTGAAGTATTGTTTGGGAAAGCTAAGTTAAGCTAGGAAGTTGTTGCTTGGAAGGTTGTTCGTCAGAGTCAATCTATTTGATAAGAATAATATAGGCATGAGGATATAATCTTCCTTTATTTGTCTTTGTTTATGAAAGATTGATTAATGAGTGATTTATTTGATCTATTGAGGTTACTTGCATTATGGAAATATATAATTTTCTTTGAAAAGAAAATAGAAGTAATTTATATTGTTTTGTGAAGTGCTTGTAATTACTCCATAATAGGAGGGATTATTTTTCATAGATGTTATTATACTAGATATGATTAAAAAAGGGTAGCTTAAGGGTTACTCATAGCCAAAGTTATTTGATTATACTAGATAGCTATTCAGTTACTCTTGGGATTGTTTGTCCATTGAAGTGAGGGAACTAGTTCATATGCTTTGTGAGTAGGAATACCATAGAGTTTGTGGGAAATGGGATAGGTTAATTCTAGGGTTAAAGATTTCCCATCAGAGGGATTACCTATGCATAGATTATAGTGACCTTAATTCAAATTGAGCTTAAGTAGTGTAAGTGAATAAAATTACCATCACTTGAAGTATTGCGTGAGAACACTTTGGCCAAAGTATTATTATTACCTTTGGCTAGATTTTCAGTTGACCATGTCCATGTAGTGCATGCTAGTTCTAGATTGTAGGGTTATAAGTTCTAGTCATGTAGGGCACAACACTAAGCTTAGTGTGGTTTTCGTACAAGGTTACTCCACCAGTCTCTTTTTCAAAGAGTAGGGCCATCTATCATAATGATAGATGTGTGGGGGACCACATATGAGTCCGTGGTTGGAAGAAAAGTGCTTGAGTGATGCTTCTCCTCCTCGATAGGTGACAAAAGACCAAGATTTGAATGGCGGATCCTAGACCATCTATATCTATTGCTTTGAAGCTCGGTTGAGCTATGTATGTACTTGTACACATTATTGGAATATTGTAATTTGTGAAATTATTATATTGAAATGGAATCCTTGTTGTAAATTGTTATGGCATATATGTTCATTTGTTCTCAATAAAAAAAAAGAATAATTTTATAGCAATGTCTTGTTACCTAGTTTATTTAATCGCAAAGTGTAAACTTAGGAAAAATTACTTTAGTGAATGGTTGACATGTTACAAAGAGAACGCTTCATTTTAGACTAGAAGTAAAGCTTATACTTTGCACAAAGGGTCTTTACCACCTTTTTTTTCAAAAAAAATTCAATCATATTGAAGTATTTGGTGCATACCCAAGGGATTTTAGGGAGATTAATTGTCATCCAATTCCATAGGTTTTCTCTTTCTCTATAGTCATTAGAGGCGTATGGGGATAAAATCCCCATAATTTCTAAACCTATAGACAACAAGATCCACACCAGTCTATTACATGGTGAGGATCCCCACTGATGTATATATTTGTGCCATTTTAGATGAACAAGTATATATTCGTACCACCCTTCCCCTTTTTTATGCTCAATACAAAAGAATTTTGCATTTTATAAATAAATTCTAATACACACTCAGCTTAGAATCCATTTAATTTTATTTCTTACAAACATAAAAAGTCCAGAAGTTGTCTATTGTTCCAAAAGGCTCTAACCACATTCTTCTTGTCCATAGATTCTAAACCCCTCACATTCCAACTACAGATCTTAAAGCTCATTTGGTTTTAGGAGTGGGGGTATTCTTCTGATTCTTATACAATGTATCAAAGCACTTAGGTATTTTTTCTTCTTTACCTTTCTTAGTCACTTTTTTTCTTAGACCCAGAGTCAGAAGAAATCAGTCTATCAATAAGATTTCTCTTCTTCTTCTCTTCACTTTTGGCTGATGGAATTTTTAAGGGGAGAGGGTTATCAACCTTTATACCACCACATAAGGAATTGTAGCATGATATAACCACTTCCTTACCAAATTCCTCATCTTCAAAATTGAGGATAGATTTTCTACATTAGGTTCCACTAACTCATCCACATTAGAGATATCCATAATCTGTATAATGTTTTTTCCTTTAGCCTTAATGGAATCTAAGGAAATCTGTTGAGCATTTTTCTTCAATTCCTCACAACCTTGGGGATTATTGTCAAGAGTGAGGTTAGAATTGGTGGCTAAACTTTCAATACTTACCCCATAATCAGACTATCTCAAAATTTGTCTTATCTTTTTAGCTTTGTCCCGAATGGAGTCCAAGGCCAAGGGTTGCAAGGGTCCCTTAGGGGAAAATTGTTGTTTAGGAGATTATTTTAGGGAATACTTGGGGGGAGACATGGGATTAACACAGACTACCTTCAACTCACCTTCAAAAATAGGATCCTCGAGAGACAACTTCAAATTATCAGTACCTAAAGAAGAACCAATTTCATTCTTATAGTTTTGTGGGGGCATAGTGTTACCATGGTCTCCAGACAAAGTTTCCATTTCATCTACCAACATTTCCCCACCATCTTTTAGGGCCTCAATTTCTTTTTTATTCTCATTTGGTTTAAAATCCCCTCTCAAGTTAACCTTAGCCAAAGGAAAATCCTTCCTAAGGTGCCCATTTATTTTATAGTAGAATCATGAGTTTAGGGAGCCAAGTAATTCAATTTCACACTTGACTATTTTATCATCAATTTTCACAATAATTTGGTCAAGGACCTTTGTCTTAGGAGACAAATAAATTATAACACTAGCATTTATATGGAGGAGGGTAACCCTCGACTCTTCAACTTGCATGACATTACCAAATGGTTTCAAAATATTGGGGATGAACTTCCATAGTTTCAGGGGGACATTCTTTATTTCAATCCAATTAAGAGTAGACCTAGCAACAACCTCTTCTAGGTTGTCCTTTGGAGACCATGGTAAAAATATAAACATTGATTGCCCAACATTCCAATATTCTTTCTTAACCACCCTGTCTTGCATCCCATGATTTATAAATAAAACCATAAATAACCCTTTTTTAATCATATTGTAAAATGACACATGAATACCCATCTTTTTTCCCCATATAGAGGCAATCCATTCATCAAAGAATTTACGAGAATGAAGCAACTTGACATATAAACAAACAAAGAAAAAAAAAGTTTCTCAACCTTGTTTCCTCTTCTTTTAAAGATTTTAATGTGTCATCATTCGAAGAAATGGAGAGAACCTTGGGTTTAGAAGTCATATTTCCATGGTTTCCTTTTCCCAAGTTTCCATCTTTGAGGATGCATCCATGTCCCACACCATCTACCCTAGGCTCCAACAGTCTGTCACCTCTCATATCAATGTCCCCAACCAAATGATCTCCTCCATGGTTGGAAACAAATATAGTAGATAGAGGGAATATTTTGACACCCTCGTCAACTGTCACTGCATCCTTGTATGAGTGCTTCTTGAAAGTTCCACTTTCGCTATTGTTTATCTCATTACCATTCTATAGGGGATCATTTAATTGCTTTATACCACCCATCTCCCTACAATCATTGGCTCCATCTCCCATGAGCCAAATGGCTCAGGAGAGGTATGGACTAGTATGGGATGTATAGTCCCAATAAATGTAGACTTACCACTTTCACAATGCACAAACTGAGGGTTAAACTGGGACACAATTAATTTAATAGGTTAACTTAAGGTGGTGGGAGACAAATTAAAATTTCAAAAACACGCACCATTTAAACAAATCAAATACTAGCAACACAACCAAGAAAACCTAGGTAACAAAGAGATTCAAAAGGAAGAAGAGGAACGAAGGATTCAAAGGCAATGAAGAACACCAATTTGAGCTCGAAGTAGCAATCACAAACCTCGAGGAAGAAAAAATGGTCTAGAAGACTATTCGACTTCCCTAGAGCTCTACATACCCACCTCTCCTCAACACATGAAAAATTAGTCTATGTTTTATTGTCTTCCTTATTATTGTCTTTTGTATGTAATTTTTGGTGCACAAAAGCATTGGATAGTTTGTAAATAATTTTATTGTTATTTTATTTTCATGCACTCAATTTAGAGGTCACATGCACAAGTAATATTACTCACATAGAATACTATTTTCTACACATGCTTTCTTTTCAAGCCATAATATGATAGTATTGATTAATAGGATAAAAAAAATGAAAATATTACCAAAATAGTGATTTAATGTAATAAAGCATGTGATCTAGCCAATAAAATCAATATACCAATTAAGAAGCAAAAATAAAAAATGTAAAAAATATGAAAAATCATGAATTCATTTCACCAACTAAATTTATTTGGGCTCACTAGCTTAGTGAGATAATTTATAATAGTGACCAAAGTTCCAACCTTCCATATGTAGAATATTTCACTCTCAACCATATTTTAGACAAAGTTATATTGAACATTATTATTCTTCATACTAACGTGGTACACTGGGTTCTTCACCAAATAAGCAACATTCTAACTATCACATATGATATTGACCTATCAACACTCAAAGATAATATATGAACACAATCATGGTTTGGAACACTACATGGATGTTGAGGAGTTTCAATGGATTCATACCCACAGTGTGGGTCCCCGGGTTTTCCATTTTCTTCTAGTGATGGGAATCTTATCATTCAAAACTTAAAATTAGACAACTCTCTCATAGTTAGATACAATTTTTGCATGATCTAAGGTAATTCACTCCAAGAAAAATGATGAATATTTCATAGAAGTGAGAAATATATATGTTTATCATAGTTCATACCTGATTCAAAAAGTTCAAATAATGCATGCTTTTCAAGGGACAAAGTTTAGATTGCATGAGTATGAGTCAAGATAGGAAGTTAAAAATAAAACTATGATATGTCTAAATGAGGATCACTTGTAGATTATATTGTGCTTCTAGTAGAAGATGGGGTGAGTCCTCATGAAGATAAAGTTTCTTTGGATGAGTAACAATCATAATATGGAGATCTAGCCAATACAACTCTATAAGAGGAAAATTTAATGATGAAGGGAAATGTACAACCATGTTCAACATGATAGCCTCAATCATGAGGAAGAAATGAAATAAAAAGAGAACCAAAGAGGATAATCACATACAAGTAGGATAGTGTTCTACCCTTGTAACCAAGATAAATCAAGAAGCTCTATGACTACTCCATCTAGAGTTTTCTTTAAGTGATAATGATAAAAGTGACAGTCTCTCAAATAGTAAAGCAAAGAAACAAGAGAAATTAAAGGTGATTTTATGACATATAACAGTCTATAAGTAAGGACACCACTGAAGAGCTAATAGCCATATGGAAAATATGCTAAGAAAGGAGGAGTTTGTGAGTATGAACATGTCACCAAAATGGTTATTAAACCCTGCATATTTAGCCTACAAGACTACAAAAAAAATGGTGTTGAGCTAACAACTTGGTGATAGTGATGCAAGGAACAAAATACCTTGACAATGATACCAAAAAATAATATCACTCTAAAGATCAAAACTGACCTTTTCAAATTCTATTATTTTAGCCTTTTCTTCAAATATTTTTCCTATAGCCCTAATCCAAAGAGTTGAGTGCCAAGCTTATGACAGTTAGATATAGTTAAAGAGAAGTGCAAGGCTAGGGGAATGAAATAGTCATGAACTAAAAGACAACATGCATAGCTCAAAGAGTATGATAGTGTTTATGGAAGATCATTCCCCAATGAATTGTGAATAAAGACTATCCTATTAAGGAACTAAAAGGAAAATTCTTCATGAGAGATGAAAAGGAGATATGACAAAAGGAGTGAAAGTTTAGTTGAAGACTCCAAAATCTTTCACATTCCTTGGCACAAAAGAGATAGATCCCTTCATGATAGTAGACAAAAGACAAGGGTTTTAATGTTAACATGATGAATCTTAGTTTCAAAAGAATATAGTCTAGTCTATTGGATAGAGGGCAAGGTTTTTAAGGTAAATGCACCATGAAAAGTATGCAAGGGATGCAAGGAAAATAGTGCAGCCATAAAATAATAGAGGTACCAAGGTAGCACTATATAGTGTCAAAAGGATAATTTTGAGGGGATATTCTAGGCTAGTCTATGCATGACAAACCTTATAAAAGGAACATGATAATATATCATGAACAATGAAAAGAAAAGACTAAATGATAGTATTGAAGTTTGCTAGTAGATATTCCTGAGTGGTAGGTTAGATAGAAGGTTTGTGGAAAGGTGACATTCTTGGTAGGATAACATGGGTACAAGGTATAGTGAAAATAAAAGGTTAGTGATAAAGATACCAGTTGGAAGAAGCATGTGCATGGGGGTAGTGCAACTACAATTCAAAGATAGCATAATGATGATAAACCTAGAAGATAGAGATAATGATTTCATCTAAGAACAAGGTAATCCACAGTTAATTTTTATGGCGGTATTTTGAGGTGACATAGTAATAAGTAGAAGACAAGGAGCATACCAAGACAAGATAGTTTTGAATACCTTAAATCAACAAACTTACCATGATAGTGGCTTGATGAGGTTTTGAGTGTATAGTGAAAGAACATATGTTTCATGATGATACACAAATAAGAATACAAAAATCAAAGGGTTTATAATAGCTTAAGAGTTACTTTTCTTACACAGAAGACAAGCATAAATGGTAGGAGTAAAAGTGATGAACAAATGATAAAAATGTGACGAAAGAAGCTCTTAAAGGTCGTGAAAAGTTTCAAAATCTAACCTTTGAAGATCTTCCATTCCCTTTTAGAGAATTTAATCATTATTAAAGCCTTTTCCACATGGCCTATGAATCAATTGAAGGAGTTGTGAGAAGTTGAGGACATCTAGGGTAGTGTGGTGAGCTATAAAATAGATGGAGAGAATATAGGGCAATTTGACCCAATTTAGAGCATCTCCAAGCATATAGGATTTGTTATAAGAGTCTTGGCTAATATATAGAGTCAAAGAAATAGTTTTTCTTCATTCAAACACCATTTTGGAGCATTTTAGGGAGCTAAAAAGTAGGGATAACAATTTTGGACGCCCAAGAAATTTTGACCCAACAAAACTAATGTGATCACTTATCTTTCATCTCTCAAAACATTTTCCTAATCTCTAGAAAGATGTTGAAAGATTAAAAGGAATCCTAAGGGAAGATTTTCATTCAGTTCTAGCCTCTCTTAGCAATGTATTGTAACTTCTTGAAATTTATTTCAAGTTGGGATAACTTTGTAACTCATATTTTTAGATTTGTATGCAGTTTGTAAGAAATCTTTTGATCAATAAAGATAGGATTTTTACCTTCTTAGAGTTATTTCATTGTGAAAATTTCTTCAAGATAACATTGATGTAATCTTATTGTGATGTATTTTTCCCCTTGATTTTTGTCCTATTTCCATCGCCTTTGTGTAAAAAGTATGTATTTTGCAAGTCATGACTTATGTTTAACCACCTAAGGATAGATTTTAAGTTGTGACAATATTTTTAGCTCATTCCAAACACTATCCTTGTCATATTGATCCTAGTTATGAAACACTTTAATAAATACATATGAAAATTTGAGTTTTGTATGTTGTGGTTTAAACTGTTGATCATATTGTGTGTCCAAACAACAGTATATGTCCTTGAAATCAATTTTGGTGTATCAAATTTTTAGTCTTAGGTTTTATTTTTATGTTTCCTTCACAAAAACATGTCTTTGGACATTTGGAAGGCACTCTAAGCCTTTGGGTTGGTATTCCAAAAACATGTCTTTAGACGTTGGGAAGGCACTTCAAGCCTTTTGGTTGGTATTCCAAAGCAAATACCAAGCTCAAGGCTTGGGGATTCCCAAAGAAAGAAATAACATGCTCATGTTATTTCTTAGTTTTGACATATTTTTTTCATTTATACCCAAGACATGTCTAGAAAGACATAATGTAGTTGCATTATAACATGCTTGTGTTATGTCTTGCTTTGTGTTAAATTTTAGTCTATTGAATGCATGTATATATATTTATATTTTTGTATGTATGTATGCTTGTATGACATGTATGTATGTATGTATGCATGCTTGTATGTATGTATGTACGCCTGTATGTATGTGTGTATGTATGTATCTAAGATTGTATGTACATATGTATGTATGCTTGTATGTATGTAAGTATGTAAGTATGTATGTTTTCTTGTGTGTATGTATGTATGTATGTATGTAAGATTGTATGTACATATCTATGTATTCTTGTATGTATGTATGCTTTTATGTATGTAAGTATGTATGTATGCATGTATGTATGTATGTCTACTTATATGTATGTATGTATGTATTTCTTAAGAGGGAGGGAGAGACCTAAGAGAGAGAGAGAGAGGTACTGAGAGAGACCTAAGAAAGGGAGAGGGAGTGGAAGGGAGAGACCTAAGAGAGAGGGAGTGGGAGAGAAGGGGTTGGAGTGAGAGAGACTTAGCTAGGTAGGGTGGGAGGGATAGAGGGAGAGAGAGAGAGAGAGAGAGAGAGAGAGAGAGAGAGAGAGAGAGAGAGAGAGAGAG
>VDFB02270651.1:650248731-650288631 GCA_007258455.2 Sequoia sempervirens | reverse complement strand
TAAGGATAGAGAGAAAGAGAAAATAAACCTATATAAAATCAACATTTTCATAATACGACCGTGTTTTGAATAAGTTGAGATGTAGTTGTTTGTATAGCAAGAGAAAATGTGCTTGCATTATAACATGAGTGCATTTTGGCTTGCTCTAAAAATGGTAAAAAAGTTAATATACACGTGATATCTAGGCCCACATTCTATATATTCTCCTGGTTATGCACATGTTCTGACAAAAAGAAGCTTTTTGATGCTTTTGTGAAGTGTGCATGCAAATTTTTCACATTCTACCACCTTTTTATGAAATTTCCACCACCTTTGCATGAAATAATAGAGTTTTCACATTGAATTTGATATATGTCAATTCAAGTCTCAATTCCATTCAAGAGTGATATACAATTGAACATTGAAATGGAAACAAGCTTGTGAAAAACTAAAATTGTTGAGGATTTTGATGCAAGAAGAAACAAAGGCTACATAATTGGGTAGAACTCTATTCAAATCTCCATTTTTTAGGTATGTGAAGTCTTTACACATTTTCTTTATATTTTCCTTAATTCTATTTTGGCTTGCTTTGACTTTATTATTTTGCATATTCCATGTTCATCATTGTTTGTTTGTCATTATAACCTTAGCTCCTCTTGGCACATTTTAAGCTACACAATTATATACATTGCCAATTACATTTTTAAACCACGTCTCTTTGAGGCATTTTGTTAAACAATTGACCTACCTTGTGTATGCTTCCACATTTTGTATACACATATATTTGAGAGTAGTTATAAGTATGTAATATAATACATAATTTCTCAATCATTTTCTATGTATGTGCATACCCCTTTCCAAAGCTTTCATTTTGGTATAGGCATGAGGGATGTTAGAAAATGTAGTGGAATTTGGTTTTACACCTAGAAATTGCATATTCTTGAAATTTTCTAAAGCCTTTTCAACAAATTCATTTTGTGCATATCTTGCAATCATTCTAGTCCATGAAGACATATCTCATTGAGGCATTTTTTTCAAACAGTTCTACCAAGCAGCTAATTTCCTTGTCTATGCTACCAAATTTTCCATACATGTCTACCAATGCATTTTATCAAACAATGTAGACATGGAAATCAATTTTTTGAAAAAATGCCTCAAAGAAATGTGAATTCATGGTAATGTGCATTTTTTTAGATAGCTGATTGCCTTGTCTATGCTACCAAATTTTCCATACATGTATCTACAAAATTGGTATATACTCCTGCCACATTAATAGATCTTTGAATCTATTTTGGTTTTCATCTCTATTTATAAACTTACCTAATCACTAAAATTACCTCATCCAAAAATTCATGTGACCTTTGACAAGCTAGTGAGCTCACTAGGGTGGCATTGACAAGGTAGTGGGCTATTTGAAAAAAATTCCTCATAGAAATGGAGTCTCACGGTGATATACATATCGTGAGACCCCATTTCTATGAGGAATTTTTTCAAACAACCCACTACCTTGTCAATTCTACCGCATTGACAAGCTAGTGAGCTCACTAGCTTGTATATGGTACCACATTTTGCATACATGTCTACCAAAAATTTTTTGTCAAAAAATTCACATGTCTTGTCCATGCTTCCATTTTGAGGTTGTCTTGCAATTATGGCATGCCACGAGACCACATTTCTTTAAGGAATTTCATCCAAAAATTCATGTGACCTTTGAAAAGCTAGTGAGCTCGCTAGCTTGTCTATGGTACCACATTTTGCATACATGTCTACCAAAAAAAAATTTGTCAAAAAATTCACATGCCTTGTCCAAACTTCCATTTTTTGCCTATCTTGCAATCATTGAATGCCACAAGGCCACATTTCTTTAAGCCAATCCATGCAAAAATTCATGCGACCTTTGACAAGCTAGTGAGCTCACTAGCTTGTCTATGGTACCACATTTTGCTTACATATCTACCAAAACATTTTTTTCAAACAATTCACATGCCTTGTCCATGCTTCCATTTTGTACCTATCTTGCAATCATGGCATTCCATGAGACCACTTTTCTTTAAGGAATTCCATCAAAAAATTCATGTCAGCTTTGTCTATGCTAGAAATGCTCTTCTACAAGATGATTGTAAGTATTTTGTATGAAGGGTTGAATGACATATATTTCATTTATTTGTATGGATTCATTTTTTAGGAACTAATATTTGTCTCTTTATCATTCTATAGATAAAATTATTCATCATGCCAAGGAAATGAACAAGGATTAAACCAACACAAAAAGAAACCAAAGCTAATAATGCAAAGAAAGCAACATGGATGAGGGAACATTGTGAGAAGAAGAAATTATGTATGATTGACGAAGACATTCCAATTGAAGAGGAACCTCAACCATCAAAAAGAGAAATGGCATTAGTGACAAAAAGGGAATGAATGTGAAAGCATCGTGCTAAGATAGATTTGAATACCATAGTTGGAGACACCCTTTACTGCAAGTGAATACTAAGGGACACCATCTACCGCAAGTGAATATGGAGGGACACCATCTATCACAAATGAATATGGAGGGACACCATCTACCACATCTCAAGTTGAGAGTACATCATCACTCACATTTGAGGAAGGAGGTGCACCATCATCCCCATCTCAACCTCAAGGTATGTCATCTATTCCATCCTCTATTGAAGGTACACAATCTAGCCCATCTCATTTAAATATTGATGAAATTCCTAATGTTGAGATGAATGTACCTATGAGAACACCACCTATAAAATTGCATAGAAAGCCAAAGATTTTTATTAATATTGATGAGAATATTTTACAGCCAATGGAAGGTAAGATTCTCCAATGCACTTATAGAAGATATGTTGATAATATTTGGAGATTGTTCTTTGAAAAATTAAATTAGACCGCAAGGTGTCAACTATTTGTTGAAATGATGTGAAGTATAAAGTATAGGCCCATCATGAAGATTCTTGGGTTGAGAACATCGGATGCTTCAAGTGAAAATACTATTATGAAGAATCTAATGGATGCTTATGAGAGTGTGGGTAAGACCTCACACTCAAAAGATAGTAATGTCACTCAACATGTCATTACATCAACTTTAGTAATTAATCAAACAAGAAAATTTTGTCTCATTAGAAAGACGATTCAACAATTGAGAATTAATAGAAAAATTTTATCAAGAGCCGTTCAAAGGCACCAAAGAATTGAGGACACCAATTCCAATGAATTATGGGAATTCTCAAGGAGACTCCCAAAAAAAGATAAACTAGTTGTTGAAGCATTGAGATCACTAATTGAGGACTATTGGAAGAATAACGCAAAGCCATCTCCAAATGAAAGGGATGTGGTAAGAAGGAGAATCGGTAGTCAAAACCGTGAGCCACATCCAAAGCAGTTTTTGGATATGACTCAAACACAATTTTTTTGTAAATTTTTAGAGGATTATCCTCAAATTCAAAATTTTCAAAGATATTTTGAAATGCTTAAACCTTTTTATATCAAGATAAATCACACACACACTACTTGTTGTTGTAGATTTCATATTGAATTTTCTAACCATTATGATGTTTATTATTCTATATATTTAGATTTGCATACTAAAAATGCTTTCCAGGATTGTGGCATACATGCCCCACCAACATCTTCAAGATACTTCTTATTAGAAATTTTATGTGAAAGAGAGGAAGGCCAAATATTCTACAAGAAACTATGCTTGGATGGCACATGTTATCATTGCAATGGCTTACAACGTATGCCAATATGTGAACATATGGGAAGCACACATGCGGTTGGAAAGCAACTAGTAGAGTTTGGAAAGTATAAAATAGTGGCATACAATACAAAAGATGGTAATCAAGTAAAAAGGTGTGATTTGGTTATTCAAAAGATTCCAGTGTATCAGTTTATGTCTACATTTTGTGATAGTATAGTGTATGAGTATGCAAGGAATACCCATAGAGCTTGATGGTTGTACTTGCAATTCAATTTATGCAAGGAAACCTTTCTAGTTAGTAGCAATTCATGTTATGAAAGGACACCTTTCCAGTTGGTAGCATAGTTTCAGTGGTCAACTTTGCAGAGAACTACACTCTACAACCATAGCATGAGGTGCAGTCACAATATTACAACTCCACATAGGTTTCTATAATATTTGTGCACATAGCATTCATTCATGCAGTTGATAGGATAGAGGATAATAGGAAGGTATTGAGGGAGTACCACTTTTATATTAGTGATGATCACACACATTCTCTAGATTTCGTGCAAGGTTGCTTCTAGTTGTTCTACAATGATTTGGCTTGGAGGGGCATAGCATACAATTAGAATATAATATGGTTGGATAACTATGCATCATAGTTCAAGAACTCATAGATGTTTTATTGGTTGAGTGGGATGCATGTTATTATAGGTGTTCAACATATGTGGAACTTTTTTGAGGCTAGGAATGGAAAGGGGGAGCATGATGGTGAAAGAGCATGTGTCAAAAGAACATTAGCATGAAAAGAGTTAAATTATAAAGACAATGCAAAATTGATAGATGAAAAATCAATCGTCGAGTGGTGTAATGCTTCAATGGGTCTAGGTAATGAAGGTAAGTCTTCAATTCGTAGATTTATTTTGTTTATAGATGATATTAACATTGCACCATATGAGGATTGTTGTACACTAATAGGAACAAGTGAGCTACACTCTTTCCTTAGCTCAAATGCAAGTTCATGGAGTATCCATATGTGGAAGATGGCATGCTTTTGTTCTTCATGTACAATTCAAGCCTGGAATGAGTGTGAGTCAAAGGAGTGGGTTGATGAATGGTGGTTAAGTTATCTTAGCCCACCTCACACATATTGGCCTTCGATGACATTGGAACTAACATAGATGGAATCATCAGTTGAATTTGACAACATATTATATCTAGTTCAACCAGATAATATATCTACTTGCATAGTTTTAGAAATTTCTATTGTTATCTTACTTTGTAGTGTATTTGTAATGTTGACTAATTTTATCTAATTTGCTACACATATCAATGTAGAGCATGTTTATGCAGTTATTGCAAATGAAGACAACGAAGAGGGAATGGATTATTACTTGTGTCATTGTGTTGAGGCCAAAAATAAATTGGAAGCCCTAGGTATAGATGGAGAAAACGTTGAATACCCTATAGGATCAATGGTTGTTACTAGAACATGGCTTAGAAGGTACCCACATAAGAGTGTTAATGTTTCGCTATTTTAGGACTTTGACACACATCAAAAGATTATTCATTACTCAAACCTTGTCATGGCATCCAATGTTTATTCGATAAAATATGGTGGTAGACCTTTGAACAAGACCTTGTGGAAGGTGCATGAGTCTGACCATGAGGCAATACTCGACACAATAAAGAGTAAAGCATACTCAGATGGTTCATTGGATTAATTTGTAAGTATGCACATTGGTTCTTATTAATTTGTAAGCATGCACATTAATTTGTATTAAAATTAGAGTATGAACATCAAGATTAGTTGATAGTTAGACCTTTCGTTTCTATATTTCAAGTTTACATATGTTTTGGTTCCAATTTTGTACATATGTTTTGGCTCGAAGTTTACATATGAATATTAGGTAGATTATATGTTTTGGTTCAATGCATAGCATAGACAAGGTAGTGGGATGTTTGAAAAAATGGGTCCAAGAAATGGGGTCTCACACATCACCATGAGACCCCATTTCTTGGACCCATTTTTTCAAACAACCCACTACCTTGCCAATTTCACCCACTACCTTGCCAATTCAATGAAATTGGTGAGGTAGTGGGCTATTTGAAAAAATGGGTCCAAGAAATGGGGTTTCATAGTGATGTACATCACTATGAGATCCCATTTAGTGGACCCATTTCTTGGTGAGGTAGTGGGCTATTTGAAAAAATGGGTCCAAGAGATGGGGTCTCATGGTACATCACTATGAGACCCCATTTCTTGGACCCATTTTTCAAACATCCCACTACCTTGCCAATTTCATCGAATTTTCACTGTGAGACCCCATTTCTTGGACCCATTTTTTCAAACAACCCACTACCTTGCCAATTTCACCCACTAGCTTGCCAATTTGGTGAAATTGGCAACCTAGTGGGCTATTTGAAAAAATGGGTCCAAGAAATGGGGTCTCACAGTGATGTACATCACCATGAGACCCCATTTCTTGTACATCACCAAAATTGGCAAGCTATTGGGTGAAATTGGCAAGGTAGTGGGTTGTTGTAAATACATCTTTGTGAGACCCCATTTCTTGGACATTATTGAAATTGGCAAGCTAGTGGGTGAAATTGGAAAGGTAGTGGGCTATTGTCTATCACCGTGAGACCCCATTTCTTGGACCCATTTTTTCAAACAACCCACTACCTTGCCAATTTCACCCACTAGCTTTCCAATTCAATGAAATTGGAAACCTAATGGGTTGTTTGAAAAAATGGATCCAAGAAATGGGTTCTCACATCACCATGAGACCCCATTTCTTGGACCCATTTTTTCAAATAGCCCACTACCTTTTCAATTTCATGGTGATGTATCAAATTGCTTCTAGTGTTGACCATGGTATGCTCTACTTCTTATAGATAGGAAATATTGTATGATTTTTTGTCATGCTTTGTTATCTTCAAAAATGTGATTTCTTATGTATTCATTGTTATTTGTTTGTGTCTAATTGTATCATGATCTTGTTGGTGATTCATGCCTCATTTTGTATAATTTCATGTTGCTATATCAAACAAAAGGTGCAATAGGTATATTAGATTATGATGATTGAGGTGTAGGGGTTCATATCTAATTCAATCATGATATTTGAGGTTGTGTTCTGGTAAGTATTTTTTGAGTGTTTTCATTCATAGTACATTGGTAATAGTATTAGGTGTATCATTGTATTATGTCATGAGCTTATTAATGTTTCTTGTGGTCATATTGAGCTTAGTTTCATATGTGATTCTTGTTTGAAAAATTATTTGTTAAGGAATTTTGTATGTGATTCTTGTTTGAAAACACCCAATATATAATTTGTGTATCCTTGAGCTTGTGATACAAGGTACCCACCCTTGGATTATATGCATAACTACAAGTATGATATATTCCTAATTTTATGGTTGCCTATTGATATATCCTATTGAGAGCCAACCTTGGACTTAGTGACATATGGATATGTTAAGTAGCTATGAGGAAATCTTGTGAAGCTACGGTGACATGTTCATTGACTAGGAGAAATCCTACTAACCATACATTTCTACGTAAGATTACTTTTGACTTCTTCTTACTAAATGGACACTTAAGTGATCCATAGAGCTAACCTATATTGTATTGTTCATCCTCATAAGTATTATTAGTACCTTTTACTTCAATTAATTTTTATGATTTATGGATGATCACAGTCATAAAAGGGGCAACAATCTCATGAAAGACATGAGATTTTAAGAACAAGAGTTATAAGGGCATACTTGAAGGTGTTTGAAGATGGTCATTAATGGCAGATTGCATAAAAGGTTGTAGACCTTAGTTAAAGGGAGTCCAATTACAAGAGGAAATATAGTCCATAAGGATTCAAGAGGGTAGTCCTGAGGTCCATAAGCATTCATTTTAGTTCATTTTTCATTATTATGCTTGTGCAAATTGGTATGTGATCTATAAAGAGAATTTCATTCCCTAAATCACCAAAACAATGCAAATATTAGTGGTTGTATAAGTCCTACCACTATACAAATTCAATATGTATCATTTTTTATAATTTGGAGGCAATACATACAATGCTTATAGTAGAACTAGAATCCAAGGATATTCAAGTTCAAAGGCATGCTAGTGGTTGTTGCTAACTTCAAAGAAGATGCTGCTCTCTGATATTCAAGTTTAAAGGAATTTTTTCAAGGTTGATGTACATTCACATGTGATATCAAGTGTCCTTAGGCACCTTGTAGGTTATGATTTTGTATCCCTTAACATTGAATCACTCTGATTTACGTTCAACCAACTTGATCCTTTAAGAGTCCAAAGTGCAAAATGGCTGCAATATTTGACGGGCTAGTACTCAAAAACTGTGATGCTTAAAAAATATTTGTATGATACCATGGGATCATGTTGGGCCCCTCTACAATAACCTCTCTCATTTTTTGCTATCTCGGAGGCATTTTACCATGGTGACGACTTTTTAGTTGAGGAAAAAGTTTGTCAAATGCAAGCAGTGTAAAGTTGCAAAGTGGTGCAACTTTTGTTTTGCAACTCATATGACCAAATAGATTTTTCCAACACGTCTGGATGGGTACGTTTATGCTAGACATGGTCCTCTTTTTCACCCAAACACGTTAAATCACTTTCAGCTACATTCAACCGACTCAATCCCTTGAGAGTCCAAAGTGCAAAATGGCTACAATCTTTGGCAGGCTATTACTCAGAAACCGTGATGCTTACAAAATTTTCATCTAAGACCACGGGATCATGTTGGGCCCCTCTAAAATAACCTCTCTCAGTTTTTTCTATCTTGGAGTCTTTTCCCTGTGGTGACAATTTTTTAGTTGAAGAAAAAGTTGTCAAATGCAAGCAGTGTAAAGTTGTAAAGTGGTGCAACTTTTGTTCTACAACTCGTACTACCAAATAGACTATTCCAACACATCTGAATGGGTACTTTTACACTAGGAATGGTCCTCTTTCACACCCAAACATGTTGAATCACTCTAAGCTATGTTCAACCAGATCAATCCCTTAAGAGTCCAAAGTGCAAAATGGCTGTAATATTTGACGAGCTATTACTCAGAAACTGCGACACTTAAAAACTTTCTTTCTAAGGCCATAGGATCACGTTGGGCCCCTCTATAATAATCCCTCTCATTTTTTGCTATCTCAAAGGCGTTTTCCCATGGTGACGACTTTTTAGTTGAGGAAAAAGTTGTCAAATGCAAGCAGTGTAAAGTTGTAAAGTCTAGTGTAACTTTTGTTCTACAACTTGTACGACCAAACAAACTATTTCAACATGTCTGAATGGGTACATTTATACTAGGCATGGTCATCTTTGTTGATAGTACATTTGTACTAGGCATGGTCATCTTTGTTGATGGTAAATTTCTATCAATAAGCCTCAAGAAACAACCCCAAGGTCTCTAATGTAAGGTCTTGACAATGCACAAACAACTCAGTGAAAATGTGATTTGTTAGTAATCACAAGGGGCCTTACAAATCAACAATATTGGAAGTGTACTTATCATCAAATGTGGAAATGTGGTGATTCTTTCAGATTCTAAAACTAACTCAAAGAAAGATCAAAAGATAAAGGGTTGAGAGAGATTATAATCTAACACTAAGATCAATCACAACAATGGCTAATGTTGCAAATGGACAATTCCCCATGAAACCAATTTCTAGTTGATCAAGGAGAAGCCTACAACTACACAAAAATAGTGCAATCTTCAAAGGAAATTGAAATATTTTCAGGCTATGAACACCCATTCATATACCCAATTACTGGTGCAACATGGACAAGCATTCACAGTTGAACTAAGTACAATATTTGGCTCATACTAAATTTATACAACAACATACAATAAGAAAATTACCAAAATTATGAGCAGTAGATCAATCAACATTATAAGCATTTCACCATTATCATGAAAGAACTAAAAACTAACATTGAGAATCAAGAAAAAGAAACCATAAACTTTCAATGTTTAACACAAAGTTCAACAAATCAATGACCCAATTGCATTAACTTCTCCAACAACTACATAACAATCTCTAGTTCTCTCCTCTACTACAACCTAACTCCTAATCTAGAACTAACAAAGTCTAACCCCATACAAATGAGAAGGCACTAGCCTTTTATAAATTTTACATTACAATTTCAATGGCCAAGATTAAATCAATCCAAGGGCTCAAATAATACATCTAGAAGCATTAGAAAGTTACATTAAGTTTGGCAGCCCATGATACATCATCAACCAATTAGATAAATTTAGTTACATTTTGGAACAATGAGAAAACAACATCCCTTCATGCAGCTCAGGATAAAAATTCCTATTGGAGGAGAAAAAATCAACTTCATATGTTTTCTTGTTTAAAGCATATCCTCCAGCTATACACAGATTGTGGCACAAATTCTTATGTAGGTGCACATTTAATTTTTTGAGTTGCAAGTCAATTGCAACTTAAAATCTTCTTGGCAGTAAATCAGGTACTAGCACATATCCATCAGCAGGTGAGTCTTGAGTATTCCATTTTAGGCACATTTCTATATGTGGGTTATTGATAATTTTCAATTTTATCCCCCTTGGGCACGTATCTATATCAGGGTCTTTAGGAAAATTGAAGCACAAGACTCCCCTTTAAGAATGCCACCACATCCATCTGGAATCCTCCATTACATTTTGATTTTATGCTTCTAATCTTCCTGCAATGAATTCAATATCTTGCAAGCACATACAATAGTCATGAGCATGTTTAAACGGTAATTAGATGAAGGATAAAAGATTAAAATCAAATAAATCAACTGTAATTACATAGATTTGTATATCCTGGCTCATATCAAAAACTCCCAAACTTGAACACTTTGCTCCTGACTCTGAATTTCTCCCACGAATACAAATAACACCTGCACATTTCTCATTTGATAGATACTTTCCTTCATATGATCTCATCATAAGTCTCATTAACATGTAGTATTAGAACCTTCAATGTTAAGAACAAAATAACCCAGAGGATCAACGCCAATTCTACTGAATCTCATCTTTGAAGTCACAATCTCAAGATGCTATCAAACCATTGAGTGGGGACCCATAACAACACTCAGTCCTTTGTATGTTAAATGACTCCAAGAATCAATCACCATCACTAGTTTGGTTGTCCTCCATTTTAGCGGGACAATACCAATCAAACAATGAACTTCACTTATAATATCTTCAAAGTTTATGGAAAGATTCGAATCCATGCTAAAATCCACACAATCATTCAATTTCGCCAATATCTTTCACGCCTCTGATAAATCCATTATATTGTGAATGGCATGACCAGATCTATACCTATGAGAAAAGCATGTTGATTTTACCATGTTTTTGATATGTACCATATCCTTTAAACTTTCAGCATGTCACAATCTGTAGTTCCTATTACCAGGCAGTTGTGGAGTTTTATCTTGCATGGAATCATTTTAACTCATGACACCAGATGCGTTAAACCTATTTCATTTATGAGTTAGCTTATCTCACTCCCACGAATCCATTTATGCTATTACCACATTAATCCATGACACCAAATGCGATAAACCTCTTTCATTTGAGTTATCTTATCTCACTCCCACAAATCCATTTATGCTATCACCACATCATTGCCTTTGAATATTTGAATCAATAGAGAAAACTCATATATATATTTGATATCATTGTGCATCGTGTGATCATCGCGATTCTTTGTTCAATGCACGTCTATGTGAATCAAACCAATGCACTATACCCAACTTTTTGTAATTGCAAGTTCTCGAGAAATCATTATCTTCGGGGATTTCCATTTCTCATGGATTCCATGAATCAAACATATTTTGGAGCTCCAATTTTTCCACGAATTTCTCATATACATGGAATAATCGAAGCATAGGTTCTTCGCGGAATTCGCACAGATCTAGATTTCCTGAACTTCTCATTCTTGTGAAATCTATGTAGAGGAAAAATCTCCAAAATTCTTCTTCACAAATTTTATAGTTTTATGGATTCTTCAATAATCTCACAAACTTTACAAACCAAACCTTCTCCACTCTGCATTACAACTAATCTCTAGCCAATGAATTCCCCTTCACCTTATTATGACAATAATGGCACTTTCAACAAATATGAAACCTTCATTACATTACACTGGCTGCTTAATATCACACTGTAAGTTTGATAGACACCTATGCCAACAATCACCATGTTGTGAACCTAAAATTAGGAGGCTTTAGAAGAATCTTAGCCCCTCCAAATCTTCCAACATGCCTTGATTCGACTGCATTGAGGTCTTAAAACTATATAGCAATATCATCGGTTACATAGAATTGTGGAAGGCACAATAAAACTTATAATCCCAACCTGTACTCAATTTTTAGGGAAGATTCATATAAATATTTATCGATTAGAAATAGATCATGAACTCTCCTACATACATCTTTATTGAATCAAATATGTTCATAAAAAAACCTCTCCTTTTGCATTATCAGTGTAATCTCAATTCTTCCTAAATATGAAAGCAACATCCTTTTCCCCTGTGGCCAACTAATCGCTTTGTGAAATTTCTTTTTTTTTGGGATTTAGAAGTCTCATAGATTTTGAAACTTTGCGGAATCTTGTCCCTCATGAAATCCATCAACTTGTGGAATCCTTGAGCCCTTTTTTTATTTTGATAATATGGCTAGATTTTTTGAAATAAACCTTCTTCACTTATTCCAAACATACCTGGATTTTCCAACACTTTCTTTTCGCTAAATCCATGCATAAGTGAATACCCCGAATCTTTCTTTTTGAAAAAATCCACTCTTGTGTGGAATCTCTGATGCATCATCATTTTTTGGAATTCTTTGCTCCTAAGGATTCTGTGAGAGAATGTTTAATAAATCACTTGATATCTCTTCATTTTCATTCAACAGCTTCTTACTTGATGACATTCCATTTCTAAGCAACTCCATGAAATATTTTACATTCTACCCAGGCCTCACATACTGTCACTCCCATCTCAAACCCTTGAGAACTCTCACGTCTTTAAAGCTTACACATACTTTTGATTTTCTTGGAGGTTCTAAGTTTGCAGCTAGAAAACTCATATGGATTTAACTTTCTTACTCCCATATCGGCCTTTAACTAGGTGCACCATGATTCTTGTTTCACCACCTGACTCAATCCCTTATTTTTGTGATCTTATTTGCTACATGCACTACAATATTTTTCCACCTTCTTATCATGCCATGTTTCAGTTTTAACCATGACCACTCCCTTTCAAGCTGTTATGCTTTTGACACAGTCTTGAATTTCTTATACTGCATGTGTAATGCCTTTTACACTTCAATGTGTACAAAACACGTTCCACAATTCAAAATATGCTTTACATTTTAAATTATTGCAGACTCAACCCTTGAAATGGTCTCAAATACTCATTAATTTCATGGCCATTGGCTAGTATAACCTCCATACTGCACTCGTTGGGCTGGTGATAGGTTCCTTTCATGGCCTTTCATTGATCATCACTTCCTTTTATTTAAGA
Source organism: Sequoia sempervirens (assembly GCA_007258455.2). Lineage (NCBI taxonomy): Eukaryota > Viridiplantae > Streptophyta > Pinopsida > Cupressales > Cupressaceae > Sequoia > Sequoia sempervirens. The sequence goes on along the minus strand of VDFB02270651.1, from coordinate 650,275,429 downwards.
TTTCAGATGATGACGTCCTCCTTAAATGGACTTCATTTCATAAATGGACTTTGTACACCTTTCATATATACTAATTCCACTCATCTCTTGTGACTACTAGTAGATGTCGATCAATACCTGTGGTACTCAAATCAACAATTTTCCTATCTAGCAATGGATCCTCTTCACACTAATTCCATCCCTTTGACCTTTCCTTAGCTTTTTTGTGTCATGGATTCTAGACACAAACGAAATACCTGAGACAAAATTTCTCGCGAAATCCATAGATACTGAGATTTTTCGAAACATGAGTATCTCACGGCTTTAACATCTTCATGGAATCTAGAATTGTCTGGATCTTCCAAATTTATCCTTTGTGAAATCCAACTGTTAGTGGATTCCTTGAGATTTTGTGACTCTTTGTGGATTTCACAAGAGAATGGATTTCTCAAAAATCCAAGCATATCGTAGGAAATGATGAGCTCCGAATAGTAAATGAATGCCTACAAAACCTGATTAGCATTGAAGTGCAATTCTCAACTCAAACTAATGAAATCCATGACCAACAAATTTCAACCTTCCAGATGCCAACACTCAAATAATGACAATCTATGTGAAGCAAACATGTAATATGATGCAAGAAATGGAGATATCAATAAATAATGAACTAATATCCATATTATGACACCTATTAAGAGGCATGATTTAAGAATTTTACAGGCTTAGCATAACCATTGAATGGGTTATCAATTATTATGTTCCACCTACTCCCGTCCTATTCTGGACTTCATTTTATTGGGTAGGGTAAAATTGGAATTTAGAAAATGCAAAATGCGAGAGCATAAAAATGAAAAGAGGGGGCCCCCATTTTGATGGGGCATGTGTGTGAAAATAGCAGAACAAATGGTGACTTTGTTCGGAAAATGCTTCAGAATATTTTGATGACAAACAAGAATCAAGAACCCAAAATCTCTAGTTTCAATCCTCACATTAGTTCAACCATTAAACTAAAGAATCAAAATCACTAGATGAACCAACCCATCACATACTGAAAATCCAAGTGTGTACTGATGTATTAATTTCCCGCCTTAAGCTACTACAGGAACCAAGATCAATCAAGTTAAGCTACATGAATGATTCTACTCCAAAAGAAACCTGGAAATTACCTCACTTCTAGTCAAGCGTCTATAGTCCTGATGAGGTTATTGTTGTGATTCCCCCAAGCATAGCTCTATTTCCAACTAGGCATCCATAGCCTCGATAGAGATATTTGAATCCTCCTGAAATGTTGAATTTTCTTTTGATTTTCAATATTTTTCTTTTCACTTCTTTTCTCATTTTCAACCCGTGAACAATGACACTCACAATTAGGGTTGAGAATCATAGTGGTGCTAAAGTAGAAATATAATATTTTTCACTTAACAAGACCTTACAAGGGACCTATAGTAACCTCAGGATTCTTAAGATATGTGTAAAAGATATAAGATTTTAGCATATTCAAGAATTAACTCATTCCAATTATCTATCCTCTTCATATGTTTAAACCATGTGACACTAAATGGAATACTTCTACCATCCATTTTAGAGATACATGATTAGAGCTTCTCAAGAAAATACTCAAAACAATCCCAAACATATGCAAATGAAAATTATGGTTGTGGTCGCAAGAAATCCCCAAAGAAAATGGAGGGACCCTGAACTAGAGAAGTAAAGAAAAAACCAAACCTAAACTAACCAAAGTAGAAAATGAGAGCAAAAGAAAACTACCTATAGAAAAAACCTAACCTACAAAAAGAAAAAGAAGACCAAAGAAAAGAAAGCTACATTTATTCAGATCGAAGCTATATACAAAAAGTCTCAAAATAAACCATGCTCAAACAAGGAAAGCTAACACCTACCCCTATTCAGCTTTTCAGTGCATGGACGAGCAATAAGGTGATGGTAACAATCCTAAAGAATGCAATCTCATCTTTATATTCAGCAAAATAAATGTCAAGATTGCAACATTTAAAATCAATGTCACAATTAGGAATAATCATTATCTGGGTTGACTCATCGGAACCATGATCAATCCATATGCAAGTTGTCTTTCCTAAGCCTCCATAATCCAATTGATAAACTACAAAATTCAGAGTAAGGAAAGAAACAACCTAATGCAACACTCGTTCAGGTAGAATTTTGTATTTATCATCTTCCAATCATGAAGAGTTGATAGCCATGTCGTCAGGAGGTCTCAACTGGTGGTGCAACATTCCTCTTGCACTTGAAACATGCAAAGCAGGGTCAAAGTCACCAACAAGCAATTCAAGGTGAAACACAAATTGAACAAATTTAGAATTAACATTATGGAACATTTCACCTATTTGAATATCTTCATGAGGTATCAATGATGAAATTGCAGGAACACCCTTATGTGCATCAACTTGTTCATGGAAATGTTCATCAAAAGCCACTAAAGGTTTAACTTCAAGCACATTTTCACTTGCGGCTGTGTGGTCATGCCCATCAATGGTGACTGTAACATCATTGTGCTCAACATCTTCTGTAATTCCCTGCATACTAGTATAATTTAGACAAGTCTCATCAACATCAAAGCATGCAATATGTGAATCATCATTAGCAAATGCCTCAAAATATAAAGGGAAAATAGAAGTTTATAAATAAGAAAACTCCCTATCATTCATTCCTTGAGTCTGCTCCATGAGACATTCATCAACAATCTATTGGAGTTCTTTTATTGAAGACTCAATCTCCTCCAGGGCTGCCTCAACATTTGTTTCTATGCATTCCTCATATTCAACACTTGTTGGCTCCTCTACAAGGCATCCTTTAGATGACTATTTCAAATGAATCTTAACTTGACTGATGATTTACTCACATGAAGAAAAAGTGAGCTCTAAATGAGATGCATTATGCACCCTACACCAACTAGACAGGAGAAAAACTTGCAAACACAAGCCACTACTCAGCTAATCTTTAACTAGCTCTATGAATGCTTCAACTACAACATCAAAAAATTCCTTTTCCAACTCCACAAGAGCCAATGGATTATGAACATCCCAAAAGAAAACTTTTCCTTGTAAATCCATTTCAATTCTACCTAAATATGTTAAGAATTCAAATTCATTATTCTTACTAGTATTATGGACTCTACACTTATGTGATAATGCAAACTCTTGTAATGCAATCGCTTATTCAAAGACTCATGAAGTTGAGGAATATTAATCTTAAGACTATTCCCATCATAAGAAATGTAAGACTTCCTTTCCATCTTGACTTAGACTTTGTACTTTCAGATTTAGAGATCTATCATATCTCATATTTTCACCATGAAGGCTCATTCAAATCCCAGCTACGTCACTTTCGTTCACCGCCCTCCTTCTAGCGCCAATTCTGTTGATGGTGTTTTAGCACTACAACAACATAGACAAAATATAAGTATCTTATCTCTATCTCTCTTGAAAGGTAATTTTCTATCAGAAATCCTCAAGAAACAACTCCAAGGTCTCTAATGTAAGGTCTTGACAATGCACAAACAACTCAGTGAAAATGTGATTTATTGGTAATCACAAGGGGCCTTACAAATCAACAATGTTGAAAGTGTACTTATCATCAAATGTGGCAATGTGGTGATGCTTTTAAATTCTAAAACTAACTCAAAGAAAGATCAAAAGATAAAGTTTTGAGAGAGATTCTAATCTAACACCTAAGATCAATCACAACAATGGCTAATGCTGCAGATAAACAAATCCCCATGAAACCAATTTCTATTTGATCGAGGAAAAGCCTACAACTACATAGAAATAGTGTAATATTCAAAGGAAATCAAAATATTTTTAGACTATGAACACCCATACACATACCCAATTACTAGCACAACATGGACAAGCATTCATAGTTGAACTAAGTGTAATATTTAGCCCAGACTAACTTTACACAACAACTTACAATCAGAAAATTTCCAAAAGTATGAGCAACAGATCGATCAACATCATAAGCATTTAACCATTATCATGAAAGAACTAAAAACTAACATTGAGAATCAATAACACAAAACCATAAAATTTCAATGTTTAACACAAAGTTCAACAAATCAATGACCCAATTGCATTAACTTCTCTAGCAGCTACATAACAATCTCCAGTCCTCTCCTCTCCTATAGCCTATCTCCTAATCTAGAACTAACAAATTCTAACCCCATAGAAATGAGAAGGAATTGGAATTTTATATGTTTTACATTACAATTTCAATGGCCAAGATTAAATCAATCCAAGGGCTCAGATCATACAACTAGAAGCATCAGGAGGTTACATTAAGTTTTGTAGACCATGATACATCATCAACCAATCAAATAAATTCAGTTACATTTTGGAGCAATGAGAAAATAGCATCCCTTCATGCGGCTCAGGATAGAAGTTCCTATTGGAGGAGAAAACATTAGCTTCACATGTTGCCTTGTTTAAAGCATATCCTCCAGCTGTACACAGATTGTGGATTCTTATGCAGGTGCACATTTAAATATTTTGAGTTGCAAGTCAATTGCAGCTTAAAATCTCTTGGTAGAAAATCAAGTACTGGCACATATCCATAAGCAAGTGAGTCTGGAGTATTCCACTTTAGGCACATTTCCATATGTGGGTTATTGAGCATTTTTAGTTTTATCCTCCTTGGGCATGTATCTATATGAGGGTCTTTAGGAAAATTGAAGCACAAGACTCCCCTTAAAGAACACCACCACATCCATCTGGAATCCTCCATTACAATTTAATTTTATGCTTCTAATCTTCCTATAATGAATTCAATATCCTATAAGCACATAAAATAATCATGACAATGTTTAAAGGGTAATTAGATGAAGGATAAAAGATTAAAATCAAATAAATTAATTGTAATTCCATAGATTTGTATATCCTGGCTCATATCAGAAACTCCAAAAATTGAACACTATTCTCTTGACTCTAGATTTCTCCCACAGATATAAATAACACTTGCACATTTCTCATATGATAGATACCTTCCTTTGTATGATCTCTTCATAAGTCTCATTAACATGCAAAGTTAGAACTTTCAATGTCAAGAACAAAATAACCCTGAGGATCAATGCCAATTCTACTGAAGCTCATCTTTGAAGTCACAATATCAAGATGCTATCAAACCATTGAGTAGGGACCCATAACACTGCTCATTCCTTCGAGGTTAAATGAATCCAAGAATCAATCGCCATCACTGGTTTGGCCAGCCATCTCCAATTTAGCAATACAATACCAATCAAACAATGAAATTCACTTGTAATATCTTCAAAGTCTGTGGCAAGATTCTAATTCATGATAAAATCCACAAAATCATTTGATTTCACCAATATCTTTCAGGCCTCTGATAAATCCCTTATATTGTGAACAGCACGACTAGATCTATACCTATGAGAAAAGCATGTTTTTTTTATCGTGTTTTTGATATGTATTATATCCTTTAAACTTTATGCATGTCATAATCTATAGTGCTTATTACTAGGTGGTTGTGGAGTTTTATCTTGCATGGAATCATTTTATTCCATGACACCAGATGCATTATCCCTATTTCATTTATGATTCAGCTTATCTCATTCCCATGAATCCATTTATTCTATCACCACATCATCGTCTTCAAATATTTGAATCAATAGAGCAAACTCATATATATATATATATATATATTTGATATCGTTGTGCACCATGTGATCATCACAGTTATTTTTTCAATGCACGTCTATGCGAATCAAACCATTGCACTATACCAATTTTTTCGTAATTGCAAGTTCTCAGGAAATCATTATCTTCAAGGATTTTTCATTCTCGGGGTTTTCAATTTCTCACAGATTTCGTGAATCAAACATATTTTGGAGATTCAATTTTTTCACAATTTTCTCATATACACGGAATACCCGAAGCATAGGTTCTTCACAAAATTTACACAGCTCTGGATTGCACGAACTTCTCATTCTAATGAAATCTATGTATAGGAAAAATATCTGAAATGCTTCTTCACAGATTTTATAGTTTCATGGATTCTTTGATAATCTCACAGACTTCACGAACTAACCCTTATCCACTCTACATTATAGCTAATCTTTGGCCAATGAATTCCCCTTCACCTTATTATGAAAATAATGGCACTTTCAACAAATATAAAACCTTCATATATCACACTATAAATTTGATAAGACACCTATGCCAACAATCATGAGGTTGTACAAGAATCTTAGCCCCTCCAAAGCTTTCAACATGCCTCGAGTCGACTGCACAGGGTCTTAAAACTGTATAAAAATATCGCCGATTACATAGAATCATGGAAGCTGCAATAAAACTTATAATCCCAACTTGTACTCAACTTTTAGGGAAGAGCCATATAAATATTTATCAATTATACACATCATGAACTCTCCTACATACATCTTTATTGAATTAGATATGTTTGTAAAAAAGCCTCTCCTTTTGCATTATCATTGTAATCTCAATTCTTCCTAAATATGAAAGCAACATCCTTTTCCCCTGTGGCTGACTAATCGCTTTGTGAAATTTCATTTTTTGGGGGATTTAGAAGACTTGTAGATTTCAGAGCTTCATGAAATCTTGTCCCTCGTAGAATCCATCAACTTGTGGAATCCCTGAGCCTTTTTTTCACAATTTCCATATATGGCCAGACTTTCTAAAATAAACCTTCTTCACTTATTCCAAACATACTTGGATTTTCTGACACTTTATTTTCACTAAATCTGCACATAAGTGAATTATTCGAATCTTTCTTTGTGCGAAATTTTCTCTTGTGTGGAATCTTTGATGGATCATCATTTTTCAGGAATTCTTTGCTCCTAAGGATTTTGTGAGAGAGTTTTTAATAAATTACTTGATATCTCTTCATTTGCATTCAACAACTTCTTACTTGATGACATTCCATTTCTCAGCAACTCCATGAAATCCTTTACATTCTGTTGAGGCCCATACTATCACTCCCATCTTGAACCCTTGAGAACTCTCACATACTCAAATCTTAAATGGACTTTTGATTTTCTTGGAGGTTTTAAGTTCGCAGCTAGAAAACTCATATGGATTTAACTTTCTTACTTCCATATCGGCCTTTAACTGGGTGCACCATGATTCCTGTTTCACCACCTAACTCGGTCCCTTATTTTTGTGATCTTATTTGCTATGTGCATCACAATCTTTTGTCACCTTCTTATCGTGCCATGTTTTAATTTTGACCATGACCACTGCCTTTCAAGTTGCTATGCTTTTGACACAGTCTTGAATTCCTTTTCCTGCATATGTAATGCCTTTTACACTTCAAGGTCTTCAAAACCCATTCCACAATTCAAAATATGCATTAGATTTTAAATTCTTGTAGACTCAAACCTTGAAATGGTCTCAAATACTCATCAATTTCATGGCCATTGGCTAGTATAACCTCCATACTGCACCCGTTGGGTTGGTGATAGGTTCCACCCGTGACCTTTCATAATTTCTTTTATTTAAGATTTTAGATGATGACGTCCTACTTAAATAGACTTTGTTCTGTAAATGTAATTTGTGCACCTTTCATATATACTAATTCCACTGATCTCTTGTGACTATTGGTAGATGTCTATCAATACCTATGGTACTCAAATCAACAATTTTTCTATCTAGAAAGGGATCCTCTTCACACTAATTCCATCCCTCCAGCCTTTTCTTAGCTTCTGTTGTGTCATGGATTTCAGACACAAATGAAATACTTGAGATAGACTTCCTCATGAAATCCATAGATACTGATATTTTCTAAAACATGAGTATTGTGTGGCTTTAACATCTTCGTGAATCTGACACTTTCTGTATCTTCAAAATTTATCCTTTGTGAAATCCACCTATTAGTGGATTCCTTGACATTTTGTGACTCTTCACGAATTTCACAAGAGCATGAATTTCTCAAAAATTCAAGCATATTGCAAGAAATGATGAGCTCTGAATAGTAACTAAATTCTTGCAAAACTTGATTAGCAATGAAGTGCAATTCTCAACTCGAATTAATGAAATCCATGACCAATAAATTTCAACCTTCCAGATGCCAACATTCAAATAATGACAATCTATGTGAAGCAAACATGTAATATGATGCAAGAAATGAAGATATCAATAAATAATGAACTAGTATCCATATGTTGGAACCTATTAAGAGGAATTACTTAATACTTTTACAGGGTTAGTGTAATCATTGAATGGGTTATCAATTATTTTGTTCCACCTAATCTCATCCTATTCAGGACTTCATTTCTTGGGAAGGGAAGAATTGGAAATCATAAATGCAAAATGCAGGAGCATAAAATTGAAAAGAGGGGGTCCCCATTCTAATGTGGTGTGTGTGCGAAAATAACACAACACTCTTTTGCACCCAAACACACCAAATCACTTCGAGCTACATTCAACTGACTCAATCCCTTAAGAGTCCAAAGTGCAAAATGGCTACAATCTTTGATGGGCTATTACTCAAAAACTGTGATGCTTACAAACTCTTCGTCTAAGGCCACAAGATCACGTTGGGACCCTCTACAATAACCTCTCTTTTTTTTTGCTATCTCGGAGGCATTTTCCTATGGTGATGCCTTTTCAGTTGAGGAAAAAAATTTCAAATGCAAGCAGTGTAAAGTTGCAAAGTGGTGCAACTTTCATTCTGCAACTCGTATGACCAAATGGACTATTACAACACGTCTGGGTGGGTACATTTATGCTAGGCATGGTCCTCTTCCACACCCAAACACACCGAATCACTCTAAGTTACGTTCAATCAGCTCAATCCCTTAAGAGTCCAAAGTGCAAAATGGTTGCAATCTTTGACAGACTATTACTTGAAAATCGTGACACTTAAAACTCTCCATTTGAGGCCATAGGATTGTGTTGGGGCCCTCTACAATAACCTTTCTCAGGCATTTTTTCTATCTCAAAGGCGTTCTCCCATGGTGACGACTTTTCAATTGAGGAAAAAGTTGTCAAATGCAAGTAGTGTAAAGTTGCAAAGTGGTGCAACTTTCATTCTACAACTCGTACGACCAAACAGACTATTCCAACATGTTTGTATGGGTAGGTTTATGATATTCTTAGTCATATTTCACACCCAAACATGTCAAATCACTTTGAGCTACATTCAACCGGCTTGATCCCTTAAGAGTCCAAAGTGCAAAATGGTTGCAATCTTTGACAGGCTATTACTCAGAAATCATGATGCTTAAAAACTTTGTATATGAGGCTACAATATTTCCTTGGGACCCTCTAAAATAACCTCTCTCAGTTTTTGCTATCTCAGAGGCATTTTCTCGTGGTGATGAATTTTTAGTTGAGGAAAAAGTTGTCATATGCAATCAGTGTAAAGTTGTAAAGTGGTGCAACTTTCATTTTGCAACTCATACGACCAAATAGACTGTTCCAACACATCTAGATGGGTACATTTACACTTGGAATGGTCTTCTTTCACACCCAAACACACTGAATCACTCTGAGCTATGTTCAACCAACTCAATCCCTTAAGAGTCCAAACTATAAAATGGTTACAATCTTTAACGGGCTATTACTTGGAAACTGTGACACTTAAAAACTCTCTTTTTGAGGCTACTGGATCATGTTGGGACCCTCTACAATAAACTCTATTAGCTTTTGCTATCTCAAAGGTGTTTTCCTGTTGTCACGACTTTTTAGTTGAGGAAGAAATTTTCAAATGCAAGTAGTGTAAACTTGCAAAGTGGTGCAACTTTCGTTCCATAACTCATACGACCAAATAGACTATTCCAACACATCTATATGGGTACGTTTATGCTAGGCATGGTCCTCTTTTGCACCCAAACATTCTGAATCACTCTGAGCTACGTTTAACTGGCTCGATCCCTTAAGAGTCCAAAGTGTAAAATGGTTGCAATCTTTGACAAGCTATTACTCAAAAACTGTGTCATTTACAAACTCTTCGTCTAAGGCCACAGGATCGCATTGGGCCCCTCTACAATAACCTCTCTTGGTTTTTGCTATCTCGGAGGTGTTTTCCCGTGGTGATGACTTTTCAGTTGAGGAAAAAGTTGTCAAATGCCAGCAGTCTAAAGTTGCAAAGTGGTGCAACTTTTGTTTTACAACTCGCATGACCAGATCGAGTGTTCCAACACGTCTCAATGGCTAGGAAAGGTCCTCTTTCACACCCAAACACACCAAATCACTCTGAGCTACATTCAACTGGATTGAGCCCTTATGATGGCATGTGCAAAACAAAGGAAAAGAGAAAGATTCACATGACAGTTGACAAGTCTGAGTTTTCCACACCAAAAGCATATGATCGCATGAAAGAGGTAAAACATTTGGGTGTCAAAATAGTTGAGGAAATCCAAAACCTTTTCATTCTTGAAGGGGTTATGATCCAATTACTATGTGGATCTCATACTTACATTGAATTGATTATTATTAATATTAGTATCTAGGTAACTTTCTTATTCCTATTATGGTTCTAATCACAAATGAAAAGGCTACACGACTCTTAAAATCTTGTATGATCAACCTCAAGTCTAGCAAGGGAAAGACATTTTTTAATTATCCTCCTTTCCCTTACAACAATATGGTTGTTGTAAAGAAGAAATTTTTCAAGATTCTAGAAAAAATTGAAATATTTAAGCTAAACCTAATCATAGGTCAATTGAAATATGAATCCACATGGTGGCATATGACCTAGCTAAAGAGAATCAAGAACAATGATGTTAATAAGTTCACACTAAAGCCTCGACCATAAGTAGAAGCTAAAAATAGCCCAAAGAAGAGGTATAAATATATGTTGATACATGAGATATTACAACCCCTATTCCTAATCCTTCACAATCATATCAAACGTTCTAGAATAAATTTGTTGCATATCACCTATAATTAAAAAATGTATTCTTTGAATAAGCTAGGTTGGAGTGAATATAGAATAAGTAATTGGTTGGTGGAAAAACCAAGTCACTTTTCCTTGGGTAATAAATGGGATGATATATATGAGAAGGATCACTTCAATCCTACCTCTTCCTTCACTCCAAAAAAGCCTCAAATATAAGTAAGTGAAATAACAATAATATCATTTCATGATGAAAAAGGAGTAAAAATCAAAACCTCCAAGTTTCCAAACCAAGTAGCTAATTACATAGGTAGATTTGGTGCTAGAAAAATTCACAACCTATGCATCTACTCAACCATATATTTCATTTAAAAGTATCCTGACTCCACTCCAATAAGTATTTCAAAGAAAACAAAAGAAACAATTAACTCTAGTTCTTAGTGAAGAGGAATCTACCAAAAATATCCTACTGCAAGTTTAATAAAATCACCCAAGACAACTATCAAATACATTGTAACCAACCAAGAAATAATAAAATCACCCAAGACAACTAAGGGGAAAACTAATGACTCCTTTGAATCTTAAAGTAGGTGCCCACCACAAACTAGAGCTTATTTTGGAATACCACAAGAAAAGGTGAGGACCTAAAATAGGAGAGGGGAAAAATTTAGATAAGTGATGATCCACCTATGAAAATGGGATATGAAAAGTAGAAAATGGAATAGAAAAGCATACAAGAGCCATTAGAGGTTTGTATAGAGAAGGTACAATAGGTTACACTATAAATATCTATCTTCCCTCTCCTCCTACCTTTATCCCTTTTAAATTCTTCCTTGGATTCCATATTGAATTAGCACATAAGTAAATGATAAATCATTGGTGAATCATTTTTGGAAATATTGAAGTTGTTTAGCATCAACTAATAAAGTTGTTTAGCATCAATCAATAAATATTCAATACAAACCATGGACATCAATGAGCAATGATAAGGCTAACCAATTAATAAGTATACATAGGAACAAGTGAAGCATAATGTGAATAAGTGAAGCGCAAGTACTCAAATACACGTAAGCCTTGAAGTATACACTTGAATACATAGTATATGCATTAATACAAAGTATATGCATGAATACAAGGTATACACATGAAAACATGTAACTCACAATGTATACATTGGAATACACATAAGTCACAAAGTATACACGTAATTTGTAAAGTATACACTTGAATACATGTAACTCATATCTATTGAAGCATGGATTTATAATGCAAATATGGACGCCATCGATAAAAAAAGATTTGTATTAACCAAATAGCCATGTAGACATACATCAATATATGTCGATATAAGTATAAAATATATACAAAATAGCCATATAGGCTTACAAGAATTCCATATAGGCATACAATGTCAAATATATGCAATACAAAATATGTCCAAAAATGCCATATAGGCATACAACAAAGGACCCTCGAATCAAAATTCATTTCCCTACAGGACCTCGAAACAAACTCTTGCCCTTTGTTGGTCATCCAGATGGAAATAATTTTGTCACTCATTTGTACTGAGGTCGAGGGGTGCTCCTGGTGCTCATCCTAAGGTTAAGTTCCTCATCAAGCTTCAATTGTTACAATAACAAGTAAAGACATTAATATATAGAAATTACATTATAAAAAATTATATATTTAGCAAAATAATCACTTACCACCGCTAGATGATCACTCTCCTCAAGGAAAATATTTACATTCCCATGGGGTGGCATGCTGAAGTCCTATAGAAACCATCCAAAGAGAAATTAAACTATGAATCAATAATCATTTGATTTTTCACTAACTAACAACTATAACAACAAATGTAATTTGAAATTTAGTAATCTACCCCATACCCCCATCAGAGGCATTGAAGAGTATATAGCAGAAGAAACACTAAGTTCCATTTCCCTATGAACATGTGGAGGTGTTTCTGCTTGCAAAATCTGAAAATAAAACAATAAATTATTCAATCACGGAAACTACAATAGTGATGCAGGTCATGGATTATAATGTATGAGATAATGAACAAAATTTTGAGTACTTATTGAACTATATATTTCTTACTATCATGCTTACTATTTTCCCTATCCATAGCTTATTCGAAAGCACCTATTTTAGGCTTTTATCCATAATAGCAAGGCAGTGAAGGGTGATCCCACAATAGTGGTTTACAATTTTTGGCCAAATTGGACACTAAAATACTTTTTTCTAACTAAATCTTCACTTTCAGGAACCTATAGCGGCTAAACCGTGAGGAATTTGAAGATGATGCAAACTAGAGTTTCGTGAAATTTTGTCTGTAGATTCTAAATATATTTTTTTCATTTTTTTGGAATAAGATTGCACTTCTTTTTCCATCTCCCTCGAAAACTTTTTTTTTCAGAAAACAACATTTTTAGAAAGTGACGCTCACCGTATAACACATAAATTTTCTTCCATAAAGGATAAAATTATAATTCTTTCAAATTTAGATTTGTAACTCCAATATCTAGTGCTTCCACTTGGTTAGATAGTTTTTTATTGAATATTTTTTCTTAATCAAGTTTTGGAGTCAAACCAATTACAATTCAGATATAGGCGGACTGTATAACGCGTAACTTTTTTTGTATGTATCAAAATTCATTTTTTTCTTTTTGTTGGATCAAGGACTTCAATATATGGTGCACTCATATTTTTCAATTTTTTTTTATAATCTTATATTTTTCCACATGTGCATAACAAAGAGCTTGATTTTCGATGAAAAACCTACATTCACAAGAAATAAAAATAAATATAATAATAAATATAAATTTATTTAAAATTATACTTTTGGGAAGCTTATAATAAGGAATACATACTTAAAAAAATAAATTTTAAATGAATTCATTTGATCCCCCAAAAGGTAAATCAAAAGTGGTTTTTTATCAGCATTTTGATAGGTGTAAAGGAGACTCTTATAGGTATGGTTTAAAACTAGCAAGGTTCTATCCAAGGGGGTTTGATCTAAGGTAGTTTGATCAAACCATCTTCAATTGGAATGATTTAAATGGAAATTTTAAGGTTTAAATCATTATATTTTCTAAAAATATGTGATTTCAGCAAAAATTAGAATCTCCGTAAATTGTAAACCAGCTTTGTGGGATCACCCCGAATCGCTTGATAAAATGCTTTGGTAGACATGTACTAAAATGTGGTACATAGAAGGAAGTGGTGTTTGAAAAAATTCCTCAAAAGAAATGCGGTCTCATGGTGATGGAATGCCATGATAAACAAATGTGTCATGGCATTCCATCACCATGAGACCATGTCTTTGAGACATTTTTTCAAATAGTTCATTTCCTTCTATATTATGTATGGGATGGGGTGGATGGTATAGTGTGGTCTTGGTTATGAGATGGAGGGTGATCGTAACATGAAGAGGGAGGGGTGGGGATATGAAAAAGTGGAATAAGAGGTGGAAGCTTCCATGGATTGGTAATTTGAGGATGAGGATGAGGACCTTGAAAATTATTTGGAGGGGAATTTTCGCTAAAGGCTTGGTTTCTATTCTTAAGGTAGTGAGTTGTTTAAAAAAAATCCTCAAAGAAATGTGATCTCATGGTGATGGAATGCCATTCCATCACCATGAGACCACATTTATTTCAGGAATTTTTTCAAACTACTCACTACTTTGTCTATGTTATTGCTTACTATTATGCTTTGATATATTTTTCCCAAGCATTCATAGTTTGTTGTAAAGCACCTATTTTAGGCTTTTAGCCATAGAAACAAGGAAGTAAACTATTTGATAAAATGCTTTGGTAGACATGTATGGAAAATGTGGTAACATAGAAAAGGCAGTGAGCTATTTGAAAAAATGCCTCAAAGAAATTGGGTCTCATGGTGATGGACATCACCATTCCATCACCATGAGATCACATTTATTTGAGGCAATTTTTCAAATAACCCATTGCCTTGTCTATGCTATTCCTTACTATTATTCTTTTATAGATTTTTTCCAAGCATCCATAGCATAGACAAGGAAGTGAACTGTTTGAAAAAATACCTCAATAAAAAGTGGTCTCATGGAGTATATGACAAGAAAATACAATTGGTAGCTGCTTGTAGTAGTTATTACTTATGCTATGTGAAGTAATTACATCACTGCTTCTATTGAATTTCTAAAAAACTATATTGTAATTAAAATTTTGTCATCTATCAACATCTAGGTATTAGTTATGAAATGTGAAGTAATGCTTGAGTTTGAAAGATGTGTGCAATGCAATGTAATCAATGATATGAATATAAAATACACAAATCACTACTAAATTTGACACCATTTTCCGACGGACGTTCGTCGGTCGTTCGACAAATCTTTGTCAAAAAAGTGACAAAATGACGAAAAAATTTGCGTCGCTATTTTTTCGTCGCAAGTCTGACGATGAATTAAACGTCGAAATAACAATGTAGATTCATCGGTCGTCGGCATCATCAAATGAGTCGGATGTTCGTCGGAATATCGACAACAACTTTTTGTATCCACCGACGAATTACAACCAAAATGCAATTGCAATGGCTCTTCCAAAGTGTCGAAGAACACAAGAAGTTCATCACAATTTCAACGAAATGGGAAAGTATTTATGATGAAGCCTTCGTCACAGCTAAGCAACTTCATCGGACCTTTTATGTGATTCATCGGTGGCGTTCGTCGAAATTGTGATGAAATGGGCAAGGAGTTACGATGAAGCCTTCGTCACAGCTAAGCAACTTCGTCAGACCTTTTCTGTGATTCGTCGATGGACTTCATCAAAATTGCAACGAAATGGAAAAGGAGTTACAATGAAGCCTTTGTCACAGCTATAGCAACTTCATCAGACCTTTTCAGTGATTCGTCAGTTGAGTTCGTCGAAATTTTGACGAAACAATGCAATTTTTTTTTTAAATATTCGTTGAAATGTACCATCAATGAGAGATCAATCAAGTCGTGTCCCTTCGTATTCAAATCTTGGGCAATTATTTTATTCGATCATTTTCCATGTTTATTAGACACCTGCTGAGACGTCATGTAGTTTCACCGATGCCTTGAGTCTCTTCGACAGTCAATATTACATATCACTTTGGTGTCACACAGTCTCATCGATGTTTTGAGTCTCACCAATAGCCAATAGATCATATGTTGCTATGGTGTCATGCAGTCATACTGATGTTCTGAGTCTCCCCGAGAATTATTCCTTCGGTCTTAAGTGTATCGCTACGATTCTTAAGGGTAGGGGGCAAGAGAATGCTTGAATGTATAGCAAAGTATAACATTTTGATCATTAATTATAACAATGAAATGAATCTTAAGTTTGAAGCATTAATATCATTTACAACATTTATGATCAAGAATGAATGTAAGTAGAGAAACTTTTGCATACCTGCAGATGGTACAAAATTTCATGGTTAAGTCGAAGCCTCCCATCAACAACAAGATCCAAATATTCATGTATCTATCTCAATCGAGCCTCTAAACCCTTCAGAGCTGTCAATTTTTCCACTAACCTGTTATGCACAAAAGTCAAATTTTAGAGTTATGTCACCACTAAAAATAGAAGAAACAGAGCTTTGAAACCAAATCCACACACAACACAATGTGGTATTCATACAAAGCCATACAAACAAACTAAACTCAAAACATTGGAATGGAAACAACTTCAAATTATGATCAAGAGCATGGATTCAGGTATAAAGAATCATTTTTCTACCACCATAGTGAAATTTAGCACTTTCTTTCATCTTTGCATATTGGTTTGATGCTTCAAACGATGCATTTATTATATTGAAAAGTGCATTACCTTATTGAGCTTCTCTTTGTTTCGAGAATAGTTTAATATTCTCTACTTAACAGGGCCAACCACTTGACGTGGAAGCTCATTTGGCCCCTTCCCCCCCCTCACATCATTCTCAATTCCCCATACCCAATCATATAACATTAATCATTCATTCATCCATTAATAAAATATAACATTCATTCATTCATCGATTAATAACATATAACATTCATTCATCCATTGATAACATATAACATTCATTCATTAACATATAACATTCATTAATTAACATATTCACATTCATTCATTAACATATAATATTCATTCTTTCAGTTTTTACATATTATCAAAAATATGGTTGTCATGATATGATTACAATCACTTTTTTTTTTTTCTTTTTAAAGCTACATAAAGCTTGAAGTGGAGTATCATTTTCTAAATCAATATATATCCCCCCTTTAGTTGTTCTTCCCTCTTATCATGATCTTAATGTACGCCTAGTTGTCTGCTCATGACGTGGATGTCCTACAAGGGGGGGTCTATTGCAATAAGAAAGAAATGTTAAATTGATATGTTTTATTATTATTGTTACAAGTATTTCATTAATTAAAATAACATTAGAGTGGTTCTCTTTACCTGATGGGTCCACATCATGTTCCGAACTTTTGTTATAGACTCATGCTCAACATGTTGAACACCCTCTAAATCTTGATCTGCAGTTGAAACACGAAAGGTTATAGTAATTAATAAACCAATTGAAATTAAATATGTTTAAGAGAACATGAGAGTGGTCCTCTTTACCTGATGGGGCCACATCATGTTCCTGATCTTCTCTAGCCTGATCATGCTCTAAATTTGAAACACGAAAGGTTACATTAATTAATACACCAATTGCAATTAAATATGTTTAAAATAACTTTAGAGTGGTCCTCTTTACCTGATAGGGCCACATCATGTTCCTGATCTTCTCTAGTCTAATCATGCTCAACATGTTGATCACGCTCTACATGCTCTAAAGTACCGGGATGCACACCATGACCTTCATCTGCAAGTTGTGCTCCACCCTCACCAGGTTGCATTCCAATGTCATGGGCAGTATTATCATTGCTTGAATGTTTAAAACAAATAGGCATGTAATTACTTTATGGTGGAAATTAATATTGAATAGATTGCACAAGTATTCAATTTTAAATAAAATTTATTGAGTTCATTTACCTGCATGTCGGATGTAGTGGAATGTTGCGTTTTCCCAGTCAAGACTCTTAGGCATTCAGCCATGGCTCCATAGCCTTGCTGGAAGGCAATCTTCAAGTCATCTTCTGTGGGAACTCTGTTGAATTCAGAGCCCTACATTTTTGCATAAGATCATGAATTTTGCTTCTATGGTGTGATAAAACCAAAATTGTTTTCAATTTATTATTTGGATACTATATTTCATTTATTGATACACAATTATGTGGCTAATTTCATATAACCACGAAGCCAAGTTTGTGTCCCATGTTTTTCTAGTCTTTCCTTTGTTGCCTTTGATGTGTCAGGGAAGCCTATGAAAAGTTTGAAATATGTTATATTATGTAAAAAAGAAAGAGTAATCAATATATAATTACATTGTTGATAGTATCACATACCTTCCTTGGCCGGTGGTGTCTTTCCTTTTTCTTTTTTCACCTTCTCCTTTTCCATCCCAGGTCCTTCCACTCCCTCTCGAATCATGGGGGGACACTCGTACTTTTGTTTTCTCTAAATGTGACCTATATTGGTCCCTCACATACTTTAGATAGGTACCGACTTTCTTAAGGACCTTGGTTCGAGTTGAATGTTCATAGAAAAGCACAACTAAACAATTAATGAGCTCATCTTTTAAATCTTGATTTTGGGCATTCCACCGTAATTTATGGTGGGCCGAAGAGCTCCAATGTAATATCACTTAGATTTTATAAAAAACATCATTTCCTGCAAAATGATCATGGGATCAATAGTCTAAAAAGAGCGATCAATAAGTAAATTTCAATTGGATTATATATAATAATAATTAAAACATTTTAAAGTACCTGGGACCTCTATCTTTATGGGAACGAAATCCTCGGTCACCACAAGTGTGACCGAAAATGTTCCCGTACTAGTAATACGGGAAGATCCAGGAAATGTTGCTAAAACATCACCAGTACTAGTGGCCTCTGCATCCCCAGGTACATGTCCTGACGCATTTTATGGCATGTGTTCACTGCCAGATGGTGCATTAACGGATGCCTACATGGTATGTGTTGTCGGCATTTCAGACGACAATATAGGCACGGATGATGGGGTCAGATGATCTAATGTATGCATAGGAAGATCAGGATGGACACTTGTACCAACCTCTACTCCTCGGGCAGCACTTGCAGTACCCTAATCATGGCTAGGAGCATCATGAGGAGGCAAATAACCCTATAAAAACAACACATATTTTAGTTCATGACATAAAAGAGTACAAAATATAAAACCATGAATAAAATTATGTTATAATTAAAGACCTCATGATAGCTTACTTGCAAGTTTTGTAATCTCTCAGTCAATATTTTAACCCTCTCTCTTATCTCATCTGTTTGAGGCACTATGAATATCAACTTAACCATTTCTTCATTGCATTTTTTTTGGATCTTCTTTATCGTATCGAGAGGGTTTGGTGAATAAGCGATGTCATCATCACAAAATATTGATTGCACCTCACTATGGATGCTCTCCTCTACTACTAGTGCCTTTCCCCAATCAGTTGATTGCAACAAGAATATTAAAAACATTATCAAAATTAACCCAATAAACTTATGAAAAAAACATAATAATAAAACACTTTTCTCGTATCTAATTTGTACAATTACAATGAGGTAAACCTGTTGGGTAGAAGCACCTGAAGATACACCGTGACCTGTGCTCTGGGCCAGAGCCTTCTCCATATGATCAATGTCCTGTTGTGACAAAAATTAAATATAAAAAAATATTACCGAAATGAAACCAATAGACTTACGAAAAAAAATAAGAATAAAATGGTATATTGGAGTCATTAATTGGAGGTTGGGTAAAATGGTACTGTTGTGCAATTTTGCACACACGCCCCACTTGAAGTAGGGACCCTTTGTTTGTCTCCTATACCTTTGGTCTTTATTGGGTTTGTCCTTTTAAGGTCTTGGGATGTTGGTCTTGCTTGCCTTAGTCTTACCCTGAGGGTTGAATTGATCAAACTTGGTTTTTAATGGAAGTCCGGGTTTTGCCCTGGGTCCGGGATTTTCTGACTCACCTGGATTTTTTCGGGTCTTGGTCCATCTTCTGTTAGTGTTGGATTTTCCGAAATCTGGGTTTCTGGTTAAATCCGGGATTTTCGGGGTCACGCGGATTTTCTCAGACTTCATCGGAGTCCCAGAGGGGTGCGTCGTCCGCGAAATTTATGCTCACCAGGATAGTCCGGCTGGCTTGGATTTTTTCAGAATTCTGTTTTGAACTCAGGTTTCTGGATTTCCTCCATATGTCTTATCAGTCATTAATGCTTGAGGTACATCCTCTCTGGCACGATTGTGAGCGGATTTAATGTATTTTAGTGCTCTTCCTGATTTCATTATTCATTTTCTTTCTGCTATGGCGCTTGAGTTTGTTCTTTTAAGCCTTGGTCGTTGGATTTGGTCTGTTCACGTGTGGATTGCTTGGGCGTTTGTGTTGAATATTTTTGTCGCTAGGGCACCCTAATTCACAGTGACTTCCTCGGGCTCGAGGTTCATTCGGAAGTTGATTCATGGTAAGTCGTTGTCGACTTCTCCTTTTGTTTTCACTTTGATTGAATCTTTAAAGATATTATTGGTGGTTATTCGGGTCGGCCCTTGTTTATTTTCATGATTGCATATTTATTGAATTAGGGTTTGAACGCACCTTTCCACAGGTTTTAGCACCTGCGTTGGGCATCCCTTTGTTTATCAATTAAATGTCGCATACTCCCCTGTAACTAGGTGTTCCTGCTAGGGCCTTGACATGTTGGCGCGTAATCTGGTAGAATTTGTGAAGTTAGGGTTTCGATATGTCTGCCCAGGATTGTTAAGTTTGGTGGAGTTGGCGCGACCCTCTGGTCCTGTGTCTGGCTCGACCTTGTTCACACACTTGAGACCCTGGTGCGCCCTAGTTTCGTCATTTTGAGGGATTCTGTCTGAATGTCGAGCTCGCTTTAGTTCTCATGGCGGAGGTTTAGCAGCCAAATTTAGGGCATCATTATTTCACCGCAGGGATCAACCATTCGAGAGTTTTTTGGAGTTTAAATTCATGTGCAACCGAGATTTGGCTTATTGGGCTTGAATTCATGTTCATTGGATTCGGATAGGGGGGTTTATATGATCATTCGATTAATGGTCTGCGCGTCAAACGGTCGTCGGGTTTCTGAGGTGTCCGCGGAATTTCCGTGCACCCGGATTTTTCTGGATTTTGCCATTTCCCCGGAGTATGGTGAGTTCCTGGAATTTCAGATGCCCACGGAAATCTGAACTGTCCGGATTTTTTCAGTTTTCTGCCTGTTTTCACTTGATTTTAATTTTTGAAATTGAAGGAATGTATTAAATGTTGGATGATGATTTCTTGTTGCTAAATGAATGAATCTCATGATAATCATGCATCTCTTTTGTCTGTATTGATGATTTATTTGATGAATGATGTCTTGGCAGCAAGAGTCCGTCTGGGTCGGATTTCTCCGAATTCTGCCCCGACTGGATTTTTCTGGATTACTTCATTTTTTCGGATTACTTCATTTTCCCGGGTTACTTCATTTTCCTAGATTTTCAAGATTAATGATTAATGATGGATCTTAATGATTTCATGTGGTTTCGGGGCTAACCTTTGGTTGAAATATGGATGATAATTGGATTCTCATGAGGCTCTTTTATGAATGCAAGCTGAATCAAGCAAGGCGGCGGTAGGAAAGGTCAAGGGAGACTCAGAGGGATCCTCAGTCACAGAGGCAGAAAGGGTCAGGCTGGATGTGAAGAGTCAGTTGCCAGATAGTAAGGTGGCTTCGGTCTGTTCAGAGGTTTCGGATACTAATGTGGGAGCTTGGAGATATGAAGAATTCAAAGAAAGGTTAGCTCAGAGGGATTTATCAGTCTTGACCAAGGGAATGGTGAAATCTGGACTGGCTCATGTGGCCGGATTTCCTCCTATAGTTCAATGCTATGAATTGATATTAGAGTGTGCCCGACACTATGACTTTGATACACAGAGGATTGTTAGCACTGATGGGAGAGTGTTGGCAAACTTTAATCCGGTTTCCATTGCCCAGGCATTTGATATGCCAGACTTACCATGTGTGTGTGCTTTGGACATGGACTTGGCGAGGACTTACTATGAGGATGAGCCTACCAAAGCCTAGCAGATGATCAATTCCTGGCTAGAAAAGCCAAAATCTCATTTCTCCAAGCTGCCTAAACAGTTACACAGGGTCAAGTTCTGACAAGATATATATGATGCAATCACACTGTTGAGCAGGGTGGTAGGCTTGAAGAGTGTTGGGGCATTGGAGAATTGGATGGTGCATGTTATTAACAAGATTGAGCAGGGCATCAATTATCATTGGGAAGGGATTATCAGTGCAATGATTGACAGGCAGTTGAGGGATGTGTTGGAGACAAAGAAGTTTACCATGTCATCTTATGTGGTATATGTGCTTGCCAGATTTTATCCATACAGGGGATTGAGTCTAAAAGGAACATTTGGGCAAGATGTCATCTATGAGGTGTACCCTAAGCTGCACCTAGGGAATCCAAATTATAGAAGATCAAATGATGCATTTACTATGCATATCACTAGGTTGCTTCAGAACGTAGAACATGTGAGAATTTCTGATGGGGCCAAGGAATTGATTAAAAGATATGGAGCCTGGTTTATACAATTCCCTACCTTCTCCTATATCAGAGTTGATGGATGCCCAACTACTCCATACATACTGCCAAGATATCCAACCGACCATGTCATACTTTTGGAGGTTACCCGGCAGATATGTGATTTCGATGCTGTTGTTAAAAGAGAGAAGCACAAAATAGGGTTTGGTGGGGACTTTCCTTTGAAAATTGGTATAGCTGAGGTTTTCCCTTCAATCCAATCAGCTCATGCATCAAGGGAGGAGTTGAGTACTTATGGTTTCTCTTTTCATTCTAAAAGGGCAAGCTTTGATATCACTGGTGAAGCACAGAAGAAGGCTACTAAAGAATATCACCACAAGGATGATCTAGAGGACTACTGGGTGAATAGCAAGGATGACTTTGAGGTGAGAAAGAAAAGGTATTCTAGGCTTCCAGCTGATGTAATTAGAATGTATAATGTCAAGTTGATTCCTGATCAGTTGGAAGATGACGGGAATTTAGTTCAAGATCATGCCTTTGAATCAGTCAAGGACAAACCCATTGGAGAGATAAACTGGTCTAAAAAGGAAATAACTGAGCTGGAGGAATTAATGGCTCCTATTGTGAAATCTACCAAGTCTTGGATGAAACATAAAGTATGGGAATTGGAGAGTGAGAGGGTACCTTGTACTTTCAATTTGATGGGAAATTTGAATGCTCATTCCACTTTAGAGGAGTCAGGTGAGGATGACTCTGTGGGAAAAACTAAGGTAGGCTCACCTTTTAAAATTAAAATCAGAGGTCCTAAGGAGAGTGAGCCTGAAAAGAAAAGAAAACCTAGGGGAAAGAAGAGAAGTCATACCGTGAAAATAGGTAAGTCTACAGAAGAGGAGGAACTTGAGAAAGCAGAGAAAGGAGACACTCCTCCAGAGCCAAAAAGGACAAGAACAACCAGGGCTTCTAAGAAGAAAGATCAGGAAACTTCTAAAGACAAGGTGGATCCTCATGTGGTTGATGTGGAGAGCTCGGGAGAGAAAACCCAGGTTTATTCAAGAAGGTCAAGAACTCCCTCTCCTAAGGAGACTATGCAAAAGGCGGATCCTCTTCCAATGGCATCCACTGTGGAACAACAGAAAGATACCTCTCCTCCATTGGATATACCTGAGCAGACAACTCACGAAGAGCATGAGACTAGTGAGGAAGCAGAACCATTTAAGGATGGAGAACTTTATGGCGCAGCTGCTGAGTTTGAGGAAGGACATGTGGAGGTGCATCACTCCCTGTTAGTTCAGTATGAGGATTCTCCTACAAATAGCAAAGATAATAGATCCCCTGAGAAGGAGGATTTCCTTGTTAAGACTCCATCACCCCTGCAAGAAAAAGAGCCAGAGTTGGAAAGCAAAGGTGATCAATCTCCTGAAAAGGAAAGGGATGAGATGGTAGAGCAACATGAAGAGGTCAAGAAGGATGAAGTCTGGGTGGATCATGTTGTTCCGGATTGGCTAGACAAAGAAATCAGAAGGAAACAGGTCATTGTTGAGGACACTCCTCTCAACTGGGATGAAATGTTGGCCAATATTGGAAAGGGTAAGAAGAAGAAGGCAGCCAAGGTGGTTTTGAAGATTGAAAGGGATGAAGCTAGTAATAGGGTTATTCATATTGCTACCCCTGCTGCTGATAAAAGTAAAGATGAAGTCACCGGGAAGGATTATGATATACAGGCTATCAATCTTGGGCCTACTTCTATGGAGCAAGATATTGAACAATATGAGGGGTCTAGTGCAGTGATAATTGGGAGATTAAGGAAGGAAACATAGTCCAAACATGATTTAAAGAAGGAGAACGAAAGGCTTAGAAAATGTTTAGAAGATTTAATGAAGCCTTTGCAGTCTTTTCACCCATCCTCCTCTGCTGCTGCTGGTTTCTTGCGGAAGGAGACCATCTCTGAAATGGAAAAGATGAAAGCTTCTACTTTGGCTACAATAAATTGGTTGAAGGAGGTACAGGTTAAGGGAGATGATGCAATAAAGGAGATCCTTTCAACTGGAAAGGATGCAATAAGGGCTAAGGATTTATTAGATTATGTTTTATCTCAAGACAAGGAGGACACTGATCTCTTATTGCAGAAAACCAAAGCAATCATGGAATATAGTAAGGATCAGTTGGTTGTTGATGGAATCCTTTCTTCATCTAGGGTTAATGAGCCTTGGGAGTGGTTTGAAGCCCTGCAAATTTGACAGAAAACCATCAAGAAAATTTACAAGCAAAGGAAGGAGATGGATGGTGATTTAACCAATGTTTATGATGGATGCATCGCCTTCTTTGAGGTAATGACTGGCAGGAGGAAGATCGCCCCTAAGTACTTGAGCTTAGAACAATTGAGGGAATGGTGGCACGATGTCTATGCCCCTGATACTAAAAATTCTATGACTGGGCACCAATTGGACGATGCTGCTACTTATCTAGCTGTGGTGGATAAGTACTTAGCATATAAGGATGATTGGGACACAACGGTTAAGCAGTCAAGGGAAGAAATTGGATCAATTAAATGTCGGCTCAAAATCCTACCCTTGCCACCTGTTGCTAAGTTGGATAAGGTGTTTTTGAGGGTTCATGAGTCTTTGGATCAGAATAAGGATAAGGGAGGCGGCAATTAATGCCAATTTTGAGATTTGTGCTTCCCTATTATTATAGGGCATGTGTTGATCTGGGCTGCATTGAGGAATGTGTTTTGGCTGACCTTGATGATGTATCAGCATTTAATATGTGCCTTATTTTGAAATTCCTGAGGCCGACTTGTTTTGGCTATTTTATTTTGTAAATGTCTGGCTGGGCCAACATGTTTTGAGGGTTCTCTATAAATGGCATTTGTGCCTCATTTGTAAAGAGTTAGACAGATAATAGAGACAAGCCAGACTAAGAAAGAGCTAGAGCATTCTGTAGTAGAGATAGTAGTTATTTCTTTGGAGAAAATGTTGTAACACAGAACAGTGGAATTGTTGCTATATTTTGGTGATCTAATACAATTGAAGGAATTGTGGTTTCTCTGGTGAATTCTTTTGTGTTAGTTTATCTTGCATGGTTCCTGTTGTTCCATCTTTTGAAATTGCTTGAAGATATAAGATTTGATGTTAAATTTAGAACTAGATTAGTTTGGTGAATAATGTTTTTGGTTTCATCCTTGGAATGTTTGTAGCAATCTCTGGTCTATACTCGCAGTAACTATCTGATTGTAGTAGACTGGTGAAGTCAACCTAGACCATACATCTATTTGTGCTTAGTTCGATTGTGGATGAATGTCTATGATTTGAAAATCTATATGCCTTAGAAGATTGTACCTTTCTTGTGATATTGCATTGTGGGTTAAGCAGGAATTGGTTATTTGAGATTGGTTCATTCCAGGTGTTTATCATTTGCATTGTTCATTTTAGAAATAGTTTAGATTTCATTATATCTCTTTCACCTTCATCTTTTGTTGTTTCTTTATTACTTGGTTAGATCTAGGATTTAAGATCATAATATTGCAGAATTTGATAAATTGGAGAGATACAGTTTGCTTGTAGTAAGGTCCGATTGTGATTACCAGCATTTTCACATATTATCTGAATTGTTTATGCATTGTCAAGACCTGACACCCGAGAGACCTTGGGGTGATTTTCAGCAATTTATTGTTGAAGATTATCTTTCAAGAGGGATAGAATATCATTTTATGTCTGAGTTGTTGCTGTGCAGAAAACACCATCAACAGGTACATAGTACGTACCACCCCCATAGTAACTGTGTTTTTAACTAAGCAATTAAAATTGTAATCGATTAGCAACTCTTCCCCTACAGTTATTGATTTTATTGCACATATGAATACACGGTTTCCCTCGTGTGCCTCGAATATGCAATTGGGTTGCTTATTTGTTGACCCAAGTCGTGTACTATTTATAAACCCTGCAATATTCCCTAATGCTTTTGGCCTTTCGTCAATGTACATAGCCACTCCTTTATTTTGATCCTTATCTTTTCGTTGTATATAATTTGCTGACAGTGCATACCTACGCATACTTCGTGTATATCAAACCAGTTGCATCCAATCTTTGTAACTGTAATAGGGTTCGACATACTCCATCAATTCAATAACTTTGTCGTAACAGACCTTTATGTTGTCCATGCAAAATAGGCCCAAACCATGTAATGACGATGGTGTTATGCGATATATCCTCTTGACACAAAAAT
>VDFB02270651.1:650194972-650248631 GCA_007258455.2 Sequoia sempervirens | reverse complement strand
GGCTATGGAACCGTGGCTGAACACCTAAGAGTCTTGACTGGGCAAACAAAACCTTCCACTACATCTGACATGCAAGTAAATAAACTCAATAAAGTTTATTTAAAATTGAATACTTGTGCAATCTATTCAATATTAATTTCCACCATAAAGCAATTACATGCCTATTTGTTTTAAACATTCAAGCAATGATAATACTGCACATGACATTGGAATGCAGCCTAGTGAGGGTGGAGCAGAACTCAGATGAAGGTCATGGTGTGCATCCCAATTACTTTAGAGCATGTAGAGCATGATCAAACATGTTGGAGGCATGATTAGGGCTGAGAAGATCGTGAACATGATGTGGCCCCCATCGCAAAGAGGACCACTCTAAAGTTCTCTTAAACATATTTAATTGCAATTGGTGTATTAATTAATGTAACCTTTCGTGTTTCAACTTTAAAGCATGTAGAGCACGATCAACGTGTTGAGCATGATCAGGAACATGATGTGGCCCCATCAGGTAAAGAGGACCACTCTCATGTTCTTTTAAACATATTTAATTTCAATTGGTGTATTAATTAATGTAACCTTTCATGTTTCAACTGCAGATCAGGATTTAGAGGGTGCTCAACATGTTGAGCATGATTCTATAACAGAAGCTCAGGAACATGATGTGGACCCATCAAGGAAAGAGAACCACTCTAATGTTCTTTTAATTAATGAAATATGTGTAACAATAATAATAAAACATATCAATTTAACATTTCTTTGTTATTGCAGTAGACCCCCCCTTGCAGTGGCGTCCACGCTGTGAGCAGACGACTAGGCATACATTAAGATCACAAGAAGAGGGAAGAAAAACTAAAGGGGACATATGATTTAGAAAATGATACTCCACTTCATATATATTTTAGCTTTAAAAAAAGAAACAAAAAAGTGATTGTAATCATATCATGACAAACTATATTTTTGATAATATGTAAAAACTAAAAGAAATGAAATATTATATGTTAAATGAATGAATGTGAATATGTTAATTAATGAATGCTATACTTTAACAGCCAACAAGCAGTGTTATTAATGGATGAATGAATGAATGTTATATGTTATTAATGGATGAATGAATGATTAATGTTATATGATTGGGTATAGGGAATTGAGAGTGATGTGAGGGGGGGGGGGCAGGGGCCAAATGAGCTTCCACCGTCACGTGGTTGGCCATGTTAAGTAGAGAATATTAAACTATTCTCCAAACAAAGAGAAGCTCAATAAGGTAATGCACTTTTCAATATAAGAAATGCATCGTTTGAAGCATCAAACCAATATGCAAAGATGAAAGAAAGTGCTAACTTTTCACTATGGTGGCAGAAAAATGATTCTTTATACCTTGAATCCATGCTCTACATCATAATTTGAAGTTGTTTACATTCTAATGTTCTAAGTTTATTTTGTTTGTATGGCTTTGTATGAATACCACATTGTGTTGTGTGTGGATTTGGTTTCAAAGCTCTGTTTCTTCTGTTTTTAGTGGTGACATAACTCTAAAATTTGACTTTTGTGCATAGTAGGTTAGTGAAAAATTCGGGATGTACTCAAGGGTTTAGGAGGCCTCGATTGAGATAGATACACAAATATTCGGATCTTGTTGTTGATGGGAGGCTTCAACTTAACCATGAAATTTTGTACCATCTACAAGTATGCAAAAGTTTCTCTACTTACATTCATTCTTGATCATAAATGTTGTAAATGATATTAATGCTTCAAACTTAAGATTCGCTTCATTGTTATAATGATCAAAATGTTATAATTTTCTATACATTCAAGCATTATCTTGCCCCCTACCCTTTCTCTCTCCCCCTCCTTTTAAGAATTTTCTTTGTCATAAAAATATCACACATTTGTCTCATTTACACAAATTTATCTGAAGCGCTAGGAGTGAATAAAGATATGTAAAAGATGATGGATTATGTCTAAAAAAAAACTTTCCATCTTATAGCTAATTAAATCCTTAATATTTGAATAGTTTAGAGCTCGAATAATGCTTGTATATGCATGTGTAGCAATAAGGGAGCCTATGTGAAGATTAAAATTTAAAACATCACTTTGGTATTTTTCCTTAGGCAAGTGAAATGATATTTTGAGTAATACAAACCTACACACACATTGATATTTTTTGGCATTGCATTGAAGAAATTTTTTTCTCTTATACCTACCCTCGGCTAGACATGGAGGTATATAATATTGGTTTCTGGGTTTATTCTGTAAGTAGTTAATTTCATAGAGGAAGACTAAAATCTTCTTAATGTCCTGTGTCAGGTGTGAAAGCATATGAATCACTTGTTGAAGGCACCATTTTGTATTCATCCAAAAATGGTTTGTTCTTTTTATGTTTCTTGCATGTGTTTTTTTTTTTGGCTCTAGAGATGGTTCTGCTCTTTCCTTTGCACTTTTCATCTATTTTGATGATTACGATTGTCCTCATAATTTTTCATGTAGATCTGTTTGTAACCTTATTTTCTACCAATCAATTTGCAAACCACTCACATATTAAGAACCATTTCACTAACTTGTAGTCATCCATTACTTCATATGTTGTAGGTTGTGTCTATGTGCCAATAAATCCTGATGATTGCGAGAAATTTAATCCTACAAGTGTACCCAATCTTTCTCAAGTAAAAGTCTTACCTTATTTTATAGTACTTTAAATGGTTAATTGAAGGTGCTTCTTTAGATCTGAGATAGTTGAACCCTGGATTAAAATATGGTATTAGATGGGCAGTATAATGATAAAACTGAGGTCCATTGAACACAAATTACGAACATAATTTACTGGACTATGAATAGTGTTACAATTATAATTATTTCTCCTTTACCTACCTCTGCATTAATGAAAAAGATAGATCCCTATAAATCTAACCATGAAAGTGTTGAAATCTGCAGTATCTGCAGGACTCTGGAAACTATCAAACATATTCTTTTTGAATGTTTTTATGCTCAGGAAATTTGGTACTTATTCTGCCATAAGCTGAAGGTTTGGAATAGCAATGGTAAAATTAATTGGCATGATATTTTGTTTTGTAATTTCAAGCTCAAGTTTGATTGTAAGCATTTTTGGTATTTCTTATCCAATGAGATCATGTGGAATTTGTGGAAGGTGAGAAATGATGATAAATTTAAGGGTATCAAGAGGGTATTTACTGAGTCTTGCAAGAGACTCACTTTCTACTATGTTGCTCTGTAGGTTTCAACTCTTGTGGAGATCTCAATGGAGAATTTCTTGAAGTCAATAACTGAAGGTGCTGCTAACAATACTAGAGAGGATCTAAGAAGTGGACCCACCTGTAGGTTGATCTTGGAAGAGACTATGTTATTCCAAAAAACATTTGATGAACTCCAGAGAGCAATTGATGAAGCTACAAGCCCAGAAAGACAACACGGCCCCCAACAGTTGGACCCCCAAGGAGAAACAATGGAAAACCTTGATATTGAAGAAGTCAACAATGAGGAGAATGTAATCAACACTATGTATTGTTTACACTGATTTGAATAGTAGCAACCTGTGGTGCTGTTAACAACAATTTGTATTGTCTATGTTGGTTTTGAAAACAACTGGTTCTTTTTGGTTTCTTTCTTGCTATGTAAAGTACTAATATGGTATATTTCTTGTTATGGAAATGCTTTGATGTTGTACTGATCCTAATGCTAGATAGGAATTTTCATGATATGTAATGGACCTTAAACTATTTTCAATACAAAAAAAAAGATAGCAAATATTGGAAGTTCATTACATGTCTCATGTATGTGTTAGTATTTTAATTTTGTTTAAGTTGTTCAAGAGCTTGATTAGGTCAAGAATATGTTCTACAAGCTCTATTCTCTTGACACTCAACATTTTCCCTACACATTTTCTCTTCAATCCAGACGTTTCTTAACTCCTTCCCTTGTTAGCCCTTGGTTGTTCTCAAGTGTAATTCTTTTTCTATGCATCTTGCAGTCTTTTATGTATGATCAGTCATCTCTTATGAAGCATGGATAACCTTTCATGGAATTTTGTTGTAATTAGACAATTTCCATTGTGAGAATAATCATTTAATTTGTATGGAAGTAAGTCTTTTTCATATTATTTGACTTGGTATTGTAAACTTGTCTTTGCAGGATTCTCTGGGAACAAATGTAATGTGATGATAGGTAGAGTTGCACAACACCATAAATCATTTGGCATTATCAATATATTGTTTATAGAATACTTGTGCAAGTAAAATGGAATGTGCAATGACAATTGGTCTCAAATTCAAATCTGAATATAAGTACATTATACACAAGAAGATGGTATCTATTCTACGATTTAAAGAACCCCAAAATAAGAAAATTAATAGGTTCCATTTTTTACTTGCTCTTAGACACTTGTTTAATCGAAGACCCTTAGAATGTTTGTTGATAACCAGCAATGTTCAAAACTCCTGAAGAGGTCAGATCGGTGTGACATTGGATCTGTCTTTCCGGAAGTCATCGGCAAGACATGACTATCAGAGTGAGTTTTCTATCCTATGTCGATGATTGATCTCACGATGGTACATTTCAATGAATATTTTTTTAAAAAAAAATTGCATTGTTTCATCAAAATTTTGACGAACACAACCGACGAATCACCGAAAGGTCGATGAAGTTACTATAGCTGCACGAAGGCTTCATCATAACTCCTTGTCCATTTCATGCAATTTCGACGAAGTCTACCAACGAATCACAGAAAAGGGCCAACGAAGTTGCTTAGTTACGACAGAGGCTTCACGAACTCCTTGCCCATTTCGCATTTCGACGAACTCCATCAATGAATCACATAAAAGGTCTGACGAAGTTGCTTAGCTGTGACAAAGGCTTCATCGTAAATACTTTCCCATTTCGTCGAAATGGCGACGAACTTTTGGTGTTCTTTCGACACTTCGGAAGATCCATTGTAATTGCATTTTGGTTGTAATTCGTCGATGGATACACGAAGTTTTCGTCGATATTCTGATGAACATCCAAGTCATTTTATGATGTCGACAACCGATGAATCTGTGTTATTTTGATGTTTAATTCATCATCGAACTGCGACGAAAAAACAACGATGAAAATGTTTTCGTCATTTCGCTTTTCCGACAAAGATTTGTCGAACAATTTAACGCTCGTTGAAAAATGGTGTCAAATTCAGAGTTTGTATTTGAGTGTCCCTTAGTGGATTTGGTCATAATGGTTTTTATGTCATGATTGGAATGTTTTGAATTTTTATTTATTATTTCATTTGAATCCTAAAATTAGTTTGGGTGGACATAATATATCTAATAATATTGGGTTATTATGTTGTTTAATGCTTTATTTGACTATGTGCATGGGATAAGTTATACTAGTTGTGATTGTATAAATCCAACTTGGTTTGATGTTATATTGTTTCCTAAGTGAGTGAAATATACGTGATATCTATTATGTCATGTACTCGATTATATTTATGTGACATATTTTTTGTCATGATTATACTTGTGAGAGTAAGATTATATTTGAAATGATAGGGTACATGAGAGGTCAATCTCATGGGTTCCATTTGAAATAATGGAATGTGATTTATCTTGTGGTTTAGGATGGTTGATATATTTTCTTCTCTACTTTGGTTATAATACCTTGGTACATTGTTGGAACCTGAAATTTCTTACCATTTTTTGCAAAATTTTAGGTTCCCACGATGAAGAAAATGGACTGCAACACTTATAAACATAGTTGTGAAATCTACTCCAGAAGCTTACTTTGAAAAATCACAAAATGAAGCCAGTGCAATATCATGCAAAACCACCTTGCAAACTTGTTTGCATACCATATGAAAGTGTGTCCACCCGATTTCAGCTTCCCATGACTTGATTTGATGAAGTTTTGAAACACCAAGTTGAAGGGTTCAGAAACAATTTGTTGGCTGCACAATGTTAAAACTACCAAAAGGGTCAACTTTGGAGGACAATATTGAGCAACTGAAAGACCGTCACGACAAACCAATTGGTGTCATAAATTTTCCTTATCTTAATCCACATTCATGCCAATTTTTAGGGTCCCAACATCTCATTTGGTATTTTTTCAAAACCAAAACCAAATGGATTTTACCTAGTTTGATGACTACATTTCCATAATAGTTGCAGAGGGGTCAAGTTTGACTTTTTTATATCTTGTGAATGAAGAAGGTTGATGAAAATTCATTTTGCACACATGTTCATGGGACCTGAATGAACCATTTTCCCAAGTTGCAGGTTCCCATAATCATATTTGATATTTTTCCAAAGGGGCAAGTTGGTGAGTTTCAGATGAGTTTAGATAGATGCAGTATTTAAAAAATACTAAATAAGCAACTTTGAACGTTGACAGATTGCAATCATGATGAATTTACGCAAATCCTTTTGACAACCATTCTCTCATATCGTAACTCAACATATTGGTGCATTTTCATGGCTCAAGGAGAAGTTTTGACCAATTTTCTAGGATAATTCTGGAGGTTACTTGACCCATTCTAATCATAGTGCAAAATGCCAAAAAGGATTATGGAGAAGAAAAATTTGAGAAGGGTTTTTTGATTGGATAGCATCAACAATTGGAATTAATGGCATTTACCAATGTCAACTCTCCTAGTTTCATTTGCTAATATATTCATAATAGCAAACATGGAGGAAAAGTCCATTATGAGGGATAGAATAAAGATATGCTATTGAGCCTTTCAGTAATGATTTTGATAAAGATAAGCTGAGTATGCATGTGCCACAGTCCCATGAAACAAGGGTAGAAGTAACTCAAGAATCTGAAAGAGAAAGGGTGTAGTCTTGTATCATCCCTAACATTTTAATGATCCTTGATAGATGATCTGACCCACAAAAGGGGGTTACATTTCTTCAGAAAATAAAGTATTATATGTACAGATAGAAGTTGATTTTGGATATACTTTCCAAAGTGAAAATGTCACACTAGGGGAAAAGAAAACATTGCTTTAAGTTTCATAACTAAGCATCAATACATGATAGTGAGCTCTTTACATTACGTAATGTTCTTCAAGATGACAATTCTTCTCTATAGGAAAACTATCAATATTAAAGTTTGGATATACTACAACTAATGGGATATGGAATACAAACAAAATAATTTGACATTAATGTCCCACCTTTGATGATTCTCACACAACCTGCAATTCTATAAGACTTATAACCACCATCTCACTTTCTTGACACTAGGTAATTTAGTGCTAGATATGCGAGGAAAATTGGAAATTATGGAGGCACTGAAAGTTGAAAAAAAATTCTTTGACTGCTATCATTGCTTTGTGAACCATATTGAAATAGAAGCATGTGCTTAAATCTGTTATACAAGAACAAACATGAAGGATGAAAAGTTAAATTTGTTGAAAATACATAAGGAGCTTTACTTCACGGTCGTGGTATAAGGAGATTGCTGAAAAAACATTTCAGGCTTCGAAGAACTAAATCAATTTGTGCACATATTTCCTCAAGAATTGGGTCCAAGTCCTTTACAATGGGAACACAATTTTCTACCCATGCAAAATTTAAAGAATTTTCCATGGGAAACTTCCATAGCAAGAAGAGCTTAACATATGAATTTTCTAAACCTGTCAATGAGGATAGCATAAGAGAAAACAAGAAGTGAATAAGACTTCCATGTCCAAGTGATCAAAATAGTGAAGGTGCCTTCAAATTACATATTATGCTTTGATGTCGGCATCGCAATGTAGAAGTTTCTAACTTCAACAATTCAAAAGCAAAATGTAATGCTAATGAGGTTTGTCAAGTAGTATTAGATTTAATGAAAGCATAGGAAATTCGTCCCAATTGTCAGCTATGGAAAGCCCTAATACACATGACTTTGATGAGAAAGAGATAGAGTTGGATGATGACTACTGTAAACATTTATTTGACACTGCCAAAGTGCATAAAGAAGTTGCAAATCTTCATAGGAAAAATGAGGAATGTTCCCAATTTGTACTAGATACCCTTGACATAAGAAGCAACTCTACTATATTTTGGCTTAGTAGGAAGTGACAATGGAGATGGATGATGAAATGATAAATGATAATAAAAGAGGAAAAAAGAAAGCTTGTAGAACAGGGAAGAAAACCCTAAAATGTTTGCATCGAATGAATGAAGCATTGGAGGGACTCCTCAATGTCGGTGAGAGTGATATGGATGTCTCTTCAATGGCCCGAAAGGGGTAAAAAAATTGGCTTGAAGATTTCATTGAAGAGACCATACTATATCACTGGGAGTCATTTCGAAGTCTCACCGATAGCCCGACGTAAGTTACATTGGGGAGACTTAAGTGTATCGGTAGGAGTGAAACACATATCCCTCTAATCTTCCGATAACGACAAAGTATGAATGTGGCAAACACTTTTTAAGGAGTAATCTATTAATTCATTCCCTGTAAAGACTATAGTAAAGAATATTATTTGGATTTGGGATGTAAACTGTTAAATGAAATTTATTTAAAATAATAAAGGCTAGAGCGTAACACTATTTGGGGATACATAATAATATGAAGTGCAAGAATAAAATATTTTTCACTGAAGGGATTATAAGGTGGATAATTATTTTACTCACGAAAAGCATAAAAGGTAAAATTTATAAAATATTTGCATTGGGAGGTGGAATATTTTTCACCAAAGGAGTTACGAGAGTAGGCAATTATTTTTTACGTGAAAGACATTTATTGGGTGAAAATGCAAGTGCTAGAGATAATAAATCAAGATTAATTTTCATGGGAAGAAAATGAAGTTAAAATTAAAGTATTTTAATTTTTCAAAGATAATTAATTGAATGAAGAGCTACAGCAGACGGATGTACGAAGAGTCATAACCCTAAAAATGTAATGTATATATGTAAAATGAAATCATATCATCAATTATTAGATAGTAGGCTAGAATCATCATCAATAGTAGTAAATAGGTTTATCCATTAGCATATCATATTCCACTCATCCATTTTCATATTTCAAAAACTTCTACTATTAATGTATATCTTTTGAAGCAATATAATGGAGAAGATTGTTCATAATCAGTGATTTATTTCGAGTGTTCAATTGTTGTGTTAATATTCATTCCTATATGTTGTTGTGTTGTCTCCAAAGTGGTTTTCCTTAATTATTCAAATTTATACAATTTTTCAAGACACATTTGATATTGTTGTGTGAATTTCTTGATTAGGTTTTGGATGGAGTGAATTAAATTCCTTTCAAGTAATTCATTTTAATTGGTTCCTGCCAAGGATTTAAATTCTTTTAAATTAATTACTCTGATTGGCTTCCTTCAAAGTTAAGAATTAAAAAATCCTTTGATGATATCACAGTAATTTGGGAAAATAACACTGAGATTTGTAAAGAAGAGTACAGTAACTGAAAAACTTGCACATTTGTATAAGGTGCAAACATCCAAAGTTCCCAACAAGTTAGAGCTAAACTAAGAAGTAGATCCACCTATCTTACATATCTATCTCCATCATCACACAAATTTGACTCCATTCGCCCAATAAGATTAGGCACTAGTCATACCTAGAACATTTTATACAAACTTTACTCATACACTTGAATCTTGAAATATCTACAGTAGGAACTAGTCATTAGCATTGCATCTACTTCACACCCACGTTCCATTGTGAGTAGATTTCCTAAACTAGAGACCATATTTAAACCTTCAAATCTGCCTTATCATTTAGGTACACCCACCTATGTTTAGCAAAGCCTAAACAGCAGGGGGTTATCAACCATATTAACCCCATTCATTAGCCAAAAATGTACTAAGAGATTGACACCCTCTTAGGGTTCAAAACTTGGATTTTTGAGACCTAACACATTGGCGACTCTGTTGAGGAGAAACTCAGGAAAATTTTGGTTCCACTCTATCCAATTAAAGAGTCAATAAAATTTGGAAAAAAAAATTCAACCAAAAATTTCACATTTGGGTAATTACTTCCATATTTTGAGTAAGGAGGTTCCATTGGG
Source organism: Sequoia sempervirens (assembly GCA_007258455.2). NCBI lineage: Eukaryota > Viridiplantae > Streptophyta > Pinopsida > Cupressales > Cupressaceae > Sequoia > Sequoia sempervirens. The sequence continues at coordinate 650,238,635 of VDFB02270651.1, read as the reverse complement.
GTAAACCAAGAATAACATCAAAATCTATTTCATTTTCCTACTTTTCAAAAAGTGTGTGTCGACTCTATTAAAAACTCAATGAAAAATACAAATACATCTTGTGACAACACCATTTTTTGGTCAAAATAAATATGTCAGAACAAGATAGAAGGATTGAGTTGCTTCAAGAGTTGTTACAAGTGGAAACCCAATTTGCTTCACCAAGTCTCTGATTAGGTTGTGTATGTGGATACAAGTAGACCTTGGATCCCACAAGTGCCTCACAGCAATGAAAGTGCTCGACACGTACAACAGGAGATTTATGCACCACAAGTCTCAAATCACATAAATGATTATCCTATCCCTCCTAGTCAAAGATTAGTGAGCTACCAAGATCATGAATATAATTAGTATGTTGGGCATTATCAGTACCAAATTCCATGTCAAAATTTGCAAAGCAATATTAGCCCTCGTGTCAATCAAAGTCTACAAGAAGAAGTAGAATGGTAGCGAATACTTTTTCAACAAAGGGTAGTGGATCTTGTAGTGCACAAACCACTTGATCTCGAAAACATTCAGGGTTACCCAAATCTTCCTCCCCCTTTAAATGTTAAAAATCATTCTCCAAAAATTAGTGGATACAAATCAAAATCAGCATATATGCACTTGCAACAATTCATTAATTTAGTGGTGAATTGGAAAATTAGTGGAGTGGACATTATCATGAAGTTTTTTGTGGAAACATTCAAAAATGATGCTAAAGATTGGTTTTACAGCCTTCTTGTGCTTTGCATAACTTCATGGAATGAACTTGCAAGTGAATTCATGTACCAATTTAAAGAAAAAAAATGATGAGTATCTTCAAAAGGGAAGTTAAAGAATGTTGGAATCTGGATTTTCCTTGTTCAAAAGAATGTTGGATATCTATATGCAAATACCTGTTAATGTTAGACCTGATAAATTTGTATGCATTGAAAAATTCATGAAAGTATATGTGCCTCATTCAGACAAATGGCCTGAGTCATGGAAACCAGTTACTTTCGACCAGGTGTATGAAATGGTTTGTTTCGTAGAGAAAATTAGGTATGAGCATGCTAGCAGTGTTAAATCTAGAAACATAGAAAATGGTGATTCCATTGATAAATGTGGAGAAATTGATCTAGCAATACATCTAGAAGAGGAAACATGTGCAAGTAAATATTTCAATGATGATATTTCATATTTGAATGAAAATGAATTTGCTAAGGACCAATTTTTCACCTTGGAGGATGATTGCAATATTGAAGATATTGTTGGAAACACACTGCTTGAGGAATATATCAGCCATGATTCAGATGGTATGGAGGTGCAGCCATGTATGCATTATCATAGCATTGAAAACAATAAATTAGAAGCTGAAATAAAAGAAAACAGTATGCCCTACAACAATGAAGAAGGAAATGACTGTGATCAATCCATAAAGGATGGGTATGCAAGTGAAAATGATTTCTATGACAACTTGCATGATGAGGATGAAGATATAGAAGTTTTCTCTTGCATATCAGAAATTGTGACTGTGGGAACAATGCATGTTATGAAGAATCCATTGAAAATCTAGATTTTGATGACAATCGTGTGGATTTGCAATTAAGTGGTTCTTGCAACTCTTATGGAGATCAAGAGGAAGAAGCAATGGAAAATATGATAGAAGAAGCAAGTCCATTTTACAATGAACAAATAACACTTTCAGCTGAAGTTGAGTACCATGATGACACAATTGATGAAGAAGAAGTTTGTACACCTGAAACTGGTTTTCAATTTTTTTCAAACCCATTGTATGATGAAAAGATAGAAGAAAATCAGATGACATTTTGCAAAGTGTGCTAGAACACAAATTTCATGTGTGTTCAAATCTACTTTATGATGAGGCTGAAGTATTTTCTGATAATCAGGATGGTGTATCAATTTGTGAAGTAGATGAATATGAAATCAATGCATATGAATTACCATTTTTTGATGATGAAAAAAGTGAAGAATACATCAACAATGAGATGGATGAAGAGGCATTTTCACTCAGTAGTGAACAAATTTCAAATTTGTTGACAATTGAATATCAGAAATATACATGTATAAGAACAATTCAGAAATTTCATCTTCAACATGTATTTGCTTTGACAGTAAAAGTACTTTGTGTGACAATGATGAGAAAACTCTTGAAGTTGATCAAGATTCTATGCTTATCCCTATTCAAGAGGAGATATATAAATCAAAATTGGAGATCTTTGAGAATGGCATTGATTCACATATCATGGATAATACATGATCAACATCAGTTGGTTCAAGTGTGCATAATGATGACTATATGGATCAGAAATTTGCAATTAGTGGCATAGACGAAATGGGAAGTGTTTCAGACCTAAGTATCTCAGAAGATATTGATACAACAGATTTCTCAAACCCATGTGAGAAGCATTCAGATGATGGAATGAGCAGCACAAAGTAGCATAATTATTTTTCTAGATTGCGTCAATGGCCTCATGATGATTTCAGATTTCTTGTGCAAACTTGTGATAAAATTAGACCATATAATCTCAACTATATGGTGAATAGTGAATGTTTTCATTTTTCAGATCAACTAGCATATCATTTCATGATGCATGACAATGAAAAGGATAATGAGGAGTGTTGCATTAAAAGTGAATGCTCTTTGTATCATGAAGATAGTAAGAGTTTATCACATGATGAAAAGTTTCAGATTGTATCTGATCATGAACTGCAGAATGGTGAAAAAGAGATGGGAAAAATTGAACATAGTGCCATTCTGAAAGTTCCCAATGGCAGTGGATATAACAGGGTAGATTGTATGAATGTTTTCAAAAGGAACTTGATGAACACAAACCAAAATAAGGTATATGGCAGAGGGAAACAAAGGCCTTTCTTTTTGGGTGGCCTTGAGCCATCAGTTGTAGTGTGATTTTACAAATCATACCAATTCAAAGCAGAGAGGCAATTTAACTTTGTTGCCCAATAAGTGAAACATTTAGTTTACTCCCCTAGAGACCTAGATTCTTGCTATACCCACAAGGAGCATACATCCCCAAACGGAGCCACTGTTGGAACCTAAAATTTCCTACCATTTTTTGCAAAATTTTAGGTTCCCACGATGAAGAAAATGGACTGCAACACTAAAAAACACAATTGTGAAATCTACTCCAAAAGTTTACTTTGAAAAATCACAAAATGAAGCCAATGCAATCTCATGCAAAACCACCTTGTAAACATGTTCGCCTACCATATGAAAGTGTGTCCACCTAATTTCATCTTCTCGTGACCTAATTTGATGAATTTTTGAAACACCAAGTTGAAGGGTTCAAAAACGCTTTGTTGGTTGTATAGTGTCAAAACAACCAAAAGGGTCAACTTTGGAGGACAATATTGAGCAACTGAAAGACCATCATGACAAACCAATTAGTGTCCTGGATTTTCCTTATGTTAATACACAATCATGCCAATTTTTAAGGTCCCAACATCTCATTTGGTATTTTTTCAAAACCAAAACCAAATGGATTTTACCTAGTTTGATGACTACATTTCCATAACAGTTGCAAAGGGGTCAAGTTTGAATTTTGATATCTTGTGAATGAAGAAGGTTGATGAAAAATAATTTTCCACACGTGTTCATGGGACCTAAATGAACCAATTTCCTAAGTTGCAGCTTCCCAGAATTAGATTTGATATTTTTCCAAAGGGGCAAGTTGGTGAGTTTCAGTTGAGTTTAGACAGATCATACAGTATTCAGAAAATGCTAAATAAGCAACTTTGAACATTGAAAGTTTGCAATCGTGATGAATTTATGCAAATCCTTTCACCAACCATTCTCTCCTATCATAACTCAACATATTGGTGCATTTTCATGGCTCAAGGAGAAGTTTTGACCAGTTTTCTAGGATAATTCTAGAGGTTACTTGACCCATTCTGATCACAGTGCAAAATGCCAAAAGGGATTATGGAGAAGAGACCTTTGAGAAGGGTTTTTGGATTGGATAGCATCAATAATTGGAATTAATGGTGTTTACCAATGTCAACTCTCCGAGCTCCATTTGTTAATATATTCATGATAGCAAACATGGAGGAAAAGTCCATTATGAGGCATAGAATAAAGATATGCCATTGAGCCTTTCAATAATGATTTTGATAAAGATAAGATGAGTATGCATGTGCCACAAGTCCCATGAAACAAGGGTAGAAGTAACTCAAGAATCTGAAAGAGAAAGGGGGTAGTCTTGTATCATCCCTAACATTTTAATGATCCTTGATAAATGATGTGACCCACAAAAGGGGGTTACATTTCTTCAGAAAATAAAGTATTATATGTATAGATAGAAGATGATTTTGGATATACTTTCCAAAGTGAAAATGTCACACTAGGGGAAAAGCAAACATTGCTTTAAGTTTCATAACTAAGCGGCAATGCATGACAATGAGCTCTTTATATCATGTAATGTTCTTCAAGATGACAATTCTCCTTTGTAGGAAAACTATCACTATGAAAGTTTGGATATACTACAACTAATGGGATATGGAATATAGACAAAATATTTTGAAATTAATGTCCCACCTTTGATGGTTCCCGCACAACCTGCAATTCTATAAGAAGACTTATAACCACCGTCTCACTTTCTTGACACTAAGTAATTTAGTGCTAGATATGCAAGGAAAATTGGAAATTATGGAGGCACTGAAAGTTGGAAAAAAATTCTTTGACTACTAGTGAAACATATTGAAATAGAAGCAAGTGCTTAAATCCATTATACGAGAACAAACATGAAGGATGAAAAGTTACATAAGGAGCTTTACTTTGTGGTCATGGTATAAGGTGATTGCTGAAAAAACATTTCAGGCTTTCAAGAACTGAATCAATTTGTGCACATATTTCCTCAAGAATTAGGTCCAAGTCCTTTACAATGGGAACACAATTTTCTACCCATGCAAAATTTAAAGAAGTTTCCATGGGAAACTTCAACAGCAAGAAGAACTTAACATAGGCATTTTCTAAACTTTTCAATGAGGATAACATAAGAGAAAACAAGAAGCGAATAAGACTTCCATGTCCATGTGATCAAAATAGTGAAGGTGCCTTCAAATTACATATTACGCTTTGATGTTGGTGTTGCAGTGTAGAATTTTCTAACTTCAACAATTCAAAAGCATAACGTAATGCTAATGAGTTTCGTCAAGTAGTGTCAAATTTAATGAAAGTATAGGCAAGGCATGCCAACTGTCAACTGTGGCAAGCCCTAATACACATGACTTTGATGAGAAAGAGATAGAGTTGGATTTTGACTACTGTAAACATTTATTTGACGTTGCCAAAGTGCATAAAGAAGTCACAAATATTCACAAGAAAAATGAGGAATGCTCCCAATTTGTACTAGATACCCTCGACATAAGAAGCAGCTCTGCTATATAATTTTGGCTTGGTAGGAAGTGATAATGGAGCTAGACAATGAAATGACAAATGGCAATAAAAGAGCAAAAAGAAAGCTTGCAGAATAGGGAAGAAAACCCTAAAATGTTCGCATCGAATGAATGAAGCATCAGAGGGACTTTTCAATATCAGTGAGAGTGATATGGATGTCTCTTCGATGGCCCAAAAGGGGTAAAACATTTGACTTGAGGATTTCATCGAAGAGACCATACTGTATCACTAGGAGTCACTTCGAAGTCTCACCGATAGCCCGATGTAAGTTACATCGGGGAGACTTAAGTGTATTAGCAGGAGTGAAACACATGTCCCTTTGATCCTCCGATAACGACAAAGTGTGAATGTGGCAGAAACTTTTTAAGGAGTAATCTATTAATTCATTCCCCATAATGACTATGGTGAAGAATATTATTTGGATGTGGGATACAAAGTGTTAAATGAAATTTATTTAAAATAATAATCAAGGCTGAAGCATAACACTATTTTGGGATACATAATAATATGAAGTGCAAGAATAAAATATTTTTCACCGAAGGGATTATAAGGTGGATAATTATTTTACCCACGCAAAGCATAAAAGGTAAAATTTATAAAATATTTGCACTGGGAGGTGGAATATTTTTCACCAAAGGAGTTATGAGAGTAGGCAATTATTTTTACGTGAAAGACATATTTATTGGGTGAAAATGCAAGTGATGGAGATAATAAATCAAGATTAATTTTCATGGGAAGACAATGAAGTTAAAATTAAAGTATTTTAATTTGTCGAAGATAATTAATTGAATAAAGAGCTGCAGTGGACAGATGTATGAAGAGTCATAACCCTAAAAATGCAATGTATATATGTAAAATGAAATCATATCATCAATTATTAGATAGTAGGTTAGAATCATAACCAATAGTATTAGATAGGTTCATCCATTAGCATAGCATATTCCACTCATCCATTTTTATATTTCAAATACTTCTGATATTAATGTATGTCTTTTGAAGCAATATAATGGAGAAGACTATTCATAATCGGTGATTTATTTCCAATGTTCAACTGTTGTGTTAATATTCATTCCTACATGTTGTTACATGTTGTCTCCAAAGTGGTTTTCCTTAATTATTCAAATTTCTATAATTTGTCAAGACACATTTGCTATTGCTGTGTGATTTTCTTGATTGGGTTATGGCAAGAGTGAATTAAATTCCTTTCAAGTAATTTATTTTAATTGGTTCTTGCCAGGGATTAAAATCCTTTTAAATTAATTACTTTGATTGGCTTCCCTCAAAGTTAAGAAATAAAAATACTTTCACGATATCATAGTAATTTGGGAAAATAACACTGGGATTCATAAAGAAGAGTACAAAAACTGACAAACTTGCACATTTGTACAAGGTGCAAACATACAAAGTGCCCAAAAAGTTAGAGTTAAGCTGAGAAATAGATCCACCTATCTTACATATTTGTCTCCATCATCACACAAATCCGACTCCATTCTCCCAATAGGATTAGGCACTAGTCATACTTAGAACATTTTACACAAACTTGACTCATACACTCGATTCTTGAAATATCTACAATAGGAACTAGTCATCAGCCTTGCATCTACTTCACACCAACGTACCATTGTGAGTAGATTTCCCAAATTAGAGACCATATTTAAACCTTCAAATTTGTCTTATCATTTAGGTACACCTGCCTAGGTTTAGCAGAGCCTAAAGAGTAGGGAGTTATCAACCATATTTTCCCTGTTTGTTAGCCAAAAACATACTAAGAGATTGGCACCCTCTTAAGGTTCAAAACCTACGTTTTTGAGACCTACTAGTACATCATCCCCCATAAAAAAACTTGGTCAAAATTTGAGCTTTCTCATCTCACTATAGGTACCACATCACCATAGTTTAGTGCTCCCATTAGTAGAAGGTCCACAAGCAATTTATGTTATAATCACCTTACACCACTAGAACTAGGAGATCTTAGAGTTAATTCATATGGCTGATTGTATTGATATACATATTAATTATACCTTTTATTAGGGATTATCAATGATTGATAGCTTAGTTAACCTTGTTTTTGTGTGTGAGGAAGTGATACATGGGTCTATGGTATCCTTGAGAGATGCATCTAGATGAGTTTCAAGGACTAAGTGTGTGTAGATCATGTTTGAGGGATCTTTGTGTGATTTTACTTATGTGAGTCATTATTTTTATAATCTTGTAATGTATTATTTTTTATGCAAGAACATCCAGGAAAATCACAGCTATCCTGCACAACCAAAAGAGCTCTATTTCCTATGTTATTTTGATTATTCTAAATTGTCTTGGTTTGATTTTTGGCTTGCAGGCAACAAATTATTTTATTTAATTTGTCTCTCCAAGGTTGAGATTGTGGAGATTATTTTTTCGATAAAAGAATGGGTGAATCTTAGCTAGTTTATGGTCCCGAAAAAGTGGAAAATGGGATTTATCTTGGAAGCCTAAAAGGCCACGTCCTAGATGCTTTTTCTCCATTATTGGAGCATTTTGTAACTCCTGTTTGATTTTCTTTATGGGGAATTTGAAGTTGGGCGCCCAAGTAGTGGAAAAGAGAGAGGTTCTATCTATGAACCAATTTCAGAGTGTCTTATTGATTGCTTGCAGGTGAAGCTACGGCCTACTTTTTGGACTAGTTTTTGATGATTTTGTTGCAGATTGAATGAGGATTCCATTTCCCAGATGAATAGAAGAAGCTTGGTGTTGAAAAGATAAAGAAAAAATGAAGGATTTTGATGCAAAACCAGGGCATACCTTTCCTAGGTGTCCATGAGAGAAGGAGGGGTGATTTGCTACTGTTATGTGTTGCCTGTAGTTGTTTTTTGGCATTTTTAGAGAGTTTTTGCATTGTTTTGTTTGTAGGAGGAGAAAAATGTGTACCCAATTTGACCGGGTAGTGTTGTTTGCAAATGGAAGCACTTGTAAAAGGAGATGCTTGTAATTTTCAATCTTTTTGCAGATGAGAATGAAAATACCAAGTTTATTTGCTGCTAAAGTTCCTTTTTGCTGCATTTTCTTTCTTTTGAATAGTGTAATAGAGTGGTTTGGGCTGCAACAATTAATAGCCTAAAAAGGCTCTCAGTTGTTGGTTGCATTAATTTTATTTCATTGTAAGTTTATTTTATGTACTTTATTTGTGTGTTATCTTTATGTGGATGGCTTGTGTATTTGAGTTGTGAATGTGTTAATTATGTATTGTTTGTATATCATTTCTTTTGAATGTGTTTGTGTATTTAATTTTTTGTTTTTGGTATGCTCTGATAGTTTTATTGTGCAAAGTCTAATATGAATGTAGTATGGGATGTATGTGGTCCTACCTTGGGCATGTTCTCTTAGAAATACATATAGTGTCATATGAAGAGATATTTCATAGTATGGGATGTGAGTAACGAATCATGTGTATGATTTATGTGATATTGGATGTTTTGTACTAATTCAAATCTTATAAGGTTGAAATGACTTGTAATGTGTATTGATGGTAATATTTGACATGTTCATGTCTTTACATTCATATGTGTATTAGATTCTAGAAAGGATGTGTTGTAAAATCATGGTTTTCTTGAAACGATTGTTTGGCATGTGCATATTATTCAGAATGTGCAGTGTGAAATATATTCCATGTATTTGAGATGTTTTGGATCATTTTTTGTATGTGTATGATTATGTTTTAATAAAGGAATGAACTAAACAAAATATTCACTAGTATTATAGTGTACCACACCTTTGGATTATGGATGGTGTTTTCTCACCTTTACTAATGGATGGGGGGGAAAGGGACATACTCATTTTGGGTTCAAACCCAAGTTATCCAATTAGAAATAGGAGCACATGAGCTTAAAGGATTAGCTTTCAAATTTGATCTTGGAGTTCTTTGGATACTATATATAGTGTAGATTGATTTTGGACCATTATATATGTGTGATTGGCTCCATGTCCTATTGTATTCTTATCATGGATGAGGTTTATAGTTTTAAACCCTTCAATATATTTGGTATGTAAATATGTTATCTTCATTGTTGAGTACTAAATATGTACTCATGAGACTTTCATATTATTGCAATGTACTAGATATGTATTTATTATTATACTTTTTTATTATACTACTTGAGTGGAAGTTATATATTGCGTGGATAGTATTGGATATCATTTTCATTCCTTGCACATTGTTGTAATATTGTTTAATGGGAACTAATGTAAGTTGTTGGAAGTTTATCTTGTACTATTTTGAGGTTGTTACATGTGCTTCACTAGGATAGTTTAGATTTTCACTAGTGGAACTAATCTTCATAGTTGTGGAATTGAACTAATGCATGGACCTAAACATTTATTGACAAAACCAAACAAGTAAAATTTCACGGAAAAAAGTAGTTCACCTTGATTTTGTAATTTCTAAATCTCAGTAATGATTGAAACTATTTAGAAATTATATCTTTAGGGATTTTGTTGAATTATGAATTCCATGTGTTAGAACAACAATTTATGATAGAAATCAAATATGTAATGGACCTAGGATGATGTATGCTAATGTAAAGAGGATGTAATGCTTTATTAATGTTTCAATAATGCTCTAAATATTCTTTGATTATTCTTGCATTGAGCTATAATCCTATGATGTCCTTGATGATTTCAAATAAATGAATGTATTTAAATATAACATAACATTCAACACATCATTTAATATAAACATCAACTAGGTCAACTCATAATATGTAATGAAGAGGTTAGCAAAGTATAATTTTCAATTTTTAATTTTAAAAGGTTGAGATTTAAATTTGCAGTTGCAAAAGGACCTAGATCAAATTTGCACCCAAATATATAATCCTTGGTGGTGAGTGGGATCTAGGGACCAAGACCAATCTATGGGGGTGAGTGATGATGGGATTCAAATATGATGATGTCATGAACCAAATTCATGCAAGAATATGTTACTTATAGATTTGTTATTGCATTAAGGACTCTCTAATCAAAGTGGCTCAAAACATAAGGGAAAAAGGGCATGGGTATATAATTATTCCCATCACAATAAAATAATAAATCTCATTTAAATAATTAGAAACAAGAATGAGCCTTAATTTAAATGAGTCGTCTATACTATAATAAGACTATAATAATACGCCGTGCATACAGAAAGACACACAAGTAACACTCAACTTTCAAACCAAAACTACTATAGACACATAAATAAATTGCAATTTTTCAAATACCAAACCATAAATAAATGAATCATATATAGTATAATACAATATATCAATTATTCAAAAGTTTTGACATATGTTTGACATACAACTCAAATTTAGAATGAATAACATTCAAAGTTGTAAAATATATTCTTCCTGTTTAAGTTTTATTTTAAACAAAAGTTAAAATCACAACTCACCAATTGTATAAACTCTTCCATGATATAAGAGTTTAGTCAAAGAGAACATAACTTTTCTTTGTCAAATCGACATAAACACAACCTTATTAATGAGCGTATATAGTTAAGTATAGAAGTGGCATGCATATCAAAGCTCTCCTAAGCTGATGTCTCTGTCCAATTCAGAATCACACGTTGGAGAGCTGGATTCACGATGAGAACGGCATCCCCATCGACAATTCCAGTTGCACATGCTGTTAAAAGTCGCCAATCGACTTGACTGCAATGAAATAATCTTAGCTGTGGACGGTGCCTTCGACAGCACAATAGCAAATCCATCGTTCATGTATTCTGTGTCTTCAGGAAACAACTGCCATAACAGACTACCTGCTCCACCTCCCCCACTTTTTATGGAAGTCAATATGCTGTCATACACAGTCTGCATAAATGTGTCTCTATAGCTGATGTTGTATCCTCCATATCTCTCAGATACTCCAAACTCAGCGAAAAGAACAGGCATGTTGAGCGTCTTCTCTGCATCTTCAATATGAGCCTGTGTCCAGCTTTTCACAAATGGCAGGTGTCTTGGGATAATGTATTGATCAATCCTATACCCAATACAATCTCTGTGTTATTCAAATCATGTGGAACTCCTATAAACAAATTCTTTGCAAAAAACTTTCCTGAATTCATTAGAATAACAAACAATAATTACAAGTGATGATGTTATGTACCAGCCCACTGTGTAGATATGAACAGAGGCAAAATCAATGCCAAGGGCCTGGTGATTTCTGATGAAGTCCGTACCCTCGTCTTGTGTAGTACTATATGGATTGTATTGTAATCTGTCTGGAGCTGACAGCCCATAAAACCCTTCCATTCCTATCTCTAGCATATGTTTTGAGTCCACTGATTTTACATATACAGCCATTTCTTCGATCCATGCCTGAAATGGGTATTATGAATTTCATTGGATTTTTTGTGCTTTGCCAACTTAAATAGATATAAAATGGAATGCATGTAAAGTCACTTACTTGCAATGTGTTTCCAGATGGATCAGACTGACAACGAGGTTCGTTCATTAATTCCCAGGCAAAGATTGTGGGATCATCCTTGTATGCCACGTTTGTCACTGTATTTACCCTACTTAACACGGCCTGCAAAACAGGAAAGAGTTACTCTTGGTTTTTTTCATGTTTAGAGCAAGGAGTGAAGTGTAATGGGGGACCATGTTAATAAAAACTCTTTATCTTTATTTATGTAGCAATAAAATAATTTAAACTAAAATAAAATATTTTTTAAATTAATAAAAATACTTTAAATTCATATCTTTTGACAATTTTTAGATAAATATATTTAAGATATTCATACTAATTTACATAAATATATTTTTCAATGTCTATGTTAATAAATAAATCTATATTATAATTTGAAAAAATTGTAGCTATAACCTTAATGTGTGCTTTGAAATAACCCTTGAGTGTTGGATTCGAAAAGAAATCATCGTTGGAATTGAGAGTTAAACCAGCATCCTTTCCCCACTTTACATATTGTGCTTTCCCTCCGTAGGCTTCCCAGTTGTTGGACAGACTCAAAATCAACCTAATTTTATACTTCTTGGCTTCACTTACAACAAAGTCTAATGCCTGGAACACATGCAACACATCCATCAGTAAAATTCATGACTGAATATTTTTACTAGAAATAACAATTTTGGTTTAAACAGTATATTTTAAGTTTTAATTTGTTTAGTTAGTAGGTCACATCGAAAAAGCTAGTGTGATTTTAGATGAATCATCTAAACAAATCGAAACTTAAAATGTGATGTTTAAACATGTATGATAACAGAATTAAAAAATAAGTTGCACTTGCCTTGAAAACCTCCTCATCATAAACGCCGGGGGATTTCTGTAGAGCTCTCCAACCTCCATCGTTGAAAGCCCAAGTGCGTCCAACTGTAAGTCCTGCAGAAGCCGCCTCCTGAAGCAGCGTGGTGACCTTGAGCCTAGTAGATGCATCCACTGCAAACACCATCAACCAGTATGTATTGAATCCATTCACATAAAATGGCGACCCATCCAAAACGAACTGGGTGCCTTTTGTTTGTACCATACTCCACTTCTCTTCATCCTTTTCATTTTCCAACGCTCTGCACAATTTCAATAAAACCAAAATAATAAGCAAGCCCTGAATAAACTTCATTTTGTATAATACGTTTGTCTTTTTTCTTGTGCAGTAGTTACAATCATAGACCCTTCTTATAAGGCAGCGCTTTAGTATAGATATTGCTCAGGCTTTTCTTGGAAGTGAAATCTTGGGGCCATTACGGTGGATTAATATTTATGTTTACTTTGAAGTTAAGCTGAATCTTCGTGAAAACAACCTTGAACCCAAAAATACACTTGAAAATTATAATATTCCTGTTACTGTAAATGAGTATTAGCTATACTTACAAGTTATCCTTAGAATGTAACTTAATAAACAAAGTTCTATTCAATGAAATAGCCTGTTTGATGTAGACAACTAGTTTTCATCAATCAAGATAGCTCAGTTTCCGGCGAAGTGCAAAAGATATACTAATTTAAATTGCCAAAAAAACTCTATACAAGTTGAGTGGGCATTGATGACAGCTATCCCTTGAAAACTTAAATTACTTGTAGCTGTAAAAACACTTCAAATTACTTCTTGTAAAGACTGCTACCAAATTAGGTTTATACATATGTGTTTCTTTTTAGTGTGCTTCTTACAAGTGTCAATGAACTTTCGAATTTGCATTTTTTTTTAGATTCAAAATAGTGATTAGTCCACAAAATCAAACTCCCAAAAACACGACAGTTAATCTAACAGTATGAAATACAAATTTTTAGGCAGTTTGAAGGATCTGGTTTCATAAAAGAGATTAGTTTCTGAAACAATTTGAAACTCTCTTGATGCTTCAGGGTTTAAGAGTCCTTTTTGAACGGGTATGTTTGTATTATGTGTCTATTTAGTTTCAAGGAGAAGCCAAGATTGTACAGTTGTAGGCTAACATAGGATTTGATCTTGCATCACTTCCATGGCCTTTAGTGGGCTTTTCATCATAGTTTGGAACAATATCATACAATATGAATTTCTTCTCCATTTCTGCTTAAATCGCCAACATGGCAGGTGATGCTTTTGGAGGGATTATCTGGAAATTGACGGCCTGCGGCCTGTTTTTTCAAGCTTTTATATCACAGTACAGATTTTTAACTTGTGTTTCCTTTTAGAATACCGTGGACTTGCCTTCGGTGTGATTTGATGATATCATCCCTAGTCCCTGCATAAATTTGTTACTTGACTCTTTTGCTTTTCATCATAGTTTGGAACAATATCAACTTTATTATGTATATATACAATATGAATTTCTTCTGGACCAGATGGGGGATTTAAGTAGTTAACATTTCTGCTTAAATCGCCAACATGGCAGGTGATGCTTTTGGAGGGATTCAACCTGTTCTGGAAATTGACGGCCTGCGGCCTGTTTTTTCAAGCTTTTATATCACAGTACAGATTTTTAACTTGTGTTTCCTTTTAGAATACCGTGGACTTGCCTTGAGTAATTTATATAAGATTTTTTTATTTCGGTGTGATTTGATGATATCATCCCTAGTCCCTGCATAAATTTGTTACTTGACAATGTTTATGTTGTAGCCAATTAATTTTGGGTTGATGACTTTAGTCTATGTATTCAATAAACTTTTGGACTTTGAAGACCCATTAAGTCTTCAATATGTCTTATAATTATGTTTGGAATAATAATCTTATTATTATGTTCAAAATATTTATGTTAATATATTGAATTCAAAACTTTCTTTGTTTTCTATTGGATTATATTTATGATTCTATCAACAAAAAATTAGTTGTGTTTTTATTTATTTATTTCAAATTTTAAATCTTTTGCTTTTCACTGTTGATAATTTCATATATGATTGTTGATCATTATTGTGTGTGTTAAAAAAGGTTCCAATTTGATGTATGTGGAATGTATTGAAAGGAATCATCTCTAGGTCATTTAAGGAATGAAATCACATAGAACTAATTTAAGACAACACACATTTTTCTCTTACACTTTTAAAATTCAAGCACATTACCTCCTCCATCTACATCAGCATTTGACATCCACTTCATGTTTACTATATCTTTTATATTGCTAAACCGATCTCTTGGATTGACTAAGGATTGAGGAAGTGTTGAACTTCAACCGCCACATATATTGTCCTATGATACTTCTTAGTAGTAGCCCCATTTCCATTGCATCAAATAACACTAGGAGAACATTTATTGCTAGTACCAAAGATCATATTTTAATCCAAACAAGATATCAAGATTTAACGAGGATCATGAATTTAAGAAAATCGCATGTTTTAGAGGATATTATCACAGTAGCAATTATATCCCAAACAACTAGATTCTCAAGATTCAATCATCATAGCTCTCTAACCCCTAATCTAATTTAGATTAAGTAGATATTAGGCAAGTATCATAGTGTAATTAGTGAAGTTTACATTTCATGATCCATGCAACCCTAATAGCCTCTTATTTGAATTTAGCACATTTGTTAGATTATAATTTATATTACTACATTAGTCAATTAATTTGTCCCATTACCAAACTTGGCTCCATATTGTAGGGTTTAATTTAAAGTTAATTTATTAACCCTAGATATTTTCAATGGGTTATTTTATTACCTTTCATTTGGTGAAGTTTTGACTTCTACACCTATCCTTTAGAAATAAATTTTCTAATTTATTTTAGTTTTATATCTATACTTTGTTTTTTACCATTATTTTCTAGCATTGCTGCTCATTTTTTATCCTAGTGCTTCACCTACCATGTGGCCCTTCTACACTTGATGATTTCATATTTGAACTTATCATTGTATATATTTGTCTTACCTATGTTTTTTCCAATTATTGAGTTGTATCTTGTCAATAATCCTTTGTGTGCTTCATCTTGCTAGATCATAGTTGTGTGGACACCTTATCCTTCATATTAAACAAAATTACTACCTTTTTACACAATGATACATGATGAGGATACCTATTTTTTAGCATAAAGAAAAAATACCTGTTGGACACCTAGACTAGACTACTGAAAGGGGGGGTGAATCAATATTCTTTGAAACCACTTAAACATTTAAACATTCATTCCACATAGCATATTCAATTTGCAGTAGGAAAAGAAAGCATGAAAGAAACCATCAAAAGCACATAACACATGAACACCAAATTTTTATGTGGAAAACCCAAAAAGGGAAAAACCATGGTGAGGATTAACTCACAATATATTATAACCAGTTACAACATATTACATAAATGCTCACTATAGGTGGACTCACTACCCACAAAATGAAAGAGAGATAGAAGAAAAGGGGTGGCTCATTGTCAAGATTTGAACAACTACAATTGTGCATCTACAATATGCAAGAATTACAGTTCCACCGAAGCTCAATATACAGAGTTTACACACTTCATACCATTTTTCTCTAACACTCTACTCTGATTTGCATTCACATTACATCACACAATTTGCATCAACAATACTTGTATATTCGCTCTCATCTCACAATCTACATCCTCCAACATCAAAAAGATCTTATACTTATACCCATTACATCTGCAAACTCTTGCAACATCAATTAGGTTAGCCTAATTAGATGTACCATGCAAAATAGTAACTTGTCATCCCAAGACATACTTCACCCATAATCAAAACTTATAACAAAATTAAATAGGTTGGTCTAGACCTATAATAGCTCCCACATAATGCGTCAACATTTATTTAAACTCTGCATACCCTTAAAAATATTAGGTCAACACTACTAGAGACCTAACATCAAAATAAGCCAACTGATCATCCTTAAACCAACACGCAGACCTCCAAACTTCATGCCACTTGGAACTTAGATACTATTGACACCTATAAACACCTCTATAAATTTGTAAGACCAAATATTATTCTGTGATGAAGTGCGGACTTAGCAAAAGGGTAAAAGCACAAACCTGTGTCACACTTTATAAAGGAATCGGCCAACAACAAAAAAAATTCAAAACTTCGACCACATAATTTAAGTGGTCTTTATGTTTTGAATTTCAAAATGATGTAAACTAATGAAATGTAGAAATATTGATGAAGCTTATTCCTATAATTTTTTAGATTTTTTAAAAATTGTTTTTGATTATTTTTTTATCAATTTAAGAGTAGATTTTGGAATGCTGAAAATTTTAGGAAAAAGTGACTTTCACTTGACATCAAGAAACAAAAAGAAAAAAACTTCCTTTTCCCCTAATTTTTTTTTCCAAATAGGTAACTTCAATATCTAGTGCATGGAAAAAAAATGAAATTTTGATGTATATTTTTCTCCTAATAACATTTTAAAGTCAAACTAGTCAGAATTTTATAGTTTTCATTTGACATCAACTATTGTCTACTTTTTTAATCATTTTCAAAAAACAAATTATACCCTTTTGTAGAGGATTCTCTCCTCTAATGCACCATATATTTTTCAAAAAAAATTAACATGTTTTACTATTTTTCTTTTAATTTCTAATCAGACTCTTTTTTAGCTTTAACAACCTACTTGCATTATTTTTAAAAAATAATATATTAAAACTAATAAAATATAGAAAAAAAATTACATATTTGGATTCACCACTCCCAGCTCTACAAAAGAGTTTTTTTTTTTTTTTTTAAATTATTTTGATTGAAGAAACACTTAGTTGAAGTTGAAAGTTTCAGAAAACTCTGAAAAAAGCTAAGTTGGCCACCAACTAGGATGCCACGTAGATAGTTTCAATAGAAAGGGTTTCAGTAGAAAGGGTTTTGACCGAAACCCTTTCTATTGAAACCATGCATATTAAAAAGCCAATTTCAAAGTGGCAAAGGGAAAAATTTAAACTTTTTGGATTTGACTGAAACATATTCGACCGGAACTCTGTGTGCCATGTATAGGCCACGTGGTTTTAGTCGAAACCTATTAGGCCAAAACTTTTCCGACCAAAAATATTTCGCTCAGAACTATTTATTTGGTCAAAATTGTGACACAACTTTGTGCTTTTACCCAAAACTATACTCTACACTAGAAAGCACTGTCGTGCTAGTAAACCAGGGGATATTTTGTTACTCAACTTCTGCACCAGAGAACCAAAAGGCATGAAACTTTGGATTTAAACCCCTTTGATAGCCAACAAAATTAGCTTAGAATCACAAAGAAAAATTCTTCAGGACAAACCAATGCAGACCAAAAAAATGGATGCTTTAAACACTGAAAATTATGTTTTGACATTTAGTCAATTCTTCCCTTCAACTATCTACATCAGATCAAAACTTCTTGCATCTATGCACTAGATTATCATTCCCTACACACTCATGCTTCACCAATTTTTTTGCACATCAATCTTCATATCAAACCACAATGTTGACATCAAGGGAAATATTGTGTTTTCATACTGTACATCCATGCTCATGTTGCCAAAATTCCAACAATCCCTCCTTTGTCATTAATGGCAACATGCTTCTATTCTTCTCTAAAACTTCTAAACTACTCTCCCCCTTTGACATCAAGGGAAAAGGGTACACACATATGTTCTAATCTTTGCTCCCCTTTTGGCATTAATCATAAACTCTTTACCAGATTGCATACATACTCCCCCTTACTGATATATACATGTATGAATGAGAGTAACAAAATTTCAAAAATCTTGACCAAGTCCCCCTAACAGTGATATCCATCAAACCAGATAAAAATCGGCACTGATATACTATCTTCTAACTTCTACATATGTACATTGAAAATTAGAATGCATAAAAATGGAAGAAAAGCACATAGATTAACCAGAAGAAGTGTTTGACACCTGCAATTTTACAAGGTGTGCTTTCCAAAATTTATTTCCTTCTTCCAATTCCTTCTTGGCTATGCTAAGCATGTAGCTCTAAGCTTCAAACTCCATGAGGAGTTCTTGATCATCCAAAGTATTGGGTATTGGATTCATCTTTGTTGTCTTCTCCACTCTTGTTAGAGCATTGTATATAGATGTATATGTGATTGTAATCATAGTAATAGCTAAATACACCATATCCATATGAATTTAAGTTATATTTAACTCCCTAAGCTACAATCCCAATGAGATGTTCAAAAGCTTCAAAAATGAGGAACCATTAAACTAAGCATGAAATGAACCATGAAAGCATAAAAGAAACTTAATTTAGAACTCCAAACCTTATCACATTGGGGGAGTGGTGTCGTATTGATATGGAATGATGACCCTTTCCCAATCCCTTGGATAAAATGAGCATCTAATCAAACTCCATTGATGAAAGCTTAAGCTAAAATGGATAAAACTATGCTAAGGGTGGATGCAAAAGATGAAAAAGCTAGTAATGGATGCAAGGATGAATAAATATAGTATTCAAATGAGCAGCATAACTTTTCTTTGATGGAAGTGGATCCATTTCTCTCCAAATGTGAGGTATTTATAGGAGATAAAATGAAGAATCAAGGGTCAAGATGAAAAGGATCGATCAATGGTCAAGATGGAATCAAGGGTGAAGACATGGATCAAAGATTTCCATCAATGGATGAGAATCAAAGATCACATGGATCAAAGAAACCATCAATGGCTCACAATGATTGAAACAAACACACATTCAAAGTTTGTTAAAGAGAGTTTGTTAGGAAAGAATATTCCATTTTTGGAGCCAAATAGACGAATATTCCTTTGGAATATTCCCTATGCAAGTGGATGGGTGAGGAAAATTAGTAATTAGTTAATTAAAACTAAGTTTTAAGTGTGCAAAATGAGGAATTTTAGGATTATAATTAAATAATTAGTTTATTTAATGAGAAGGGGTTCAAATGACATTTAATTAAATAATTAAGATTATTTATTGAAATGAGAGGACATAAGGTGTTTAAATTAAATAATTTGCATTATTCAATTAAAACAGGATGAAAGGTTGAATGTGAAAGGGGATGAACTAACCTAATTAAATTAATTAGATTAATAGATGAAAATGGTGCATTTAATTAAATAACTAGGCTTATTTAATTAAACAGGAAAAAATAAGATGAATTTTAGGACGAAACAATGTTAGTGACCAGATTCAAGTGTGTAATATCATTCTAGACAATTTTAAGTGTCTACATTTTTCCCCTCTTTGAAGCAAGGTACCTATTATGTTGGTTCAAAAACTGGTGCTTTTCAGATTTAAACTACTGCTCAAATCAAAATTTAAAAAATTATTGATTTTTTCGGATGCCCCATTGTTTCCCTAGCAGAAGGAATTAAGCTGGTACCCTTCCCCCTCGTGAGATCGGGCAAAAATTTGAAATTTTAGTTCAATGTCACGACAAAGGTTCAACATAGGTTCATGTGCAGAAATCAGGCTCTAGGATGAGAAAATAGGCTTAGAAACACAAAAAAAAACATCTCAAAATATGTTGTATAGCTCAGAAATTGGCAAAACAAGATAAAAACCCTAGTTTTCCCCTCAAATTAGGGCAAAAACCCCTAATTTTTAGGCATAAATAGAGGTTAAAGGGTCACTTTCAATTCATTTGCATTCTTGACTTCTATTAAATTTTTGCTCTTGTGCTCTAACACCTTGGCAATGTGGCTCGATGTGAGCTTCCTACACACCTTTTTGAAAGAGTTTGAGAGTACTAGCGCCCAGCAGACGTAGGACCCTGGGTATGTGCTCCAAAAAATTTCTCGATTTGCATGTTTTTTCTGCATTTTTTAGGGTTTAAATTAGGTCATTTAGGGCATCACTATATCGCGACACATTTAAAGCAGTTGACGTCACTATTAATCTTTTAGTGACACACTTTCTTTTTAGCACTGCATCAGGCAATTTAGGTATAGCGACACACATAGGTTATAGCGACACATGTTTCAAACAACGAAATGCCAAGGATTTTAGGTTCGGGGATGTAATTTAAAAATGGTGATGCACTTTCTTTTTAGCTACACGCAATAAATTTTGCTAGTGTGACACGCGCACCCAAATTTCAATTCACTTTTGAAGTTATAACGATGCGCCTATCAAACAACAAAACACCTTCAAAAAGGATATAGCGATGCTATTGCAGTTTTAGGACTTGGGAACTCAGATTTTAATCATTTTTATCCAAATTGACATTGTTTGCTTCATGCACGCAAGAGGAAATTTAGCCTCTCATGTCCCAGGAGCACTGGCTTGACCTTCTTTTAAAGGTATGGGATTTCAATGTGAAGCGGCAGGATTTCTTGGGAGTCGTCAGATTGGGATTCATTGCATATATGCCTGAGATCCAGACTCACTTGGCGATGATGATGGTGTTGGTGGAGCATTGGCATAGTGAGACATTGTCATTCCACCTTCCCACTAGCGAGGCGATCGTCACTTTGGAGGATGTATGGTGGATTTTGCAGCTTCTCATCCATGGGGAGTGATTCATTTATGGCACAGATTTCAGAATGGACGCATGTTATGAGCTCCTATAGACAAATGATATTATTCTAGTGAGCTCCTAGATTGACTTGGAGTTGTATCGAGGACAGGTGCCAGTTTTCAAATTGGTTCTAGTTGCCTTGATTTCTAGTGTGATTTCCCCAGACCGATAGGGTAGAGGTTTCAGTCTAGGTTGGGGACTAGCATGGAATGACATGCTTCACAGGATGACTCAGTATGCATGGGGTCTGGTTATGCTTGTGTCTTTGTATCATGATATGCATCAGGCAATATACTACTAGGGGAGGGGTATTAGAGTTGGTGTCACTTTACTACACATCTGGGCATATGAGCATATTGTGGTGTTGAGACCCATTGTGGTCTTAGTAGACATTGATCAGGATGAGCCCATCATTTTCAAATACAAAGTAGTGATGACCTTATAGCACATGGGGCCTATAGGGATCCTATACTAGAGGAGGGTCATAGATGATATGAGTGTCTTTAGGTGGAGGCCATGGCTTCAAGTTCTAATGTGGTACGATGATCAGTAGTAGTTGTTTTATGCCCGACAGACCCGATACATCCAAGGTCAGAAGCATACTATGATCGAGTGGTATCTTCTAGACTGTGTTGCCTAACAGTTTGGGGAGGTATAGGATGTACCCCCAGATGATTATACAGAATTTTTCGTGTAGGCGTAGAGAGAGGTAGCCTGGGGCCCTTAGATTTTTCCGCAAGTATCCATAGATGATTTCAGACATCTGGTTGCTCTGCCTTGGGTGTATGATCAGGGGTTGCTAGATGCGGGGATGACCACAACTTATGATGCATGGTGGGTGTATCCCACACACTTGATAGATCTAGTGAGAGGATATCCCTAGGGTAGAGGCAGAGGTCAGGGTGAAAGCTGAGGTGTAGGCATAGGATGATAGTAGGTTGAGCAATAGCCTCCCCAGGATCATGGTCTTCAAGATCAATTAGTTGGATAGATTCTAGGGGTACCACCATGATCACCACCATGACAACAAGATCAACAACATTCACAATAGGAGCATCCATAGTAGCAGCCTGGGCAGGATCCCCAAGATATATAGATTCTAGCTCTTACAGCTAAAAGAGAGGTCAGTTATGATAATAGCTGCAAGCTATGACATTCGAGAGGGACTATGAGCAATAGTTGTGACAGCAACTAGATTTATAGTTGTCCTAGGATATTGGGTGGTGGAAACAGTTAGAGGTTGTTGCAGTGGAAGCACAGGGACAGGTTGTGTCTGCACATATGTATAGAGATGTTGTCTCTGAGGCATCTTACTATAGGACACTTTATCACAGGGATGTCCCCTGAGAGTTGAGGCAACCAAACTACTCACAGAGTAGTGGTGCAGTGCCTTGGGGTTCAGATGGTCAGCCCTCAATCAGACATCAGGTAGAGGGTGGCCAAATATAGTCACCCAATGGTCATCAGGACCAGTTGAGGCATGATGACCAACAGAGCAAGGGTTAGCTCATGCTCATTTTGTAGACACAGTTTTGATATACAACTTGATTCTTATATGTATACAGATTCATCGGCTTATTTTTGATAGCCTCTTGTATATGTACTTTTTGATTATAGTTACACATTGACTTTGATATTTGTACCATGGTCCATTCATTATATATATATATATGAGATGGTCCGACTCAATTTATGATGTGATGCCCTATGATATGTGATGTGATGTTGTATTTATTTCATGCTTTATGTCTGGATGCACATGTATATGGATGAATGTAGATGTTGATTTTATGGATGCATTTCATTATTTATGGTTTATGAGATGATATGAGCAATGATGCGATGTTTGTATATGATATGTGATGTATGATATATGTTATGGATGCAATGTAATGGATGTTTCATTCTCTTTTTTCAGTATCTTTCTATGACATGCTATGAGATGGACGTACTTTATTTTTCGTATTTCCCATATGATGATGTCATTCTTTATGATATGAGTATGCTATGATTATGCAGGATTTACATGTGTGCTAATGGTTTATGGATGCAGGATGGATGCATTATTATTTTTGTTGAATGTCATGATACCATGTTAGTGTGGAAAGAAGATAGAAGAATAAGACAAATGGATTTGACCATTGATTTTGAGATTAATTTAGAATTCCAACAAGTCCATGAGTCATTGAGACTTTATTAGATTATGGTGATGAGATTGATGATATGCTCATTTTTAGGATTGGGACACTACATCATTCCTTATTTTTTATATAACACATAGACACGATGCATCAAGGTATTAATAACCAGGATGGTGTTGTATCTAGTGCAATGGACTTTGACTTTGCAAATAGATAGGATAATCCTTTTTCACACCTTGACATACAAAAACCTCGTTGGAATGTAGTTTAGAAGTTTTAGAATATTTAGGACCAAAGCATATGCAATAGTCAACAATCTACTCCAAACGACCTCCCTATACACAACTAAGTAAGTATGCACCAATATTTTTTAGAAGAATACCCCACAAGCACAACAAACAAAAGATAATGATTGATGCCCCATTCCTTTCCCTTTAAATCATTCAGACATCATCGAGAGCTCCTCGGAATGCTTCAACAATATAAATCACAAGAAAAGATTTAAAAAATAGTCATTGTTTTCTATGTCTCTTGCCAAAGTAACATAGCTAATGTGATTTCTAATGTTGATGTCCATTGTAGGAAAGATACATCCTAGGAAATGTTGATTAGAATTTTTGACTTAAGACTAAGTGTTTGATAGGTCGTTGATACAAATGTTACTAACTCGTTTACCTATGATCTAGACTTTAGATTTTGACATTTAGGTTCACACTTTGTGACTTTCCATTTTTTTTCCTATTTGTTTTACCAAAGATTGACGATGACAATTGATTTATTATGAATGGAAGTTTATTGCGGGTGAAAGTGAAATGGGATGGGCGATTTTAGATTTTTTTGGAATATTTCAATGTTTATGACGTTTTCTAATGTTTTGAGGCTATTTTTGGTCTTTTTCGACTGTTTATGTGAAAGTTTAGGTTTTTTAATTATTTGAGGTTGTTTAGGGTTTTTGAACGTTTTCTAAATGTTTTGGGTTTTCTAATTTTTAACCAATACCTAAAAGGGGCTGACCTAGGGCCTTAGGGGCTTATCAAAGATTAGCCTTGCCTATGTTATACACACAAAGACCATGTAGTTTGACTGACTTTGACCAATTATTAATGAGATATGAACACTTGATGGATTGTTAGTTTATTATGACAGAATCCTAAAGGACTAATCTAGGGTGTCTCGAGAGCACATCAATGATGGTCTTGCCTACGTTCAAGCTCAAAGACAACATAGTTCGATAGGGTAATATTTTTTATTTTTTGATGATTTGACCTATTTAGTGATTTTTTGATGTGTTTTGGATGTTTTGGATTTTGACTTCACAATTTTTTGAATGTTTTTGGATTTTGGTTGTGTACAAGATTTTGATGTTTTTGGGATTTTCTAATTTTGCTAGTTTTTTGGATTTTTTGATGATATTTTCAAATGTTTTGAGATTTTTCAAGAGATTTTCAATAACCTTAAGATATACAAGAACCCAATCCGATGCAAGCATAACAAATCTCCCTCAGTGTGATACAATAGACTACCTCGATATAGGTAGGAAAAAATAGCCTTAGGAATGTGCCAGGTAGTACTAAAGGGGAATATGATATGTAATATCAAGCTATGACACAGACGCAAACGATTGATGGAATAAATAGGATTAATCAATGTGATGGATGGATGTGATGTGAAGTCTGATAAGCTAAAGAGCCAAAGATAGATGGAGGTGCTTATTTACGCAAGGCACCTGTTTGCTAGGTTTTCACCAAGGTACTTTGCCAAAGCACCACCAAAGTGGTTTTCACTAGAGGATATTTTTGTCTTTATTGTTTTCAAATCCTTTTTCTTATTTTTTTGGATTTTTGTTATTTCTTGATTTTTTTTGTATTTTTTGATTTACACCCTTCAAGCTTAAGCATAATTTTTTTTGAGATGTAGACTATTGATTGGTTCCTACAAGGGTTCTCCTTCAAGCGTTGATAATTGATAAGCTTGTGATCCATAGCTTGATGTGACAAAAAATGGGCCCAACCATTTAGGCTAAATATTTCCTTTATTGTTCTAATCTAGAACATTCTTTTGATTATGCTTGAGGACACGATCTCCTACCTAGAAAGACTAACTCTTAATCTTCTTATTGTAGCTTTGTTTCAGTCAATTTTGGTAAGCTTGTAAATGATTTAAGGCATCAAGATGATGCTCATCCAGGAATTCTAACTCATTCAACCAAGATACCCTATATTCTTCATCAATGATCACATTTTGTAGTGACACTCACAGTGAGGGAAGCTCAATCTCAATAGTATGGCTTTTGAATAGACTAAGGAGAAAGGGGTGGCACCTATAGGCATGTAGATACTGGTTTGATAGGCCCATAGGGTAGGGTTTAACTGTAGATGCTAGTCATAGTAGCTTCATTGACCATCTTTTTCATAATTTTCATTATGGTCTTGTTTTTAGCCTCAACTTGACCATTTCCCTAGGGGTAATAGTGGGTGCAGAACTGATGTTGGATGTTGAATTGTTGGCATAGCTCTCTTACATCCTAGTTTTGAAGGGTGTTACGTTATCTGAGATAAGGGATTGTGAAACACCATAGCAACAAATAAGGTAATTCAAGATAAACTTGGAGATTTTATTCCCCATTATGTAAGTCGTAGGAATAGCTTCCACCCACTTTGTAAAGTATTCAATGGTCATGATGATGAATTTGTGGCCATTAGAGGAGGTGGGGATAATCTTCCCTATGAGGTCAAGCCCCCACTATGAGAAAGTCCAAGGTGTAAAAATTGGCTGGAGCTCTTAAGCTAGAGCATGGATAAGGTCTCCATGCTATTGAAACTTGATATATTTATGCACATACTGATGAGCTTCTCTTTCCATAGTTGGTCAACAATACCCTATCCTCAACAATTTTGTGGATAAGGTCATACCACTAGAATGGGAACTGCAGATTCCTTCGTGTACTTATGTTAAGGTGGTCAAGGCTTCCTCTTGGTTGAGACATCATAGTAATTTCCCCTCGATGATTCTATGGTATAGGGTAGGGTAAACCCAGAAAATTGGTTTACAATTCCAGTGAGGAAGTAAAATTGCAAAAAACACCCCCATCCAAAAAAAATTGGTTTTTGGGGGTTCAAGTGAACCCAAAGGGGGTTCTCTAGAACCCCCCTTCAAGCGAACCCATTAAATGTTGGATCCCACATTTCCTGGGAAAAAAATCAAAGGGAAGGGTTGTGGAAAGGGGGTTCACTCGAGCCCCCGTTCTCCCCCTCTAGCACCAAAAAACTCCAGAATTTTTCCCTTTGAAGCTTGAGTTGAGGATGAAAATGGAGGAGACTTCACATACCCAACTGGATGATGGTAGTCCTCAAAACGATCTATCCAAAGAATACAATTTTAATATGTTTTGGTTTTATTATGTATTTGCTTTTTTAGTTTTATTAAACATACACTTTTCACTAAGAATCAAGCTCTCTATTTTGCACATTTAGAAAAATAACAGATTATCAAAAAAAATTGAAAAATATCAATGCACTAGATATTGATGTCCTTGATCCAACAACAAAAAAAATTGAATTTCGATACATACAAAAAAGTTATGTTGTATACAGTCTTCCTATGTCTGAATTGTAATTAGTTTGACTTCAAAACTTGATGAATAAAAAAATATTCAATAAAACACTATGAAACCAATTGGAAGGACTAAATATCGTAGTTAGAAATCTAAATTCGAAAAAAATTAGAATTTTATCCTTCATGGAAAAAAAATTTATGTTGTATTCAACAATTTCATAGAAATGAAAGATTTTCAATAAATTTTCATTCATTCAGCTATTTTTTGGAAACATTTTTTAAAATTTAACATCTAATCTAAAATAAAGCATCAAAATACTAAAAAAAAAAAATCTCCTGGTTATTCTCCACGCGTGCCCCAAGATTTAATCAAATCAAATCAAATCAAACTGCTTTATACTTCACTAGATTGCTTCACAACTAGGCATAAAATGATGTGAGCTTTTAAAGAAGGGGGTTAAGTTTGGATACCGAGTAGGTTTTGTATGCACCCTTAAACAATGCAGCACACAATCTTGTTCAGCTAAACTAACAAACTAGCTACAAAAGATACATGAGATAGGTAGCTATCAAATTGGCTTTGATATTGATAAAGTTCTATGTGCATACAAGTTTTTAGACCGGAATGATTCAGAAAATGATAAAAAAGAAAAAAACTTAAAGAATTTTTGGCTCTTTCGACATCCACAAATTTTGAACTTAAAATAAAATTAAAGCAATAAACAGCTTTTTATAGGAACAAGGCCTCAAGAGTTCAAACTTAAAGTCTATCAAGAGAATCAAAAATATCAAATCAAAATGTAGAACGTGGCATATGCCAGTTGTCATCAGAATCTTCTAGATAAAGTCAAAGCTTTGACTTCTTTATTAGCAATAACCTTTAACTTCAAACTCTGATACGTAACACTCCACATAAAACAAGGTTATCAACATTCCTTACAATACTGAATGGGAAACTTCTACTAGGACCAAGAACAACATACAAAACCAACTTCAACAATATGTCTTTGTGACACTTTTGATATCTGATATCTAGTACTTCCTTATATCACTTAGAGCTCAAGTTTCGGGAACCCTTCTTCATCTTTCTTCAGCTGATACTCTCGAAAAGCATTTAATGTTTGATCCATGCACTCTTTTGAAATTCCTTGTATTTCCTTCCAACTAAACTTGAGCCTGGTGTATTTTGTGATATCTGAAGTATATTGGTATTCATTTGCACCTTCTTTGTTTCATGCCTGACTATAGTGTTTTTGCAATGTATGATCTCATCAATAACTTCCCAGGTTAACAACTAAACAGGGTCTTTATTTATTCTCTCAATCCATTCCTTGAAATATTTTGCTTATTTACCCTCTTGTCCTAGTGTCTAGGGATCAAAATCTTGTCGTGCTAACACTCCAATAAAATCCTAGAATCTTTATCAATCAATTTACCGCATTTCTTGGTGACCTTTTCAAATCCTTCTATTCATTGTACTAAAGTGTATCCTTCCCAATTTAATTGTTTCTTCCATTTTTCACATAATGGGACTTCTTGTTCTGAAATTATCTTTTCTCTTACCAATTCTTAGACATCCATTTGAATGAGAGTTTCTACATTTTTCCTTTCAGCATCAACCTATTCCTAGCAAAATCTGCATTCTCCTTCCAATATTTTGGATTTTTCAAACCAACGGTGTGCTTTCTTTTACTTCCCAATTGCATCTATAATGAGTTATTCTCCTTGCCTTACCCAATACTCAATCCATTCTTCAAATACATTCATCTTATGGTAAATTGTTGTGATAGCATCCACCTGTTCTTGTGACATAAGTATTGGAAGTTGGGGCAGTTCAATTTGTGCTTGACCAGATTGGGTTAATGATTTTACAAAATTCTCCAAGCTAGCAACCCATTCTTTCAACTCTCCTTTATTCCATTTATGTCTCTATACCCTGGCAATAGTTGTTTCTAAATTCACCTTCATTTCTTCTAATTATTACATCCAGGATGAATGTCCAACACTAATACTTGTTATTTTATACTCCTTAGGCATTATCTCATGACTATTTTTATCTTCTACTGGGGTAGCTATATGGAGTGTTCTGCCTCCATCTCCATTCTTCTATATGACATGTTTCATTTGATCTCTTTGCCTAGGCTTAGGAGTCTCTACTTCTTGCATAAAACTTTTAAGATCCAAAGGTACCAATTCCACTTCCAATGGGGAAGTTAATTCTTTGATTAACCAATCAGGTGTATCTTCATTGTGTTCTACCTCTGCAACACTTCTCCATTCTTGGTTTTCAATATGCTCAGGAACTTCTTTTGTCACATCTTCAACTTTATCTGTTACATCCTCTAAAATGGGAACATCTTCAATATTCTCTGGCATAGATTATGGATTACTAAGATTCAACATTGTCTCTTTGGTTTCAAGACTTGTATTTTCCTGTCCAGCCAGGCGTTCAACATCAGTTCCCAGGAAATCACCTTCTTCATATCCTGTCACATCAGGATTTTCTTCATCTTTGACCTTATCACCTGAAATTTGTGAAGGTTCTTCATTTTCAATTTCAACCTAATCCTCCTTTGATTTTTTAGAGACCTATGGTTGCTTATTATTATTTTGATCATTCCCTAGCGAAGGATGGGAATCAAAGGTATCTTCAATAACAATATCATCAGTAGGAATTTTTCCTATAGACTCCTATGTTTCCATTTCAAGAACATCAGGGTTCCTCGCTTCTAAAGCGAGTGATCCTTTTATGAATTCTTCTTCAACATTTATAGGAATTGACCCTGTATATGGAATTTCTTCCACCACTAGTTGTACCATGGGTTTACCTTTAGATTTCTTTTCTTTTATTCATCCCACATGGCACCCCACTTACCCATTTGTTATTTAATCTTAGCTTCATCTATCTCAGAAACTCCATCTAAAACCATGGGAGTTTTTCCCAATGCTTGTTTTACAGTAGCCATATTAACTAAAGGGGGTGAAGTGAATAATGTTGTAGCTCTCTAAGATGCAGACCTTGTCTGTGTACCAATATTTTTTTTCATCCCTGCCTCTTCATCAGTAGTAGCCCTCATCCTTGGTCTTACTATGGAAGAAGATGCTTCTTTTTATTTTACTTTTCCTGATTCAGCATCTCTATACTTACTAGTTGATTTTAATGAAACTCTTTGGCTTGGAGCCTTAGGGGTTCTTTCTTCAATATGTAGACCAGTAGCTACTTTACTAGCTTTTCTCTTTTTCTTAGCAGGTTCCCCATTCTTAGGCTCATTTTATTCTCTTTGTTTCTTTCTCGTATCTCTCGTATCTTGTGACTATGTGGGCCTTATTCCTTTCTTTCTTAAAGCTTTACAAAAATCATCTATCCAATGTTGAGTCTATAGTAGAACCAGTGCAAAGAATTCCTCAATAGATGTTATTTCCTTAATTTCATAATCTAGATCTAGAATAGGTTCATCACAGACTATGTTTTCATTGTAAGCCTTGTTCAGCACTTCACCATCATCCTCTTCCATTTGATCTAGATCACGAATCTTGAGAATTCACACAGATTTCAATGATAATCTTTTATATTTTATTTTTCTTACTTTATGCTCATCCTCACAATTTAGCCAATAATCTTCTATATGTTGGACATGAGCACGATAACCAACTATATTCTTGGAAATATTCCCTTCTAGGTCATAATACTTTCTTCAGAGTGGAAAGTACTCCAAATTATACATTTTCAACTCCTCTTCACAAAAATTGGCTGCTCTAATTGCACTGCATTTTTAGTTCCCTATTACAATAGGAAATCTAAGAGAAGCCTTCTTATGAGCCACGCTATTACAAATTATAAAGAGCCTTTGGACAACTTCAACTATCTTACCAATTCTAGTAACACCATTTTATCTGTAGGGTACTTGGGCAACATGAAAGGATGTCATTCAAACCCTTCCACCCTAATGTACGTGAAAGTCAAAAACTAAATGTACCAGCCTCCAATCTGTCCAATAACACTCTATGATTTCAAAGACAATCTTTTGGATTTATCACCTTCCATTATCCTAACTAGCTTCATGGAAAACACATCATTAACCCTCCAATAATGCTCCTTGTATCCATGAATAGTGATTTGGGGTAAATGAGCATATATCAAACTATTTCCTACTTCTTTGCCTAGAGTACCAATTATTTTCAACCCTTGTTTATTTCCCTTAAGTCACAAGAATAAATCACATATGATGACATAGAAAAACATCTAGACTTTAGAAATGCCTTTATCTGATCATGCAATTTGTCGCTGATAAATCTTCCCCGATGCATTGGCATAGGACCTTCCATCAATCTAGCTATGATTACAAACATCCATGATTCGAATTTACTAGCATCTCATAATCCAACTATCCTGCTTAGCATAGTTATAATATCTTGAACATTTGGGTTGAACATAGACCTTAGAATTGGCTTTATCTACTATGTAGTCTTCTCCTGGCACCACTCTGTGTTCATAATTTCTTTGTCGTGTTCTTCAATACTTAGGTAGGTTTTGGCTTTCACCTTCATATCAATATGGTACATCCAATAAATGTAGGAAGCCCAAATGTATATATAATTCCTTTCTCAGAGAGATCTACATAGGTTCTTCCCTCCTTCTCAATGACTCTTTTTTCTAGGTTGTAGTTGTTTAACCATTCCATGACCAATTCAGGGGCCTCCATTGCTGGCAGAAACCCTCCTAAAAGTAACCCACTTGCTATAACATTCACTATACACTGTGAATCATTTTCTTGTCATGCTTGTGTGAGAAATTTGACATCAAAAGACCATCCCATATGAGTATCATTAGCTATCCCACCAATTGGTATAGATTTTGAAGTATAATATTTGAATTCATCTTTTGTTTTTGCTTCAGAAGTACTCATTTTTTTCGGCGTATTCTGCATTTTCAAATATGTACCTTGTGTGTGAGTTAGGGTTAAATTTAACCATTTATTTTTAACAATTTATAAAACTTTCAATTCACCTTTTGATTAAATTCAAATCAAAATAATCAACATTTCAATTTTTTAAAGGGAAATACTATTTTCTCGAGACTTTCATGCATGAAAATGCTTAACATATTTTGGTTATTCAAAACATACCTGGTTTTTGCTGATGATAACAATCTTTTCAAAATGCAACCTTGAAACCCTTGGTAACTGTGTTCTTAGTTTCTCAAAATTTACCTTTCCTTGTGTGCCTCAGTATTAGCCTCATTCATTCAATGTCCTTTACAAGTTTACAGTATGACGCAAAGTAGAGTGTTATAAAAGCAACTGCATGCTCAAGGTGTTTCCAAGTATGTGTGTAGTTCGCCACCTTCATTAATTACCTGTTACAAATGCATTAATTTCTTGAATAAAGGCATAATCATGGTGAATTAGGGTTCAAATTACAAACACCTAGGTTTTTGCGCAGGCTCGCCACTAAAGGAAATGATGGCATGAAAAATCTTACATGGCACTATTGTGTCACTTTGATTTTTATGAGGCAAAAGCCTTTAAGATACGTGATCATTTACGATCACTAGGATTGACAACCTTCAGTACTGAACCTTGAAAAGATTACCGAGAACTAGGACACTTACCTCCAAGCTTAAAGAAAACTAGGAGTAGAGAGAGGAACTGAGAACTAGGTTCAAGAGAGATCAAAAGTGATTCAAAATTTTCATAACAGAACCTCTGGTTTCCAACCTCCGGCTAAAAAAAAATGAAAAGCAACTATCAGACTAACCAATGCAGGAAAAATGTGATCGCCGAGACTGACAACCTCCAAGTGATGACTTACCGAGCGGGACTAAGACCAATCAGAGACATGAAATCCTTGATGCAACCACAACAACTTTGAGACTTCGATTTCTAGTAAATTGATAAAACTTTGTGAAGAGATCGAGACACCAAATCCGAGGAAGAACAAGGACTTAAGCAAAGACCAAGCAAATTGAAAATGAAACTTGCAATTTTACCAACCCCCAAAATAACGCCAAAGCAAGCGAAAGTGAAAAGGAAAAAAGAAAAGAAAAAAGGGGGTCCACATTTTGTCAAGGGGAAAAATGGGGTGTGTTGTGAGACCACACAATAGGTATCACCTAATATGACGAATCAAGATTCCTTTTTAACGAAGGTTTTCATAAGGTTGGAAGTGATATCATATGGGAGGGTACCTATGCTAATATAGGTGAATATATTGTGATACCATGGGGAACTAGGACTAATGATTATACACACAAATTCATATTCTGAGATTTTGAAAGCTGGTATGAGAAGTTGTTCTACCAATAATTCACATTGAAGGATATTATGTGGCATTTCTAACAAAGACCCAATTTTCGCCATGGCATCTACTACTCGATTATTTACACGGGGTATTTTCTTAAAGGTTATATCAATGAAGAAGTCCTTAAGAATTTCTACCATCTTCTTGTAAGTTGTGAGTTTATCATCCTTCATTTGGTAGTCATCATTGACTTGGTTTACAATCAGTTATGAGTCCCCATAGACTTTTAACTTTTGATCTGCCACTAGACTGCTATTCTTAACCTCATTATTAGAGCTTCATACTCAAAAATGTTATTTGTACATGGAAAGGATAACCAGTATGAATTTGGAATACAATCACCTTGAGGGGTGATAAAGAGAATACCTTCCCTTGATCCATGTTGGGTATATGATCCATTGAAGTCAATTTTCTATTGATCTGCTACATTGAGGAGAAAGACTGACTGATCAGGAAACTCAGATACCAAAGGATTCTCCACATAAATGGGTGCTTCTTCTAGTTGCTTTATAATGACCTATCCCTTTATAGCCTTTCACTCCACATATTCTATGTCAAACTTTGTTAAGATCATTAACCACTTGTCCATTCACCCAATGAGATTTGCTTTAGACAACAAATATTTTAATGGGTCGATTTTAGCAATAAGCTTGATTTTATGTGAAAGCATGTAATGTCTAAATTTTTGTGAAGAAAAGACCAATTACTAAGCATTCCTTCTCGATAGACGGGTAATTCATTTCATATCCAACCAAGGTCCTACTGATATAATAGATGGCTCTTTTTTTTCCCATTTCATCATGTTGGGCTAGAAGAGCACCTAGTCTTGCTGATGTAGTTGAAATGTATAGGATTAATGGCTTGTTTGGTATTGGTGACATGAGAACTAGAGGTGATAATAAGTAGTCCTTGATTTGCTAAAAGGATTTATCACATTCCTCATCCCACTTATATGTTATTCCTTTATGAAGAAGGTGAGATAAGGGATGGATCTTATCTAATAGCTACACAATGAATCTCCTAATGGATTGTAACCTTCCTTATAGCCCTCGCATTTGTTTCAATGTTTGTGGTGGCTCCATGTCTAAGATTTCTTTCACCTTTGTTGGGTCTATCTTGATCCCTCTTTGTGAAACTATGGAACCAAGAATCTTGCCTTATGTAACCCCAAAGACACACTTTTTCAGGTTCAATCATACCTTACTCTTCGAGGTTGTCGAAGATTGGTCCCAATACCTCTATGTGCTCATTCCTTGTCTTTGATTTGGCCAAAATATTTTCCACATAGTCTTCAATTATTTTATGGATCATATCATGAAATATTAGGGTCATCGCCCTTTGATAGGTCACTCCAGCATTCTTTAGCCCAAACAACATCATATTCCAGCAGTATGTTCCCCATGGGTGATCCCACAATACTGGTTTACAATTTTTGGCCAAATTGAACATTGAACTAATTTATTTTAACTAAATCTTCACTTTCAGGCACCTATAGCTGCTAAACCATGAGGAATTTGAAGATGATGCAAACTAGTGATTTGTGACATTTTGTTTGTAGATTCTAAATATATACTTTGTAAAAAATTTGGAATCAGATTGCATTTCTTTTTCTATCTCCTTCAAAAACTAGTTTTTAACAGTAAACACCATTTTTAAAGAGTGATGTTCACCGTATACAACATAATTTTATATATGAAGGATAAAATTCTAATTTTTTTGAATTTAGCGTTGTAACTAGATATCTAGCACATTCATTTGGTTTAATAGTGTTTTATTGGATTTTTTATTCTTAATTAAGTTTTTAACTCAAACCAATTACAATTTAGACATAGTCGGACCTTATACAACATAAATTTTTGTGTATGTATTGAAATTCACTTTTTGTGTTGGATCAAGGGCATCAATACCTAGCATGAACATATTTTTTAGAATTTTTTTTATAATCTACTATTTTTCCACATGTGCAAAACAGAGAGTTTGATTTTTAGTGAAAAACCTATGTTTAATTCAACTTTAAAAAATAATAAAACCAAAATATATTAAAATTATATTCGATGGATAGCTCATTTCGAGGACTACCATCATCCAGTTGGGTTTGTGAATTTTCCTCCATTTCCATCCTCAACCCGAGCTTTGAAAGCCAAAATTTTGCAAAAAAATTGTAGAATAGGGGGAGAAGGGAGAAAAAGGGGGGTTCTAGCAAACCTCCCTTTGCTAGGGGGGGTCACTAGAACCCTCCCTTCTAGAGAACCCCCCTTTAAATATAATTAAAAAAGAAAACCCATTAAAGGGGGGTTCGCTAGAAGGGGGGTCCCCTTCTATCAAACCCCCTAAAGTGTTTTCCCTCTGAAAATGCATTTTTCCTTCCTCAAACTAATTGTATACCAGTTTTGTGGGATCACCCACATGGACATGTGAATGCAATTTTATGTTGATCCTTGTTAGTGATCATGATTTGGTTATAGCCTAAAAATCCATCCATGAGTGATAACATTTCATGTCTTGCAATTAGATCGACAATGATGTCGATGTTGGGAAGAGGGAAATCATCTTTCATACATGCTTTTTTCAAGTCCCTGAAGTTTGTGCATATTCTGATGCCCCTAGTGGGTTTGGAGACTGGTAACAAGTTGGAAACCCACTCAAGATAGTCGATTGGTCAGATGAATTATATGTCAAGAAGCTTTAGTAGCTCCAATTTAACCAAGAGTGCTATCTGAGGGTGCATCTTTCTTAATTTTTGCTTCACTGGTTTTGCTTTAGGATAGACTGCTAAGTGATGTACAACCACTTCAAGATCGAGTCCACACATATCTATGTAGGACCATGCAAAGTTTTCCCTTCTCTCTTTCAAGAATGTTGCTAAGTTTTTATGTTCCTCATCTAATAATGATTCAACATAGAAGGTTATCTTAGGTGCCTCCACTATTCCTACATTCACTAGAGTTTCTTTCTCTACAAGGGCCACTAATTTCCCTCATCCTTTGGAACCTCAGAGAGTTTGTCACCTTCGGATGTGTCCTTTCCTTTTACTATTTTATGATTTGAAAGTGCCACAGTGTGGTTTTCATTTAAAGACCTACATGTTATTCTCATGTCATCAATTTTGTGACTGAGGGATTCAATCATCTACCCATAGTATGCTTGTGTGTCTAGCTCTATGTCAAATCCTGCTTTATGATCCCCACATGGAAAGTTGTTGCGAAGTCCCATAAATTTTGAGATCGCTTCATCATTTTCAAATATATCTAGAATTGGTGGTCCTCGTGTGTTCCAGTCAATTAGTTGTGGGTATACTAGGTTTAATTTAGTAGTTTGGTTGTTTGGGGTAAAATATGTTGTGGTTATCATAAAGATAGAGGTATCCTCAAACAAGTCAGCAACGTCAAGAGGAAATTCATCTAGGGTAGTGTCACGTGATGTTGGTAACCAAGAGGAAGCCTCAACCCATTTATTAGGAGTACCCTTTCCAATAAGGGTCACCTTGCTAGTAGTACATCCTAATCCAAGATTCTTTGGATGTCTCTCAAGAATGATGGGTTCTAGCAAATCGTTGTCATTTTGTCCCAAATTTTCATTTTTGTTATACCCACATCCCATCTTCAGCTATAATCCTTTATTATCATCTTTCATTGGAAGAATGGGCATGGGTAGAGTGTCCTGATAGAGCAATTTAGATACATCTTCCTCATTGAAATACTCTTTGTTCAAGTCCCCCCCATTTGGTGAAGGTGGTAGATGCAACCTTTAATGTTTCAGCTACTTTATTGATAGGTTAGGGTTTTCCATGAGATTTGGGAAAACACAAAAGTATCCTTCTTCAGATTATAATCCCTAGTACTATTATCCTTGATTACTACCTTGATGTCGGGTATATTCTACACAATGGGTGTTTTTTATTCTGAGGTAGATGCAAGAGAAGATGGGTCAACAAATGAGGAGGAGGATGTAGGCCCTTCATCATTCTTATATATTTTGGGGATCTTGTAAAATTTAGCCTCAAGGTTCTTGCAATAGTAAAAGGGCTCAGGAACACCATGGATGGTGACCTCTTTATCCTCAAAGGGAAACTTGACACATTGGTGGTACATGGAAGCCACAACTTGCATGGCATGAATCCATGGTCAACCAAGCAGGATGTTGTAGGGGAGTTCAAGATTTAGCACTTGGCATGTGGTTCTAGCAATGATAAGTCCCACTTGGATAGGTAGCTTGATGATTCCTTGAGACACCCGTTCTTGATCATCGTATGACCTTATAGTTATTCTCTTTGTCTTTTCAATATAATCCTTTAAGTAACCCAAGTTTTTGACCAACCAAAGGGTGCAAATGTTTAGACTGGAACCTCCATCTACAAAAACTCTTTTAACTTTATTCTTATGAACAATGACCTCAAGGTGCAAAGTGTGATTGTGTGATGGCTGCATTGGGAGATCTTGTTTTGAGAAGGTGAGAAGATGGGGGGTAGTGATATTCCCTAGCATAGCTTGAAACTAAAATGTATCAATATTATCAAGTATGGAGGAAGCCGATAAATCCTTTTCTAGCATATCCCTATGGGCGGGGGATAGCTTCAATAATTCTAGGATGGAGATCTATGCAAGCATTTTCTTTAGCTGTTCAAGGAGACTATAGTTACTAGGGTTTGATGTCAACAATGTAGGTTGTGCCCTAGATTGAGATGAAGCTCCTTGGATTGTAACCTTTCCACACTGTGTGGTGACTCCACACTCTACACTAGGTCCTTTGACGATAATGATTGTTATGACATTGTCACAAGAGGCAACCACATTGGAATACACATGTCCTATCCCCTTGCCATTGTCATTCCCTTTATTGTGATCTGCCATTGGGTTTTTTGTATATCTTGAGGTCCTAGTTACCTATTGGTACATCAATAGTTACATCCCCATTTTTTATGAGATATTGGATTATGTTCTTTAGCTTCATAGAACTAGACGTTTTATGTCCTTTGATTTTGTGAAAATTGCAAAGATCCTTTTCGTTATACCAAGGTAGTTTAACTTGAGGTTCCTAATAGTTTTGAAAATTGGGGAGTGTAATCAGGTTTGACTATACCATTTTTTTCATGACAGATTTGATGGATTCCCCCAATGGTGTGTATTTGCATTTTTGGTAGTTATTTCTATTGAGGGGTCCTCTTTGTTGGGTGTCGGTATTATTGATTTGATTATTTTGTGGTGGTGTGGTGGTTTGTGTTGTGTTTTTTTGTGTGTTGGTTGGTTGGTTGATTGATTGGTGTTTTTCCTAGGAGCACTTATGACCACTTTAGCATCAATGATACCATCATTTGTCACATTCTTGTAGTTAGCCCATATGTAGGGCTTATCATTAGAACTGATTGATGGGCATTTGTTTTTATACGCTTGTGTGGTTCCCTGTGAGATTAGGGCTCTCTCGATGTTGAGGGCCCTAGGGATAAGCTCATCATAAGTGGTGACACATTGCATCATTAATTGGAAGGATAAATTTGTGTCAACATTTTCTATGATGATCCCCACTTGTTGTTCTTCAGGAATGGGCCACTTGCTCTTACTAGCTATTTTCCTCCACCTTCGTAGGAAATTAATAAAGGATTATCCTTTGTTTTGCTTGAGAGTGTACAACTCTTATAAGCTTGCATCCATGTCTAGGTTGAAGGAGAAATGGTCGATGAACCTATCAATTATTTCTTGGAAGGTTTTGATACCTAGAGGCAATTATGAGAGCCAATCAATTGTTGGGCCCACCAAACTATGTGGAAAGAGGTGCATCAAGTAGGAATCATTGTAGGCCACCTCCATACACATTACGTGGAATTCCTTGATGTGATCCATAGGATTTCCCTTTCCTTTGTATTTATCAAACTTAGGGACCTCAAAACTGGGTGGGAAAGGTACCATTGCGATGTTCCTATCGAAGGGGTATGGACATAAGTTTTGTTGTGCATGTGGCTTCTTCATTTTTCTCATTTGAATGTATTGGATATGTTGTGTTATCACCTTGAGCTGCGATGACACATCATCTTACAGATTTGGTGATGGAGTATATGTTGTGTACTGTGGGATGGTGGATGATTTGTAAGTGGGATTTTGATATGATGGGGTGTTGTATGGTGTGTAGGGTGGAGTTTGATACTATGAAGGTGATGGTGGTAGAGGCATATATGCTCCTTGCATATTTGGATTGATGATGTTTTATTAGGGATTATAGTACAAACCCTGTTGTTGTTGGGTGTATTATTGTGCTAGCAATGCTTGTTGTTGGGATTGTTGTTGTTGGTACATGAGCAACACTTGTTGTTGAGCTTTCTATTGTTGTTGCTATTTCCATTGTGTGATCAAGGCTTGTTGTTGAGCTTGTTGTTATTGCAATGCTTACACTTGAGCTTGTTGCTATTTCAACGCTTGTT
This sequence comes from Sequoia sempervirens, assembly GCA_007258455.2. Classification (NCBI taxonomy): domain Eukaryota; kingdom Viridiplantae; phylum Streptophyta; class Pinopsida; order Cupressales; family Cupressaceae; genus Sequoia; species Sequoia sempervirens. The sequence goes on along the minus strand of VDFB02270651.1, from coordinate 650,198,954 downwards.
GATAAGCTTGTTTTTGTTGCAAAGCTTGTTGTTGGGCTTGTTTTTGTTGCAACGCTTGAGCTTGAGCTTGAGTTTGTTACACTTGCAATGCTTGTTGATAAGCCTATTGTGCTTGTTGCAAAGCTAGAGTGTGAGCTTGTTACACTTGCAACATGGAAGTTTTTTGATGGTGGGATGGATTTTGAGTGATCATGGTATGAGTGGGTTGTGGTTTGATTTGATTGTGATATATTTGTTGTGTGGTGAGTGGTTGGGGGTTGTTATGTGTTATCATTCCTTGTAAATTTTTTGATTGGGATGGAGGAATGTAAGTTTGGGGCCCTGTTTGATTTTTCATGGCTTAGGGAACCAATTGTAAAGATGATGGTGTCATTTGGTGTTGCGATGTCAATGGCATGTTTTGACCTTGAGTCAATAGGTTGGAAGGGTTCCCTTGACGAATGTGTTCGGGATTACCTTTTTTTGTTTGATTTGGGGCCAAGGTATTACCTTGGTTGATCAAATTTTTGGTCAATGTGTTGTTTTGATTTGGATTCATGATAGATGGGTTTGATATGGTTTGCGAGGTGGTATGTGGAACCAATTGTTTGGATGTGTCAACTTGGGGATTGGTTGATGAAGGTGGACCTTCTTGTGTTAAAGGTTGACCTTGTATAATGGTGATCACTTGTCCTTGTGCTTGGGGTGCTTGTCTCACATTTCCTTGTGTAACATTAGGCACACTTTGGCTACTTGTGGTGACGGAAGAAGATGGGTGCGCTCAAAAATTTGAGGCCATTGTGGTGTTATGGAATGTAAGTTGTTTGTATGGATGTAGAGGATATTCAAGAATGATGATGGAAGAATGTGATGGGGCACCAAATGTTTGTGTCCAAGGAAGGTTGGTGTTTTGAGTACCCAAAATTTTGTTGCCTTCTACATTGGGATTGAGATCAAGGTTTGTCGTAATCCTAGTTGCAAGACTAGGAGTTGATGTTTGACTTGTCACAAAGGATGGAGATGGTGATTTATATATTGATTCAATCCTTGTGCAAAGGTTTGTGTGATGAAATTTGGGGGAATTGAAGCCACATTTTCTAAGGTTTGTTCCCTAATCAAGTCAAATTCAAATGTATAAGCGAGTTTAGCCCCTCCTTTTGCTAAAGCTAGCATGTATTGGGTAGGGTTCTTTTTCATCAAAGTGTTAACAATGTGGTTTTTTCTTAGGATCTTGTTGATATTCAAGGAGTTCTTCCTTAGTGATCTCAAGGGGGTTGTTTGTGACATCTTCTACCTCATACCCTTTGTCTAATGGATTTTATGGTTGTTGTGATGGGGTAGAATGGTTCCTTGGATCAAATTTTTTTGGGATAGTATCACTTGTGGTGGATGTGGTTTTGGTTTGTTTCATGTTTCTCTTGTGTTGTGATCTTGTTGTAACCATAAATTGTGGGTCAACTATGGGAGAGGTGTGTTGAGATTTATAGTGTTGAAACTCTCTAGTTGACTCAAATTTAGACAAAAGGGACCCTCTAAGTTGTTTTGGACCAATGATGTGAGTGGATGATGAAAAGGATGAATGATATGGGGGATGAACTTTCTAAAATTTTGGACAACACTTTTAGACTTAAAGGTTTGATGCTTTGATGTCTTGGATAAAAGGTGTTTAATGAACTTGTAAATCTTTAAGGAAAACTTGTGACCTTTAAGATAGACTAGTTCAAAAAGTATGATAACTAACTCAACTAAGTGTATGGAAAAGGATTCATTTCACACACAAATAGCTAAGTTTTTTGTGAAGTGGAATGTCAAATATGATGAAGGTGGATGAAATTTTTGACCCAAAAAGTGTTAACCTAAAAGGGACCTTTGTTTTACAAGACCAAGATGGTGAGAAACATGCTTTACCTCTAAAGTGATAAAAATTAAGAACTTAGTGATTTTGATAATAGAACTTGGACCCAATGTTTTGCAATACTTTCCTTGTCTCACTTTGTTTGTTTTGGGGAGTCAATGTGTCTCAACAATAAGACCAATGTGTGGTGTGTCCATTTGGTTTTAATCTTTGATTTAGTGAGATTGCTTCATTACCACATCAAGAAATTCTTAATTAAATTCAAACCAAAAAATCTATGTGTAAGCAACCTTCATTCCACAAAGTCCATTAATATGTGAAAATCAAGAAGCTAAGGCCATAGCTCCCTATGTTAACTTTGGAAAGCGTGAATTGAGATATAAGTCCAAATATTTAGAAGCCTATAAAGATAAAATTCTTAGGGACAAGCAGCAATATAGGACTTTTCAAAGGTATTCACACTTAATCCAAAGGGTTTGAAATTTGATGAACATGTTGATGTGTTTTTAAGTTGTTTTGAAACCAAGCAATGTGTCAAATTGACTCACAATCAATAAAAATCCTATCTCAAGTGGGTACATTCTTCTTGGTGGGATTACCTCATGCCCTGAAGGGATGATTTTACATACAAATTATGGAGGAGTCAAATAGAGGTATGTTAAGAATGAACTCTTAAGCTCTGTGACCCAAACACAAATTGAACTTGGTAAGTAACTTCTTGGAAGTAAATTCCAATGTACCACTTTAAAGAACACTTTGGAAAAGGACTTGGTTGGCTACTACACATAGCTTTTTAGTGACAACAAATTGAGAACACCAAGATGGATAGTACCATCTACCTACAACTTAAGGCATTAAACCGTTCTCTTTCGCTTTTAGAGATGGATTAGGTGTAGTATGTTATCACCACAAATTGAAGCTACTTTCATTACAATTTTGCAACCTTTATTTAAAGCCCGTCGGTAAATGTGCTTGTCAAGAATCGCTTAGGAGTTCTCCATTGCGAGATGTATCTCCTTAGCAGGTTCTCTCTTAATAAGAAAAATGCTATTTCTCTTCACCCAATATTGCACAAAGTGTAAGGGGAGTAGATACCTAGCAAGTTCTTAGTATGACTCAAAACAAGAAAGTACACTTGGGTGTTTCTCTTCATCCAAGATTGCACGAAGTGCAAGGGGAGTGGATACGCACTACAAGTTTATACAAACAAAGCAATCACATCAAACACATTCATTTTAATCCATATTGCAAAATGACTTTATTTTAAGCACCAATGGATGAGTTTGTTTATTTTGTCCAATTTTAACCAATATCGCAAAATGAGGTTGTACAGGTTTTGATGAGGGTTAAAAGAACCTTTAATTTAACTATCTATTTCCCTCTTTTTACTATCCTTCACCTTTATTTCCTATCACCATTTGTCTTAGGAACTTTATATGTTTTATAAAATGTGAAAGGAAATTAAGACTATTGAAGATGCCAAAATCTATAAATTTGTTAATCCTTTTGTGGTTTAATGATAGGAATTGATTGAAGGAAAAGATGTAGCCATTAAGGAGATGGAGTCATGAAATATCGGTGGAGAAATGTTGCTTAGAATTAATTGGGCAGCCGATCATTTTGGTAAAAACAATTTAAGACTATTTTGTTGTTATAGCGGCCTATGGCCTTTAGTCAAATTTCATAGATAGGTGGTTGAGAGCCAAACAAACTTGAACTTATTATTAGTTTAGATAATCAGTATATATATATGTGTGTATGATCAATAAAAAGAATGACTGTTAATATAGTTATGTAGTATTTTGACTCTATTAATTTGTCACCTCTGTTAATGAATAATTAGTGCTTAGTCTGTGGTTACAATTCATCATCTGGCAACCGAGGTAGGGCCCACTCTGTAGTTATCCAGTGACTTCTTATGTTAGTGTGTGGAATGCATTTGATTTTGTTCCAATTCGCATGTTGGATAGTATATTAATGTGTGGTATGTGTTTGAGTATTTTCAGTCTATTCAAAAATTATAATCGAGATTGAAATTATAATAGTTTGGAACATGGTGATTCTATTCTTATGCAAGAGTATCGATTGATTATTGCTAAAGTTAAATCACTCAATGTGTTGATTAAAGATTATCGGATGTATTGGTGA